>CM002487.1:13823008-13834862 GCA_000325765.3 Leersia perrieri
CGGTAATGGTTGTTTTGTCTATTGTGTGTAGGTGACTTGAGGTCAAGGCTTGGTCAATGGCAAGGACTGGGACTAAGTTCAGGGAGGAACTGAGGTCTGGAGCAGTCAGGAAGCCATATGACAAGATTGGACTAGAGTCAGAAGTCTTAAGGTTAACTTCGGTCAACGGTGGGATCGGGACTATACTCAGAGAAGAGTAGAGGTCTAGAGCGATCAATGATGTCGGGTGACGAGGTTGACGAAAGACGACATACGGTGGATGGACACCGTGTGGGTGTTGTTCGTAATGGGCTTGACATGGTTATGTGTGCGAGCGCCGGAGAAGTGCGAGCGTCGGCAAAATTGGATGAATATATGGTTCTACAGTAGAGGAGCTACTGCAGCGTGCATATATGTGAAGTGTGGTACAGCACATGCATGTGCATATGCATGTGTACTTACGTGTGCTAGGAGATCGATCGGTGGATGCATGGCTCGGTGCATGCATGTACGGGTTGCTGTGATTGTGTGCTTGTGCATGCGTGTGCGTGCATGTGTGCATACAGGAGTGATCAATGGATGGTTTGACCAAGTCAACTTGGACTTGGATTGATTCGGTAGCAGCAGGCGATCGGCTAGAGACCGATCGGTATACGGTGGTGTACGGCCGTATGCAGGAGTCCAACTCGGTCGGTGTTTTGCCGCGGCTGCTGTTTTGAATAAAAAGAAAAGGAATTTTTCTTTTTAGGAAATTGTAATAAAGTCCTATTAGAAATTGAGTTCTACTAGGAACAGGAGATATTTGGTATAAATGGAGAGGGAGGCTTAGCCTAGAGGGTAAGCCACAATTGTTAGATCTGAGAGCTCTTTGTTTTAGGGTTTTGTAAAAGGGGTGCTTTGTTTGCACCTTTTCAGCAATAAATATTATATTCAATCATCAAGGCGTTTCCGATCACGTAAGTTGCTTGAATTGATTTTGTTCGTTTTGCTGAAATTCTGAGATAGCTAGATTGCGAGTGTAATAACTTTTTAACCGTACATTATTTTGTAAATCCGTTCTGTGGAGTTGTTCCTTATATCTTCTAGTTTATTGTGACAAAATTTGGGATAAATCCAACAGTTGGGTTTTGCGTAATCTGGTTTTTACTGATATTCTGTTAATCTGGTTTTTATTCGAAAATTAAACTTTCGCTGTCAATACCTACCATTCACCCCCTCTAGTAGGTTTACTTATTGTATTCAATCCTACAGAAAACTAGCAGTGGAATGTTGGCATTGCTACAGTGGAAATCCAGCGTCCGACAGGGTGAGTGGGCCGATGACGACGACTGACATGAGGAGGAGCGGGCTGACGCCAACGACTATTGGAGGGAGGAGCACGAGGCGGCAACACCGACAGGCAGGCGGACAAGCGGGGCGACGCCTGTGTTGAGCAGAGGATGGAGGAGCAGGGCCACGACGATAGCCACCATGTGAAGAAGCGGAGCAGGGTGACGGCGCCGACCAGCGGGTGGAGGAGCTGTGCGAGAGCGTTGGCTGGCGAGCAGGGGAGCTTGACGGTCGAAGGAGCAGCAACAGCAGCGCCGGCCAATGGACGAAGAAGCTCAGCGGTCGAAGGAGCCGCAACAGCAATGCTCGGTGCGAGCGGACTCCGTGCGTTCCATCCACGAGGGACGAGCCTCTCCGGCCAAACATGCCGAACGGTTTGGTCCCGAATCTAAGGAGTATATTTTCCTCCTTGGCGTCACTCCTACCTACTCATTCTAGAACCATAGAACCTAAAAAATAATCTATTTCATCCCAACCCGATCCATCTTTTAAACCAAACACAACCTAATTAAACATCGTGATCCAGACGGCGATCCCACGGGGACATCGAATCGTCCTCGCACGCGCCGGTGTACGTCGTTGCGCGAGCGTCGCGTCGCGTCGCGGCTATCAATCATCAATGTACTAACTACACCGTACGTCGTACTGTAGGGCGAGAGCGAAGCTAGCGGCGGCCGGTTGCGGTTGACGTCCCCGTCGTGAATAGTTTTGTTGGCTGCGTCTGCCTGATTGGTGGCGAGGGGATCGAGCATGCCGGGCCGCGCGTGGACGAGAGGTGCGCGCGTGCGCATATGCGCGAGCCCGCGTCACAGATCAGGATCGATATCGAGTTTGTCGTCGAACACGTACGCATGCAAGACTACTACTACTACTTACACGTTGGCCGTTAATTAATTCGCTGTTTCCGTATACTCCGTATATGTGTTTGCTAACGACTACGAGCTGAGCTAATGAACGAAAGAAATATATGCAGGCACATGGGTAGGTTTTACAAAGGCCGCCCGTTGAAGTCTCTTTTGAATAGTAAAATTACAAAAACTAGCTGAAAAATTTCATCAGTTTTTTTAGAGGTTTTCGAGTGTAATTTTGGTTTCGGTAGGGCTTCAGCCCAAGTTGCCTTGCACCTGTCTCTGCATCGTGTTAAATCACACAACTGACTTGCTTAGTTATGCGATAGTGATGTTTCAATATTTGACATCAATGGAAGTGTTAAGGTGGTTTTGAGAAAGTCGTCTGTCATATGAAATTGACGACTTGGAGTTGCTTGGTGTTGTTCTCCGTAAGCTCTTTCCCCCTCCTTGCTTGTGTTGCTGGTTGTCATATGAAAATCTTGCAAAACAACCATTGAAATTTCATTATATTGTCCTAAAGGATTCGTTTCAACAAGTTTGATATAGTTGAGTAAAAATGTTTGGGCCTACGATTAAAAAACGATTTCGCTATAAAACTGCCGCATGTTTTTTCCTTATAAAACATTCGATTCTTTTCACCGTAAGATGTGCTTCAAGATCTGTGCTACCGTTGCCTTGGAAAAAAGGTGAAAAGCGAGTATGCTTGAGTGATCGATCTCACAATCATGAACTTGACAGCGCGTTGCATTCACCATCCAAGCAAGCAGTCAAGTACAAGAGTTTTAAATAGAAGAATTAAATTTATATGTAAGTTGTGTTGAAATTACATTTGTAATTATAATATATTTACTATGTAACTACACTGTAAACTAGCTATAGCTACAATGTAATTTCAAAGTGTTATCTATTGATACTTTTAAATTAGTAATTATAAACTATAGGGGTTTTTTAGGTACTCCCAAATGATTCTAGACCGTCCATTTTAAGTTGATCGGGGGGGATTAGTGACCTATTACCTCCTAGGAGGTAATTGGTCACCCATGACCGTTAACTGCATGCAATTGCTTAATTACCATATAAATAAATGCTATGTAAGGAAATGTACATGCAGCCATAGAAGGAAATGCTGTATTAAGAATGCCGACATGCAGACAATGAATAATGTAATTAATGGGGGTAATTAATATCTATTTATTTGGAGTTTTACAGCACGTCTCGTGGAAGAGAAGAAAACTGTACGTGACAGTTGCACCCGACGTGGTAACTGCACGGCAAAAATTGTACGTGTCAGTCTACAAATGTTCTGATCTAGGCATGTGCAACAATAATTTTGTGCATTGTGGCAATTGGCCAGGCCTAGTTTAAAAATTTTGGTTGGTACATCCCTTTCTATCGATGGGCACCATTGAAACTTCAATTTTGAAAAATTTAAAGTTAGGATAAGTTTTGGTCAAATTGAATAGCTTTTACTTACTTGTTAAAATAAATTTTGTCGACGGGTAATACCCGTAGACCGGATAACAATGGTATTGGGGTATGTTGGTATAAGGATCTACGCAAACGACATCATGCACATAGAGAGACAAGGATTATACTGGTTCAAGGGCGGAGCTACATTGATCAGAGGGGGTTCCCAGGCACCCGGTCAAAAAAAAATTACCTATTGATTAGTAATTTTTACCATATAGGCACCCCTCTAATCCAAGCTCAGGCACCCATACAAATGAAAAATCAGCTCAGAGTAGAGTAAAACAAACAAGCGTCACCCCCCTCTATTTTCTTCCGGCTCCGCCCCTAGGCCTCGGTGAATTGGCTTCAAGTGCTCCGGCTTCGTAAATTGTGGTGGATATGATGGTGGTCTAATTCGATCTCCCTGAACCCCCTAGGAGGTACACCCTTTATACCGTGAGTTACCTGTAGCTCCAAGTAAAACTAGGAGATATAGAACCCTGCGCGATACCAGAAAGACCTAGTCCTCTCTGAGTTGACTCGTGGTCACCATACTCGTGAGGATATTTCCCTTAATATTTTGTATGGTATACGTGAAGGTATACCATATCTGTATATTTCGTAAATCGTAGGATGTAAAGTATGTCTTATCCGTAACCCTGATAGTAGCCCACGACTTAAACTTAAATGAACTCACGTTGTCAACCGCGACTACACTTGTCAATATTTATCATACTCACTTGATCGTTCTCGGTGAGGACCAAGAAGTGATGGAGTCCTCGATAACGCTGAAGGAAGTTGAACGGTGCATAAGTGAATTTAAATTGACACCGCGCCTGATGGATCACCTTGACATCTCATAAGTTTCATTTTGCACCAGGGTACAACATTATAACCCGATACAAAGTGAAACAAGATTCGTTTTACCTAACGCAAAGTGTAATTTACTCTATGTATTATTCATTTCTAATTATTGGGCCTAAACATTATAACTTTGCCGGTGTAGGCGCATGCCGCATCGTGTAGCTTGACTCAGGAACAACAGACCCAAAATTTCCGCTAGCCAGGAGATTTCAATCTACAGAATTTGGGATGGAAAGAGAAATATCCTTTCCATCTGCAGGATTCGGCTAGCCATTGATGCGAATTCCCCATTGATGAGGGTAGACAGGTTTCCATCTATACGGTATTACCATACGAGGGTAGCAGCCGATCCACCTGCTGTAGCCGGTTAAAAATGCACGTGTGGCAAATATAAATCCCCATATGCAGTATATGAACGGTCCAGACTTCTCCTCGCTCTTACCTCCTACCAGGTAAGTTGGAGCACCGTAACACTCCTCATAAACTATATAATAATCTAGAAAATAAACTATGCATATGTTGATGTAAGTATGATGTCTCAAGGAATAATTATGTGATAAAATAATTCGTGTGATTTTGGGTAGAAAATCATTCGGGTGTTACATATACACTCCCAAAAAAATTTGGTTTTTAGAGTACGGTAAATTTGCAATTTTTTAGACTCTGTGTTAGCTGAGTACGGTAAATTTGTAATTTTTTAGTCTCGGTGTTAGCTGAGACGCTCTATTTACATGAAAACATAAGTTTTTCGTATAAAATAATAATAGTATATTTACCAAAACTAAGTAATTAGCTAGGTAAATATTTCTCCAAAATTTGTCATATGGAACATCACAAGCTCGATATATATAAGGCTTTCAAATACCCTAGGCTGATTCATTGTACAAAGAGGTGTGCACTTGACATCGTGAAATGTCCGAAGACAAAGTAATCTCACGCAACACAATTTATTCATGAAACATTTAAAAGGCCGCACTTATTCGTACTTCACAAAGACGGGTTCAGTGCTACGTAGTTTTTGGTCTCGCGCGCGGGCGCGAGAGGAGAACATCATGAAAAGGCACGCAGAAAACATCACGGTAAACACACATAGTACACTGCTTGATCGATCGATCGATCCGAACTCAGATTTCCAACGTCATTTCGATGAACTGGTCGATGGCCTTGGCGGCGTAGGACTTGGTCGTCGTGTTGAGCATCCACTTCTTGAATGGGTGGAAGAGGATTTCGTCGGAGCAGGTGTATGGCTTCTTCGGGGGAGGGCACTCGATGAATGTCTTGGTGTCCTCTGCCACGCAGACGAAAATCTGGTAGAGCTGGAACTTGTTGAATGGCCCCTTGCTGCACTGGATCAACGGCGTTGTGCCGGTGCCCTTCTGGATCGTCTTCTTGATCTTCTCCACGCTGTACAGCCCAAAGTCTGGCTTAATGCCTGCATCAACAATTGCAGATCGATCGATTGAAGCTTAGAACACTGTCTGCATGAAACTCAAATTGTGTCGTCAGCATATTTTTTTTTCTTCTCAACTTTTACCCCGCCGGTTTTTAATGTATAACATTGTTGACTTCTAAACCCACATTTGATAATTCGTCTTATTCAAAAATTTTATGCAAATATGATTTAATTTATTGTGAGTTGTTTTATCATTAAAGATATTTAAGCATGCATTTAATTTTTATATATTTTTATAAATTATTTGAATAATATAAACGATCAAACGTGTGTTAAAGTCAACGATATCATACAATAAAAACCGGAGAGTAAATATGTTATGTTTGCGTGTTTGCATGTGTATTGTTGTGTGTAAATTGTACCATTGCTGACAAGGCGAGAGAGCGGGTTGATCTTGTCACGGAGGGCGAGGGCGGTTTCGAAGTAGACACTCTCGGTGAGGTTGGAGCAAACGCCAGATGTCTCCCACGCATTCTTCCAGCTCTTCTGGCCGGTGGTGCTCGGGCACTTGATGTTGTTCCAATACTGCATCAGCTTCGTGGTGTCCCCAAGCTGCAACCAAGCATACAATTAAATACAAACGGGTCGGCTAGTTTTACTTGTCATAATCTTCTGTTCGAAACAAATCAAACTATCAAGTAAAGGAAAAAACATTCAAATGAAAAACAAAAGGTGTTTCAATTGAACAAAATCAAACTTTCAAATGATTTAGAGATCAAACTTTCAGTAAAAAAGAGAGTGAAATTTTCAAGTAGTTTGAAAGGGGTATTTTCAAAACATAGAAAACCAATTGTCGCCGGCGCCCAAGCGCCCAATAGGAATTGCACGAAACACAAAAGGAAGAACAAATCAACCAAAAAATTTATGTCAAGTATAATGTAGTAATTAACATACTTGGTTTATGTTGAATGGGATGTCGTTGCAGCCGGTCTCGGCATAGTTGGTAGCAGCATCGTAGACAGTGAAACCGGCGACGTAGAAGTCGCCGGCCGGCACGACGTCGGTCTTCGGCATGCAGCAACCGGACTTGGTCTGCGCGCAGTATGCTCCCGGCCACTGCATCCATCCAAACCGTCCATCCATCATCGAACGGTCTCACATCAATTATTGCCAGATATAGTCATCGTACGTCTGACCGATCAGTGTGTGTTACTACTAGCTACTAGAGCAAGCAAGCAACTGATAATGATCGATCAAAGATGCAACCAGCCAGAGCAAATGAACAATCAAGTTTCTGGTTTTAGAGACGAATTATTAATTATTAGGTGGTCGCTGTCATGAGGTGATGGGTACATAATTAGCTGCACGCGTCGGTCGTCTGAGGCGCGCTGGTCGACAAGGTGTCAAGTTCAGTAAGTACGGATCATCACAAGTTTTGCCTGGAGCCCTGGATTAGTTTTGTGTATCGACAAATTAAACCGGTGGTCCATGTTATTAGCATGTGCGTATTTAAAAAATCTTTATTTTTAACTTGTTTCCATGCAGTCCACCTCCATCATCTCGAGTTTTTTCGATCAAGTCATTTTCAGATATTATTAATTATATACTCCACTGAGTATGTTATTTCCTCTACTTCAGGCGATTCACTCGAATCTGTGTGCGTGATGCTGCGTGACGATAATTCTTGACCGTCATATTCCTCACTTTGCATATATAAAGACATGGTTAGTTAATTAACAGCTTCACACACATGCTACTGAAGAGTGAAAACTGGTCTGGAGAAGTGAATTAGCTAGCATGCATGCCTGGAAATGTTAGTCTCGCTAGAAAATACTAGTGCCATAATACCATTCAAGACGACGACAAAAAAAACTCAAATTTAGCTGATGAAGCGCGTAATTGGGTAATTCATCTAGAGTCTAGACGTTAATTAATTTGCATATCCATACCATGAAAGCAATCTGGTAAAAGATTTTGTCCGCGGCAATGGATGCCGGCGAGGCTGCTACCAGCAAGCCGAGAAGGCACACCAACGCTACCCTGCTTGAAGCCATCTCCAAATTAAGCACTTGGTGGATATAGAAATCGCTACTGAGAATGGAAGAAGACGAGGAGGCATGGTGGGGTATTTATAGGCCGGACTACGGGCGGGCATACGTACCTACCTACAAGGCGACAATGATTTGTTATAATTTGCATTTTTGACGTTTGGTTTTGGCCTTTTGTTTAAGTAAGTGCAATTATCTGTTTCATTTCTTTTTAATTATTATTATATGAAAAACACCCATGTACACACAATACCACAATGCATGTAAGATGTACTCATCCACAAGACTACAAGTAGCTTCACTAAATTCTTATCGAAAAAACAACCCTGCGGCCACCACACTGGTGTCATCACTCACGATAAAATAAGTTTGATGAACCCTGCCTAACATAAATTAAATATGTATTTTTTTATGTTTTTTATTGCTACACTGCTCATAATAGCTCCCTGTCTCTTTTTCTTTTCCATAGGAAAAAACGGTGTTTTCACAAAAGCAAAGACTATGTGTATAGGACATTATTCTAGCGACGTACTACCGCTTTCTTATTTTGTTTGATGCTGGATTACATGTCTTATTTTGTGTGCATGATTGCAGCTGGGGCTGTCACACACCAGCTAGACAGTACGTACCGTAACACGTCCGCCTGAATTGGATTTGGACCTTTTAAGCTACCTACGTTCCATGATAACGGCAACTACGACCACACCACACCACTGAGCGATCCAAATTAAATCGATGTGTATGTAATACTTCTACGTAGCGACGCGCCACCAGCCGGCCGGCTCGAAAACGTGCGCAAGAGAATCAGCGAAATGACACGCGTGGCTGGACCAGAAAATGACTACTCCCTTCATTTCACGTTGTAAAATATTTTGATTTTTTAAATAATACTCCCTCCGTTACATTCTAAGGCGCTTCTCATCTTTGGTAGAACGACCTATAATCTGAAACTGATGAAGTATTTGACTCTTCGTCTTATTAAAATATTAATATTTAGTGTAAATATAAAAAAATAAACAATGCTTAAATCACATGTTTTTTCGTTGGGTATTTGGGTTAGTGATTTACACAAGGCTTATTAAAAAATAGCACTTCCACACGTACTTAGTAAAAGCCTTAACTGTGTGATTTAGCTAGACAAGAATTACGGAGAACCTTTATTTAATTACTCATAGCATATCATGTTAGTGTTTATAAGAGTTAAGAGTAATTTACCATGTACAAGATTTTCCATTTAAAGAACAAGTGTGGTAAAACTATTATCCAATCAGACGCCTCCATCCACTTAGGTTTACCTGCTCTACAATTCGTTGTCGATGCTCCACTTAGGATCCATAAAGAAAAATTAGAGCCATGCCATTACTATTTCTCAAAATTAGAGATATGTCATCCTGGCCCACATGTCATTGACTCACGTGGGCTTCACATGTCATTGACTAACGGATGACATATCTCCAACTTTAAAAAATTACAATGGCATGGATCCAGTTAGCCCCAAATTTATACATTCCTTTCAGTTGGGAAAATTTCACCAGTTTACCGAGCAGTTTAATGCCACATTGCCTCCACTAAAGAAAAACCACATTGCCCAATCAGGATCGGGCCCAAGAGAAAATCATCGAAAAGCTAAAAACTTGGACAAAACGAATTCCCGCCCAAGTAAAAACTTGGCCTAAAGAAATCAAAAAATTTTGGGCTTTTCGGCCCATCATCCATAAAGCCCACTACATCAAGCCTGCGAATCCGCGACGTTGTGCCTTTCTTCTTCTTCTTCTTCTTCTTCTTCTTCTCCAAGAAGAGAAGACGAATGCGAAGCCCAACGAAGCCCCAAACCCAAAGCTCAATCGCGACGACCGCCACCGCCGGCCGGGAAATCCCCAAACCCTAGACCACCGCCGGCGCCGACACCGCCGCGGCGACGATGGCCCGCTACGACCGCGCCATCACCGTCTTCTCCCCCGACGGCCACCTCTTCCAGGTCGAGTACGCCCTCGAGGCCGTCCGCAAGGGCAACGCCGCCGTCGGCGTCCGCGGCTCCGACACCGTCGTCCTCGGCGTCGAGAAGAAATCCACCCCCAAACTCCAGGACTCCAGGTACATCTATCTCCCTCCCCCTCCCCTTCCCCTTCCGAGTTCTAGATCTCATCTCGCGGAGGAATTTCATGGATTGCACTAGATCGGTGAGGAAGATCGCGAGCCTGGATACGCACATCGCGCTGGCGTGCGCGGGGCTGAAGGCGGACGCGAGGGTGCTGATCAACCGGGCGAGGGTGGAGTGCCAGAGCCACCGCCTCACCGTCGAGGACCCCGTCACCGTCGAGTACATCACGCGCTACATCGCCGGACTGCAGCAGAAGTACACGCAGAGCGGAGGCGTCCGCCCTTTTGGCCTCTCCACGCTCATCGTCGGCTTCGACCCCTACACTGACAAGCCCGCCCTGTACCAGACCGATCCGTCCGGGACCTTCTCCGCGTGGAAGGCCAACGCCACGGGGAGGAACTCCAATTCCATGAGGGAATTCCTGGAGAAGAATTATAAGGAGACCTCTGGGAAAGAGACTATCAAGCTCGCCATCCGTGCTCTCCTGGAGGTATATTTTGTTGTTCCAGCTTCCTTAGAAGTTTAGATCAATATGGCCCTGTGAATTGCTTGACCCGTTGTATAGATCGTGCAGTTTCTGTTTAATGACAAATGTAGGTGAGCATGCTTGACATGATTTAGGAATAACCGGGGTCCGGAGGTAGAATGATTAAATAGCAGCCATATTATGAAATGTTCTCCTGATTCCGACCTTGCTCAACAGAGTATGTTTGAAGAAATTAACCCTAACAGTTTTAGGAGTTGTTTTTTTTCTAGTGGTAATTTGCGACGCTGAATTGTGTGGTTCATTAAGATAGAAATGTACCTAAAGTGCCTCTGGGAATATAAAAATCTAGAACATGGATGAAATCTTTTATATAGCAAATTAACCCATCCATAGAGATTTACCTTGTATTTGTCATGACATTTTATTTTTTGAGTATTCTGAACCCAAATTGACAAAGCCATGAAGCTCCTTAAGCATTGTCGGTAAAAATGTCTGGTGCAAGTGAATATGTGGATAAAACTCTTATCAAATGATTCTAAAGCATGTGTGTTATGTATATCAACCATTCGATTGCGGAAACCTCAGATTATAGGGAGTTACAAATGAATTCCGTCTTCTGAACGTTGTGTGACTCTAGTCCTATTATGCAAGATTTTGGTCTGACTCCAATAATGTTTATAAGCATGAAAGCAGATTTAGCAAGTTGGGGATTTTAGGGCCTATCAATAGTCCTTTTAATTTTAGAAATAGTATGATGCTTTCATAAATTGTCATATGCATTATATTTATGTCCAATGTAGGTGAATATGAGTGTAGTAGCTCACTATTGGCATATCCTCTCGTGGTGTTTGTAGACTATGACCAAGACTAAAACTTTTTAGTAATATAAATGGATAAGCATAGGCCGAAATAAAGCTATTGCTTTATCTGAAAAAATGACATCTGTATGACCATGTGAACATGACTTTTTCTTTCACTAGTTCAACTCATTGGTCTGTGACCTATGCCACTATACTAGAATGCTATTTGGTTGCGTTTGGATTCAGATACCTTAATTCTGTGTGCTAGGATGCTATTCAGCTATGTTTGTTGGGCTCTCTTCGGTTAATCTGTCTAGTTCTGTTTTCGTCAAGTAATTACTGATGAACTGAACAAAAAAATGCAGGTTGTTGAGAGTGGTGGAAAGAACATCGAGATTGCAGTGATGACACATAAGGATGGCCTTCGTCAACTCGAGGAGGCTGAAATCGATGAATATGTTGCTGAGATCGATGCAGAGAAGGCTGCAGCTGAGGCTGCAAAGAAGGGTGCCCCGAAGGAGACCTAATTCTTCACTGTACCAAGTCATTCCAT
>CM002487.1:13834962-13859005 GCA_000325765.3 Leersia perrieri
GCTTGCACACAAAACATTTGTATAGCGTCAGCAGCCATTATCTGTGGGCGCCACATATAGCACAGGCCCTTTGCAATACTCCATATTTAAACTTTGACCACTTACTTTTCTGCAAAATATATAAATATTTAAAGAGTTTGTGTGTTATCAAAGTGTCATGCATTCAATCTAAAGATCAAATAGTGGTCAAAGTTCGCATAGTGTTGGTCAACAGAAACAGAAGTATGGATGTCTAGCTAGTACGTTTGGCATGAGCCCTTGGATCTCGATCAGACGGTGGAAGAACATCTCTGATTAGCATCATAAGTACGGTGCACAGGCTATCTGCAATCAGATTAATTAGCAACATAAATTGCATGATTTGCTAATTGATCAGGTGACAATGCCCTGGATGCCGTTACACAAATCACATTGACGTGACCGGTTCATGTCACTAGCTAGCAGCCTACTTTTTTCTAGAAGCAGATAGGCAAAAAAAATCAGGCATAGCACTGGGCAATTTGGTGCAGAACAGAGAGGTTACCACCAATTTGCTGCTAATGTACAATGGATGGATGGCCTGTATCCAAATGGCTAATAATATTTTTTTAACACATTGGAAGCAACTAGCGTTGACCAGATGAGACAGTGTGGAAGGAGGTGTGACGCAGTAATGGCAGTATGTTATGCTATTAAGCCCTTAATCAACTTGTTAATCACCTACCAGATCAGGAAAAAAAAACAGCTTATTTAGCCCATGGTTTCGGATAAGACTGGAGGAGCAACCGGGAGGGTCCCATGCTCGAATGGCATTTCAACCAACCACCGCCTTGCTCCATGTCATGTGGGACCCACCTAGGAGGACACGGACAGAAAGGGAAAGTGCCGATTGTGGTTAGCAACTTTAGCACTGGTACCAACCACCAAATCTAGGCTCCTCCAATGCCTGCCTTGCTATCGGCTACCACCTGGGAAAAAACAATTGAATTCATGATATTGCCATTCTGGTTTGGACGAAGAATTTTGAAGTTTTGACATGTAAACTATAACATAACATGTAGTAGTTATGGTTCATTTGTATCCAGCAGAAAGTAATGTTTGTCTGGTGACGACTCGATCAGGTTTAACGAACAGCGGTAAAAATTTATATAAAAAAGCGTATGTACTCACTTCTCTATCTAGACACTTTCCGGTCTATTTAAATTTTTTACTAGTAAGTATCAAATCTTATATTAAGTTTACTGCAATTTGATTATTCAAACAGGGGAGTATCATGATTAGATATTTAGATCGATCGGTACCCAAGTTAACAGTGATGCAACCTAAGTGATACAGCTCCATATGCTCCCTCTAGCTTGACATATTTTCTAGAGTGGGGTCAAATCCTACAACAGCAAGTTAATTGTACATAATTAACTGAAGGTTGATCACTCCGTAATCTTCCAAAACTATCACACTCCATGCACCCCATCAAGGCATCACCCCAGAGTCCCAGACAATCACTCACATTTAAGTCAAAGCAACCTTCAAGTCCCCCTCTCCACAACACACATGTAACTATGTCACTGGATGAACAAGAGTAAAAAAAATGAAAGAAGCAAATTAGGTCCAAACAAACTAATTAACTACAAGGCACCAAACATAAATTAGGCACCTAACAAATGTTGCCAAAAACCCTCTCATTATGCCTGGAGATTTTGGTCCAAGATTCGGTTGCAACTAGCTATAAGGGGCATATGATTGCTAGGTAGTAGCAACGGGCAAGAGCAACTTTACGGCCGTGACAAGGTAGCTTAGGGAATGCAAATGCAAAGGAGATAAGGTTTGTTGCATATTGCAACATTGGAGGTGATGGATGATGCAGCTGAAATCGTTTTCATGTGGCAACCGGTCGGTGCTGGCGTTGGCGTTCCATGTAGGAGAGGATAAGGGAAGCAAGCTCAGTCCTACGTGTGCGCACACTTGGACACTCACCTAACATCACTGTGTTGTACTTAACCATGGTTGAGAGTTGAGACACTGCTGCTGGGTGCACACACTAGTCCCTACTCTTATTTTGAGTTGTGTACTTTACTTTGGGCATATGTTAGTAGGTATTCGGATGTCGTGTGGTGATAAATCGGATAATTGTGCATGATAAATTGATAATGTGATCGCCCAATTATTCTTAACTGGTTGGTCGTGTATATATGTAAACCTTGTTGGGATGTGCTAAGCCGTTTCTGTTCTTGCTAAAATTGAAACTTGTTTGTGACAAAAAAATCCTAGAAAAATCTTGCGAGAATCACAGTGAGTCCATCCATTCAAAAAAGAAAGAAAAAAATCATGTATAGCGTGGTGTGTCGCGATGGTTACCTTTTTGGCTTTTGATTTTGAAAGACAACTAAGGATTCTAGCTAACATAAATCTAGATGTGAGTGAGTAGGTGCATGGTGCTAGCTTCAGGACAAACGAAGTAAAGAGTATGGGTCCGGTTTTAGGTGAAATAGTGAAAAACATCATAAGAAAGTCATTGTTTATTTGGTTGGAAATATGCTTTTTTCAAATAAAAAAGGAGATCCTAGTGGAGCATAAAATTTACTATCCATGTAAGATGACATGAAAAATATACTCCGGCGTATACATGATGCCTTTCAATCGTAACATTCAGCATTCGCTAAAGACATGTTTAGCTAAGACCAGGGCTCGCAAAATCAATTGGTTGGGGAATTTCGATCCCAACTACATGGGACGCTTGTCTCTAAAATACGTGTGACATAAATCACCATGGAAAATTCACTGAAAAACAATGACATATATTAGTTGAGTCCTAGCTAAGCTCCAGGCTTTGATAACTTTGGTCTATGTCCTTGCCGATCAAGACAATTGTTTTTCATTAATTTCGAATGGATTTCAATAGATTCTAACAAAACCGTCCGAGAGGCACATTTTCGAGCTATCTCAAAAATGTTTAAAATTCACAAAATTCGCTACAAATTCGTCGAGATTATGATTAATGGCCTATTATTGTGCATTGGAGCCTTTTAATTAGGCAACGATAACCAACTGAAAGACCCTCACAGTAGCTGATCAAGCTGTTGTCAATCCACAGGCCGTAAAGTCCCGGTGCACACGGGTGATTGAGGTGGTTACTCCACTTGGGTGTTACAAGTGCTTCTCTTGGCTGGTACACATCGCACACAAACAGTGGAAAGAGAGTTGGTGCTATTTATGATTTTTTTAGGTTTGCTGTACATTGAGATATTTTTAATGGCCCTCTGCCAACAAGCACAAAGGGATGCCATGCACGCACACATCAGTACTGAACTTTTGACCTTTTTCTCCCTTTGCAGAGCTGAGTAGATATAGATATTTTTCAGGAACCTAAAAATTCTCGGTTCACTGTGTTATGAGCAGAGAACTCCTTGTACAACTTGCACTGTTCCACAGTGTTTTGCCTAGCTAGTGCATGGCCTTTGATGTGGATTTGCACGGGCAATTTCTCTTTTCTTTTTTTTTTTTCCTTTTCACTCGATGTGTGATAAGGTGCTATTGGTGATGTGCAGTCCAGATAGCATGATCAATGAAATACTGAATGTATGTGTCAAGGGTTAGTGACGTTAGGTCTGAATTTCTGAACATTGGCAATCAAGATCGACAGCTTTGATACGTTGAAAAAAATAACCAATCGGCCCGTTTCCAACCAAAGACTATTGTGCATATCTGGCTAGACACTCCACTCTGGCACCTGGAGTAGTAGTTAATATCGATTAATCTAATCTGCCCAGTCAGCCCAGAAATATCTGCACGTACGTCATGTGGCTGGTAAATTATCCTTACTGAAACTAAGGCGATGATGTGTACTTGGGTGTATATCCTTGGCAGAGCTCCATGTTGTTCAGTTAAAAAAAAATCTTAACTAGCTACCTAACATTGTTCAGGTGGTTTTTTTTTATAAGAGCACCATTAAGGCCTGCGAATTACTCCAAAAGAATATATTTACAGCGGTCTTCTACTAATAGTACTCATTACTGATAGAAAATGATCTGAAACGTTGTTTTTTGAGTTCTATCATCAGTAAAAAAAATATTATAATACCAAGATTGAGATGGTATTATAAAGTACCCACTCCATTTTATATTACTTATCGTTATATAAATTTTAGGATAAAATATAAAGGTGTGACTAAATATTATTATATTTCCATTAATTTTTTAATAATAGAATTAATTCCGCCCTTTACTTCATAAAAGCTACGACCAATTATTACAAGATTTGCATGACTAATAACTGTGAATTACAAAAATACGTAGCTTGATTACAAACAAGAAGACTTAGAAAAACCCACCCAAAATAGATAACACCATCTATGGTTGTTAGAGTGTACATAGCCATCGTCCTTCCATGGGCTATTAACTCAAACTTTCATTAAGTTGCATAGGTAGTCACTCTATAGGGTGGTTAGAAGATGCTTGCAATCATTGCATGTGAAAGTAATAAATTTTTTATATGTAATTGAGGAGACCATTGTGGATAACAATGTTCAATTGAATGTATTAATAAGGGGTACATGTTGATTATTTTAATAAAAATATGTCTTATAATGTAAGAATAACAAGTATTTTGGCAAAAAATTTCAATACTAGAACGACAAGTAATATGAAATAGAGGTAACGGACAATATTTATTATGTTAGAAAAATATGAATGGTCAAGGTTAACCATTTTACAAGCTAATTGGAAACTTTTCACACGGCATATTTATACTCCGGTGTGAACTTCTTTCTGTTTTGAAACTTGTGATGAATTCAAACTAGCCCTTTTCTTTTGGGTTAATTTGATCCATGCCATTGCAAATATGGCTAAAAATGCTATTACAATTCATCTATTCGTAACGATTCAGATTGAGTTGGAAGAATGTGGCTGTTGGTTGCGGTTGCCATGTATGCTGAGGCGGCGGTGGCGGAAAGGAGGAGATCATCGCCCGCGATCTCGAATACGTGTTTGCAGCGTAAGATCCCACCGCCGGTTGAAACGCTGATGGATGCCACGGGCTTGGATCGTCACGATGGTTGGGACGTTTCTCTTATCATCTAATTGATCTACGCTTAAGGTTTTCTAGTTTTGTATTTTGGAATAGAGTTGTATTCTGATTCAAGCTCGTTATAGTGATGTCCTGGAATACCTCAAGCATTAGCAGTTGTACTTGTCTTGTTGCTAAAATTTGTTTCAGATAGCCATGAAAGAAAATTGTTTACCATATTTGTTCGGCCAGTCAAATTTGCAAAATTTACCGTCACGGACGCAACAAGCTGCTTCCGCCGGCGAGAGAGAAGGCGGCGGTGGTGGGGGAAGAAAGAAGGGAAGAGGAAGAGGAAGAGAGAGAGGGGGGAGAGAGGATGGATGGAAAAGGAAGATGATGGATGGAAAAGGTAACGGAGTGGTATGGTTATAATTTTGCCAAATTTTTAGTGGTACCGGTTACAAATAGACGAATGGTAATGGTGTTTTTCTAAATAACCAAATTTTTGGCATGGATCAAATTAACCCATTTCTTTTTGAGATAATGAATTCAAACCAGTCTTATTCTTTTGTAGGGGAGCAAAAAATTCAAGAATTCAACACATCAACCCGGGAAATGGATGGATGAGTGAATGATTGGCAGCCAACGACCCAATCAAGGAAGGATCTGCCAAATCCATGCATCCAGGTTTCATCACTCTGTGATAGGAACAGTGTCACTCCCTGACAGAACAACAGCAAGAATGTCCTTGTCTCCCTTCCGGCCTTCTCAGAACTGGAGGCCATGTGACCTGGACTTTTGCCATCTCCAAACAGCTGTATCCATGGCTCCCCTATTCTCATTGCTAACTTCATATATATCCATTTCCTCCATTGGATGGCTCCACCCTGCACAATTTTTTTTTAGTATGTAGGAGTATCGTCTCTCTTGTTTTGTCATTTCGTTTTGTATGGTTGTTGTTGTTCTGTCAATCTGTCACGACACTTTTGTATGTGTTCATGTTAATTAACTGTGTTATTGTACATCACTTTGTCTTCCATCGATTCTGCCATCCACGTCATTTTCCATGCAATTGGTAGTCTTTAGAGAGAGCAAAATCCATTTCTCATTTTCGGCTGAATTTGAGCTGATTTCTCTGAAAATGTTAATAAAACTAATATTTTAAGAGAAAAGGAATTTGTTTTCCATGACACCTAATGTAGCAAGAGGTAGCAAATTTACAATAAAAAAGTGGTATATTCTAATCTATTTTCAAAGACCGTAAAATTGCTCTTCTATTTTTTGTTTTATAACACCGAGAGTTCATGCTTTATTTAAATACCACCCAAAATCTAATTTTGTTTCCCTTCATAGTCTTTCTGTAGTTCCATGTTTTATTTTGTTTGCCGTCTATTGATGGTGTTTGCATGCAAATGGACGATATTATCCTTATTTTATAGGATTATCTTGTCGATCGATCTCCACTGAAACCAAATTTTTTTTAAAAAAAGAGTGCTCCCAAGTCCCAACTCGTTCGCCCTCGCCTCTCAGTGACGATCCTAGCGGTCAAAGAAAGCTTGGGAACAATAAGAGAACGGCGGAAATGCTATGAAGAAAACAGAAGTAAATTTTGGATGTTAAAATGAACCACGGACTTTTGGTGCTATAAATACAAATTTATATTAAAAAAAACATTCATTTCAAAGGAGTCATAACTTAAGACTGCAGTTTACCCGTTAACTCGGCATGCATTAAAAATCAAACAGTAACACAACAGTTGTACCAGCAATGGACCGAGGAATGAAGAAATAACTCCAACAACAACCACAACAAACACCAAATAACAAACACATCAATGAAATCGATCGAAGGGTACTGGATGGTTGGAAAGCCTTGTTGGTACCTACCTAAAGAAAGAGGAGATAATCCCTGTGTCACCATCCTCGCACTTGCACACACAGGTTGGGAGATGAATTATTGTTCTCCATTAATCTTTGCAACCACCAAGATACAGTGGTCTAGGATATAGGCCAATCCGCTGATTACAAAAGGGAAGTCTAATATTCCATGAAAAACAGAGAATTTTAATATAAATTAGGGATGGCTCTAGCTCACTTGTTCTTGTCTTGTTTAACAGCATGACTAACGCTTGACACAGATGCACATGAAAACACTTCATTACTAGTTTACTACGCTGTGGTGCGTCATAATAGATCCAAGAATGAAAATGTTCTTTGTTTTCAGTCTTTCAAATGATAAACTTCTATTGTCCAGTTTATATATTACTATATGGCAGTAGTCAAGTCTATAAAATATTTCATGCATGGATCCCATCCATCACAATGTCTATATATATAGTGTCCAATTGCCATGACGCATGACTAGATGTCCCAGTGAGTTTATTTAATTTGCAAAAGACATCAATTAATTAACTGTAAGACAGAACGATAATTGATTGTAAGTAGTGAACCTAAAGAATTTTTTGCATGAATGGCAATAAAACGTCTAAATCGATGCTAGCTTCTGATGCCTGCCGATTGGAACTTGCCCAAAATTGGAGTCCTTGAGTGATGTAACAGTAGGTAGGCAAAAGAAAAGGACTCTTCTCTTGTATCAATTGGTATCTCGTTCTCCATGTTTTTATAGTGCTCAGCTTGGTACCAGGAGGGAAAAAAATATTCAGTCTCCAACCACCGGAACCATTTCAATTGTTTTGGTTTATATATACCACTAGCCCATAAAAATTCTTCGAAACAAACGTGGTTTGATATTGCAAGGAAGAAGAAGCAGTCTCATGCTACGAGCCTACGATTTGTGCATGTATGTACCATGTGTTATGGAGAGTGCGCCAAATAATTTATTAAGTCTTTTGTGGAAGCAATGGCAATCATTTCCATGCTGCTATGAGTAGAATCAGAAGCAGCTTATTTGTAGAAATAAAAATGGAATTCAATTTTCTTATACTTGCCAATAACTCTTTCTATGAGAGCAACCAATGATCATCTAATTGCAGCTGCAAAAATACCTTTTTCTTTTATTTCATTCATTTGATCGATCAGTACATATGACCTCCATGCACTGTTTCAAGGTCGTAGGAATATAAATAAATGGATGTATGTGATTATTGACATATCTTCCTCTGACCCAAGATAGCCACAATTCATGCCAAGTACAAAAAGGTTCAATCACAAAATAAGATGAAGAAATACATGGCGGCTTCACCATCAATCGAATTGGAACCAGTTGAATGTTGCCTAAGATACTGTAAAAGCGTCAACCTTTTTTCCGTAAACAAGAACTGAAACTCTGTCTCATTTACTAATTGATAGAGAAATAGGACAAAGACATGCATATGCTGGCACCTAAAAACACCACCAAAGAATCGGCAAAAAACTGGTGGAACTGATCTGACGGAATCAACTTAATTGGCAGGTTCAATGTGACGGGATCATGAATGCACGCAGCCAAAAAAAAAAAAAAATTCAGCTAGCTCCTGCACACAGAATCGTAGTATGTGCCTCCCCACTAGCAGCAGCACGCTATCTCAACTCAGATTAAAGATCCTTTTGCATTTGATAAATATAGGGCTTGGTTTGTTTGGACGTTACGCTTGCACTTGCGCGTGGTTTTACCAGAATTTAGATGCTCTGTCTGAAAAGTGCAACGTTTTTTTTTTCACTCATTGTTTCCACAAAAACCACGTAAAAAAATCCCAACTTCACCGAACGCGTAATTTTCTCTTTATTCATGTCCAAATTAAACAGGATCAGCCACTTTTTTGGAAAATACGAGCTGTGTACTGTAGTAAGATCAGAGTACACAGGAGAATAAACTGTCGATGATCATGAGGTCGTCATCCGTTGTCAATTCAAGTTGTCAACAAGGGAAAGAGGAAGCAAAAGAGGCACAAGATCGAAACAGGTAGCACTAGCACAATAGAGATAGCATTAAATAAAGAGAGAGATCGGTAATCAAAGTTGGCTGGTGTGTGGGAAGTTGCCGGATTGGCTCTTCATTAATCCTGTATAGTTGGGGCCCAATTAATAAAGGTCCTTGTTTAATACAGAGGGTCAAGATAATTAATCTAATCTGGAACTGTCCCAGCGTTAACAGCCCATCAGTCATCAGGATGATGATGTCCCTTATTGATTAAAGCTGCGTAGCTGATCATCATCAGTAGGAGTTGTACTAGCAGCAGCATGCAACAATCCAATTACAGCCAGGGAGATGAGATGCGTCCATGTCGGCAATTAACAAAGGGGATTGGCTACCAACCCTCACTGCATCGATCGATCTCCTTGCTCACCGGCAAGCAGCCGGGCGGCGCCGATGCATCCAACCATTTATGCAGGCTCAACATCCGTCCGTATATCGTGCATTCACTCGTCTCCCGTACATCTGCCTGCCTGTGTGACTGCAGCTCTGACGCAGTTGTTGCATGTAGTTCACCGGCCTTTGCCGTCGGCGCTGCGCCCATCAAAGTCGGTTGATGCTCACCTGCCTTTAAACAGTTTACACTTATCCCACTGACATTTGTGTTCACCTTATTACAGTATTACATGTCACTAGTATAACTATAAACTGTTTAAAAATAGAGGATCTACTTCCATCAAAGTCTACGTTTGTTCAGAGAGCATGAGAGTTTATGAGAAAATATCGCTACTCCCTTAACGCATGAATGTAGGGATTTTGTCTATGTATTTGTATGAGCTAAACAGACTAAATCTTTTATATTTAAGGATGAACGGAGTAGTAATGACCACTCCCTCCGTTGGAAAAAAAATACTTTTAGCTTAGTTTAAGATCGAGTGAAATTGCTTCAATTTCTTTAATAATCTGCGTTTGAATTAAGTATGGGATGAGGTTTTTGTCCACACACATAACACAAAACAAGATAAACCATTGACGTATAGGAGTTGGTATATCTAAAGTGAGAATTTGAACGAGCATTAAAAAGAGCGACTGTAATAAGATAATATAGTTACCACTTACGACATCATATTTAAATTGAACTGGAGAGAAGACAAACGAGTTGTCTAATGAAATTGTGAGAGTAATAAGAGGTTGGCTACATACCAGTAGTGGTGTCAGTTTGTATTTTTCATATTTACAGTTAGGTTACTGGATTGGTTGCAGGTGATAGTATAAAATTATATTTGTTAACGGATGAACTTATCTAGTACCTGTCAGAAGCCCTTTTAAACAAGGTAAGAAAGTTTATTGTGACGGTGTTAACTACGTCAGAAATGATCTTTGCAAGTGGACAGAAAGGGTACTGGTACTTGGGTTGGTAGTAGTATAACTCCATCCAATGCCGATTACTGAGTCGATTGGCAGTTTTATTACTTACTGCTACTAGCTAGTGTTTTAGAGTTGGGAGTGTTCCAGTTTTGCATTGATTAATTACCATCGTGTTCAAGGAATACTAATCTGTTGACTGTACTAGATTAATTAGGTTTTTACCTGTCTTGATAGGCATGGATCGGTATATTTTGTGCTTTCGGCGCGCAGCGATAGTGATAAGCAGAGGATAGAAATCTCTTAATTTTACCTAAGTATATCCTCTTTGATCGTATCGACCATGACGAGCAGCATACAGCTCATCAGCACCAATATACTCCTACCTACTGTAATTTTTTTTTACGAGGATATGCTTGAAGTGTATTTTACTACTAACCTGCACGCCAAAGTCAAATTGTCGTTTCTATCCCTGACATGAAGCACTAGAGCAGCAGCATCAGATAGAAGCAAGTAAAAAAGTTTGCATCACAACGCACCTCGCGAGCGCGCGACCTTATCGTGAGCGTGCGTGCGTCACACAAGCAGCAAACCATTGGAATTGGATCATACGACGGCAGTAGTCGGCAGCAGCCAACCGTGCGCAAGATACCAGCGACTAAACACCTCTATATTCATTTTTTAATAAGATATTTTATATATGTTGTTTTGATAAGCGATCTATTCTATAAATCGTCATCGCGAACATGAGCTATGCAAAAGAAAAATCACACAATATTTTTCTTTTGTTTCTAGATTATAGCAAGCCTTTGGTCCTTCAAGTAAAATTTAACCATACAGAAAAAAAATATTTTACTCTTATAGCAACCCTCTCCGTCGGAAAATATAAGCACTTTATGAGTGGTGGGTGACACGTTCGAGGAGTATGAAAAACTCTCACAATCAACTTGTAAAATAAAATAAACTTTTTTATATAATTCATGTGTCCATGACATTAATAGTATAACATAAAACGTTTTGATATTTTATTTGCAGCGTCTGACCATTTGTCTCATTTAGAAAATTATAAAAGTATTATTTATTTGTTTGTGTCTTACTTTATTATCAAAAGTTTTTAAGTATAATTTATTTTTTATATTTACACTAAATTTTTAAATAAAATAAATATTTAAATATTGTAAGAAAAACTAAATACATTTTACATTATGAAACGGGTAGTCATCATGAAACGCATAATGAACTTTCTTGTACAACTCATATTCGTCAACAATAATTTCTAATCGTTTGCCCATCACATGACAAGAATTTCTTTGTGTTTATTTATGGCGTGGTACAGTAAAGCGGCGGGAGCAAAGCCAATGTAGCGGGCAAACCAGTAGCGGCGAGAATGCATCCAAAAACCGGTGCAAAAACGGGTGCTTTGCTTTGCTTTCTGGTAGGCCAAGGCAAGTTAAGCCACGGGATGCCGCTCCGGGAGAAGAGAAGTGAAGAGAAGAGATCGACGCGTCGACTTGTTGGTTTGGTTTGGTTGGTTGGTTGCCCCAAGCCAAGAACGGACGATTCCGAAAAGGCATGACCTTACCTAACAAGCCTCGGTTTTTAATGCTTTACTTTGTCCTTTTTTTATCACCTCCCCTAGCTACCTTCCTTCTACGTTTAGTTACTCCTCCATTACCAACAGTGCCAAAAAGAGGTTAAAAATAAAATATTCTCTACTAAGAAAAAAGGGCTGGGTTATTATTTGGACAAATTTTAAGATATTTGATTTCACATGAATGATACAGTTTGAAATGGACCGGAGAAAGAAATTGTGGGTCCTTGTCTCTGTTTGAAAAGAGCCAAGAGAAAACGATGTAGTATCATTTCTCTCCGTGTACATGGAAACAGGAACAGTATATGCAGTACATTCCAGCGAAAAGGAGGCATCAAAGCACACCAATCTTGTTGTGTGCAGCCCAAAGCAGGTCGTAAAGCGTGGTCTAACTCACGGGGCACTTTATATCAAAACTGCAGGATTAGGCAATGTCACATGCGAGGCAAGTCACCATAAGATCTGGGTTCAATGGCCCAGCCTTGAAAGCAGCATGAGACACTGAATTTAATCCAAACTAGCCTCCTCCGAGAAGTTTAAGATTAAGTTACAGAGAACTGACTAATTGAGTAGCATCAAGTATTATTATTTGTCATGATTAGTCAATATAGTAATTACAACAGAGACAAAATGGAGCAGCCAAGAGAGCAGAGAAGATCTTGGGCAAGACAAGGCAAGCACAAGCACTTCCATCTTTATCTCTCTTTCACCCACTGTTTTCACCTAGAGAGCTAACCAATATCCAAGTGACAATAAAGTCACAAAACGAAGGAGAAACTACAGAGAAGAAGGGAGAAGATGATCATTTCATTTCCAAGCTTCTGAAGTCTAGCATAGCTGTCCTGAGGCCCAGGAAGCTGCTGCACTTGCAATCTGTGCTCTTGGGGAGTCCCAAGCTGCAGCTGAAGCAGACGCTGGCTTCCCTCTTCACCGGCTTCATCATGGGCTCCTCTTGTGATGGCAAGCTGATGCAGAGATCAAGGTTGAGGTCAGGGCACTTGAGTGGCTTCCCCTGGCCCCAATCAGCTGCTGCCTGATCCTGTGTCACCTTCGGCTGATGATGATCCTCTCGCCGGAACACGGCGGATTTGTCATCCCTCGCCGCCACCGCTGCCGCGGCTGCAGCCGCCTCGAATGATATGGTGATGTTGGAGGCGTTGTCGTTGATCGGCCGGTGTGTCACCGGGTCGATGCCCCGGCTGAGAAGCTTCCTTCTGATGTGCGTGTTCCAGTAGTTCTTGATCTCGTTGTCTGTCCTTCCTGGTAGCCTCCCAGCGATCAGTGACCATCTGCGTCAAACAGGAGTAGCAGCAACAGCCGTTTTAGCAATCAGAACAGTAACAAAAACGAATTTTTAATAACCAAGCACTGCTGCAACTCATATGCAAGCATGTGAATACTATCATTGAGATGATGTTCATGAACTTGAAGGTAACGTACTTGTTGCCTAACAGGCTGTGTAGCTTGATGATCAGCTCGTCTTCCTCCTCGGTGAAGTTGCCACGCTTGAGATCAGGCCGGAGGTAGTTGATCCACCGGAGACGGCAGCTCTTGCCGCAACGGAGAAGTCCGGCGGCCTTAGGCAGAGATCGCCAGCAACCTTCGCCGTGCGCCTTGATGTAGGCAATGAGCCGGTCGTCTTCCTCCTTGGTCCATGCTCCTTTGTTGGTGTGTGCCTTCTCGCAGCACGGCGATCTCCCCATGATGATGATTATGAGTTTGAGCTGAACTAGCTTTCTTGATTCTTTTCTTCCTTCTGCTCCTCTCCCTGTCTTGGTGGGTTGTTTCAGTGGAAGTTGTTGCTGCCGCTTGCTGCTGCTGCTGTTGCTGCGCAGCAAATGGGTGGGTGGATTTTTATAGGCACTTGACTCAATTGGGGTGGTCTTCTAGAGGCTGAGTTGGTGAGAAAAAGATTAGGCTGGTAGGCCTCCTCCATGCCCAGGTCATGGCCTCATCACTGGGTTACCAGTTTTATTTACGAAGCCACAGCCACAGCAAACAGGACAGACAGGCAGCAGCCGTGTTGCCTGATAAACCTTCAAGGTAGGTGTAAAGTGAGGTAAGCCAACAGCGCCAACCGTGGGCTTGGGCGATGGTGTTGACACTGCTCTGCCAGCCTGATGGCTGACGCCTACCTCCTCCTCTTCCATCATCCATCCCTTTGGCGCTCTCGGTTTTAACAGCTAACTAACTGCATCATCTACACCACGCCACCACCACCATTGATGCCTCCCCTACCTCCATGTCTCTCTGATTTGTTGCTAATTAGGTTCAGCTACTTTTCTTCTCGAGGATGCCCATTTGCCTGAGCTGCTGCTACCTCCTGTGTCCAAGATTCAGTGCAGTCTGGGTGTCCTACATAAAATAAATCAGATCGTCAGATGGAATACTCCATGTAGGTTGTTTCCAATCTCGGACAGAACTATGTCAACATGAAAATGATCTGTGGTGTATTACCACGCACATAGTGGTAGAGTGGTTGTATACGGGTCATCCCTGTTTTTTAAATAAAAATTAAAACACCCTGATCTCACTAGCTAAAAATTTCTAGCGTTTCATAATTTAACAAGGAACATAATCTGGTGCACCCGTACAAACCCATGAGCTTATTAAAACAGGATGAGGTCATAAACAACGGAAACCCCTGATCATAGACTTTTTACTTGTTTATTCTTCAATAAAATAGGATGGATCAGAATAGGTATCTGGCACTGCCTAAATGGATATTATTTGCCACCCACCTTATTTCTTTATTTTCTCTAGAATAATTCTGCTTCCAAAATCATAGCTATTGTCATGCTCTCATCAAATTAATTTCATGTGGAGCTTTCTGTTTTATAATCTAATATAAGTTGGTTCGTCTGTTTGGTCAACCCTAGATTAAAAATTCACCAAACTCATCAGTCTTCCACCTGCTTCATATTTCTTTCTGTAACAAGGCAGATCATGGATATCATATTTATATGAGTTCATTATTTATACAAACCAATCTGCATGATGATAGATTAACATTATCTTTGATCCTTAATAGGAATATCAACTATGATCTGGACCCCCTCCACTTCTTAAACATGTGATCTTCAGTTGCTTATCAAGAAATATGCAAGTTAGCAGAGTACAGACCGTTCCACAAATTAATATGTACTGTACTAACTAAAGGCCGTGGACATCAGGAAGCAGATGAAATTATGACTTGGTTAGATGCTTCAATGGACCCATAAATGCTACTAGTTAGGAGGAACTTACATATCCATGACAAAATCCAGATGGGCTTGCATATAATTTGTATACCTAATATATTCTTGTGGATGGTTACCAAACTATGGACCATAGTTGGTTGGGTGTAAGGAGAGGAAATATCCGAAACCATTAGCTTCAGTTGGGGCCAGAATGATTGGGACTTCACACTCCACAATGGTCCTCAATATGATAGGAAATGTTTAAGCTCCTGATATCACCACCTTCATTTCTTAGCTGTAGGCATCGAGTGATTACAACCCTCGATCCAATTCTCCTTTAGTGTACGAGTAGATTGAATGGACATGTTGTGTGATGTCTTCTGCTCATTCCACAAGATCACACCCTTAAGCAAAACTAACAGGTACAAATGTTAATGACCTAACAGGCTAGATTTACTTCAAACTAGTTGAGTTCTATTCAAAATTATACTGAATAATGGATTTTGCTTTGAAATTCTCATAGAAACAATATGCAGCAAGGGCCATCTACTAATTTATTGTTCATGCAACCAGAAGGCAACTCAGAGTATTAGACACCGAACTGCTTTATTGCAAAGTTATCAATTACTAATCCCCAATATGGTTCCTAAATAGGACAATAAGCTAGTTGGCCATAAATCAAGTTCAGTGTCCTGTCAGTTTTGTTATCCACCAGTTTGATACCCTCTTAAATAGCTACCCGTCTGGTGCATTGAATTTAATCAAATAAACCATCTTGGTACCTTGGTTGTACCCTATTCACCACCTCACTAGCAAAAGGAGTGCATTCACTGAAAAAAAAACGCATTAGCATCAGTTCTTTAGTTGTTAAATGGTAGGCACTAGTTCTAGAAAGCATGAAAGCTGATGGAAAGAGGAGGGTAGGGAAATGGTTTGTAGCTGAGGTGTGGTGTCGGTTATGTGCAGTTGTTCTACCTTCCACTTCTTAGCCACACACTTGTGGTGGAAGCCTCCTCCTCCAGGCTGGGCGGTTCTAAGTTAGGGGGAAGGGAAGGAAGGCAAGGAGAGAGGACTCTTTTGTTGTTTTCTCTTCAACGGGGGCATGGGCAATTAGCTATCCCCACCACATGGCACCAGCACAAACAGCACCTATCTATAACTCCTCTTCCCCAACTCCCTCTTTGTTTCCCCAACCTACATGCCCCTTATATGCCTGCATAAAGCTCCAAACTCCCAGTGCCATCGTCCTTTTCACCCATAATCTTCTCTCTACTCTAACTACCAGTCCTTGCATTCTTTCATGCAATTGGTTATTAGCGGATTAGGTGTGGTGTTGGTCTCCTGGACTTCAGGCCAAATTCATCAGCTGGTAGTTTCCAATGGTTGACCATAAACTCAGATTTTACTGAGTTCAATGTTGTTTTTGGGGAAAAAATAAATAAATTAATAATATTATAAATGCAACAGAAGAGTCTGGCAGTTTATAATTGCTGTTCTGATGGCAGAAGAGTCTGGCAGTTCACATAGATGGTTAGCACTCGGATAAGAAGACAGTCAATACTAGTACACTAACAGAGACTTTGACTGTCTTTCAAGTTAAACGAGTAGGACAAAATGGGCTAGAAAAACATTATTCCCTAGACCTATGTTTGTAATTCCATATCACATGGAAAAGAACACGACTTATGTGAACTTGAACTCATGAAAGAAATGTAAAGGGTACCTTGACTCTCTTTAGCAAGTTTTCACCATAGAGTAGTTTACTTAAAAGTTCTAGTTGTTGATCAAATGTGGGCAGTCCACATATACTTCAACAAACCTCTAATTACTTTGTATCAGCATCCAAGATGACAAATGGTGACTGGACATGCTCACTAACCATTTCTACTTCCCTCTTATCATCCACACAACCAGCATCAGAACACAAGGTTTAAAGTTAAGATAATACTTGCATCCAATATAACACCTTTCTTTCTGTAGTTCTGAGGGGATCTCTTTCAGTGCTTCCATCACAAAAGCTAACATCAATGCTTTCTCCAGCTTCATTTGGTTGTGACTGAAGCTGTGTCTGTACACCGTAGAAAAAAGAAGTCAGAACTCAATGTATCCTAAATTTCAGATCCATTTAACTTTCAGATAATTAATATCAAACTAAAAGGAGTTAGATGCATCTCACTCCTGCTGTCATATATTCCGCATCCAGGTCATTGGAAAAATATTTCTACGTACTTATGTGTCACTCTTTGCTTGTACCAACAAACGGTACGCAAAACTGAATGGCAAGTTGTCGCACAATAACTTGTTTTACAACTCTAACTACCTAAAACTAAATAGCAATAAATCAATTCTGCTAATCTACAAATTTAGACACGTATGAATGTTTGGTCAGGTTGATACATCTACAAGCTGATACAAATAGCAGACATCATTCCTTGTTAGTGAATCAGTTTGTCTTTTTTTAACTACTGCTAGCTAGACCAACTCGTTTTCGGTATAGTACAGCTGGATATTACATAAAACAAATAAAATACATAGTATTTCCTCATCTGCCCAATATGATTGGTGGTTGAATAACAGACTGGCCAAGGAAACACAAGGAAAATCACGGTGAATGCACATGCACATAGACAAAGGTAAAATTTTGTACTATAATGCCAATTTGCCACTGAAAACTTTGATTATTTTATCAACTGAGAGGCTGATAGTTTTCACAAACATGTAATTTTCACAATAAATAAATGTTTGATCAGCCAACTAAGCAAGCACACCCACGTTATACTAGTCCAGTCAACATAAAAAGGCAACCACAATATGTTTGGCATAATATTAAATACAATTTTCCAATAAGATACTCCAGTGAAACGTCCTTGTATTTTCATTTATGCATCCTTGAATTTCCTTCCTCAGTATTCACATAAAAAATACCTTACTGATAACAAGATGGGAAGGAAAAGAGCCATAATGAAATTTATAAATGACATTCCTGAACAATTTTCTCAGGTTGATTATGGACTTTTGGCTGCCTGCAGCTCCTCCCAAATTTTTCTATATCCAAATTCAAGATAGAGGCAAGTATAAATACTTTTCTTGCCTGAGCATAAAGGAAGCACAGGTAGCTAGTTGAACCTAGTATCTCATATCATCATCAATATACAGAAGCACCTTTTTGGTCTAACGTCTGGATGTCAGTACATCATGAACCTAACAGGGCAAATTAACAATGTTGATAGCTCCAAACACCCCTCAGCCTTTCAGCTGTCCTTGATGAACATAAAAAGAATGTGGAGTGGCAGGTTGATAAGGGCATAAGTTAAAAAGCAGCTCCATAGCAGTTTAGTACATGATTAGGGCCCTGCAGATGTCAGGAATTTGTATGAAAGGCATCTTTTACTAGTTCCTTAAAGGGGCAACAATGTTTTCTGTTGTGACATCATCTTATCAGAATGTAGTTAAATTGGGCGTTCTGCTCCAAGATGAAGGCATTGGTAATTTGGTATAGACATATAGTACTGGATAGCCTCAAAGCCTATGAAGTCAAAATTACCTATTCTGGACCTAACTCTTAATGTCTATTTTTAGCGGTTAGCTGTATTCACCATTTAGCATCATATGTAGCTTTTTATTTTTATCACATGGGTCATGTACTCATGTCAAGTTGTCAAAATACAACTACAAGAAAAAGACAATACATGCAACTTGCTTACAAATGTTGGTCACAACCATGACTCTAGAGCTACCACTGTATCACGAAATGGGTTATATAGAACAAGGACATTTTCGTAGACATCAATACAGACGAGCTTAATAGGGGTGCATACACCAGGGCAGCAAATATGCATAGGCAACTGGCAACCACCGAGTACCAATATCACCAGATATAAGAACACAATTATGAGAAAAGGAAATCAAACTGAAGACACTGTGTCCTATGATTTATTAAACAACACAACTAAGTATTACAGTTGCCGGAATCGAATGTTGACTAGTGACTAGTACTTACATTCTGCAGAGGCGCGTTCATCAAACCACGAATGAGAATTTCGGAAGCGATAAGTTGCTAGAAGGATCTCTGCTCCTCATTCCTCCCGACCCTACGAACAACAATAAGCGAAGAGTTAACTGATTGCAAATGTCAGGGCATCACCACATCAACGGAATCGCCTTGCAAACTCACATAACGCACACATCTGCTTTCTTCCCGCACGCCCGTCGTCCCTCCCCAGGATGATGGGCGCGTAGCCCGAATCCTCAACGGCGCCATTCCTGCCTCGCGCTCCGGCATTTCGTCGAACACCAGACGGGCCATCCCCACCCCTTTCTGCCCGTCACACCAGAGAGAGTACGACTACATCCGCAGCCACTTCGCCGCCAAAATGAACCTCCAAACACGGCACTTCAGCCCAGCGGCCTCCGGCGGCGGCGGTGACGGCGCCGCCGCGAGATAGCAATGCGCGATGGCCGCCGGACACGAGCGGCGGCGGCGAGGCGAGATAGAAGAAAGGAAACCTCGGGCTATTTGGGCTGACCCAGAAAGGCGACAAGTTTAACGGGCCAAAATCTTGCAACAAAAAAATGAATGGGCCGTGACTTTCTGACCTATTGGGCCGACACTATCCGTCCCTCAGATCTCGGCCCATCGAGTTCCAACTTCCAACGGCTAGTTTTCGCAAACGGCTACTTTCGGCAACGGTCGGCGAGACAGCCAGCTCCCCCAATTCATATATCTCTTCCTGTGGAGGGGAATCCAATGCCTACTCCGTCTCATCCTCTTCTCACCTCCGCCGCCGCCGCCGCTGCTGCCTCCTCCGTTCTTGCATCTCCGACGACGATGATGCAGCAGCAGCAGCAGGAGACGACGTGGCACGCCGCCGCTGCCGCGGGGATGGGGCTCCGGCCGACCAAATCGGCACCTTGCTCGCCCATCAAGCCAGCGGCGGCGATGGCGCCGGCGGCGGCAGCCATGCTCCGGACGAACTCTGATTCCTTCCATGTCGCCCACAAGGTCCCCGTCGGCGACACGCCGTACGTCCGCGCCAAGCGCGTCCAGGTACGCAAGCGAGAGCGTTCTTGGGTGATTTGATTTGAATTGTGCTTGGCTTTGTTGATTGGATTGGATTTGGGTGTGGTGCTGACGGGTGAGGAATTTGATCGAGCAGCTGGTGGACAAGGATCCGGAGAAGGCGATAGCGCTGTTCTGGGCGGCAATCAACGCCGGCGACCGGGTGGACAGCGCGCTGAAGGACATGGCCATCGTGATGAAGCAGCAGAACCGCGCGGAGGAGGCCATCGAGGCCATCAAATCGCTGCGTAGCCGCTGCTCCGACCAGGCGCAGGAGTCCCTCGACAACATCCTCCTCGACCTCTACAAGGTTCGCCATTAATTCCCCTCAAATCCCCCTTCTTACCTTCCCTCTTCGTTCTCGCTCGCTCATCTCCCTCGATGCGCAGCTGATGATTTTTTTGAATCTGAATGCAGAGATGCGGGCGGTTGGACGACCAGATCTCGCTGCTGAAGCACAAGCTGCAGCTGATCCACCAGGGCCTCGCCTTCAACGGCAAGCGCACCAAGACTGCACGCTCTCAGGGCCGAAAGTTCCAGGTCACCCTCGAGCAAGAAGCAACCAGACTCCTCGTAAGCCCCCACACAAATCATCCCCAATTCGTCTCCTCAATCCAAGACGACAACCTTGCTCAAGATTAATCAAATCCATGTTTTTTTGTGGTGTGCAGGGGAATCTGGGGTGGGCGCTGATGCAGAAGGAGAATTACACGGAGGCGGAGGGGGCATACCGGCGAGCGCTGCTCATCGGGCCGGACAACAACAAGATGTGCAATTTGGGGATTTGTTTGATGAAGCAAGGGCGCGTGCTTGAGGCGAAGGATGTGCTCAAGCAGGTGCGGCCGGCGGCGGGGGTGGACGGCCTCCGCGGCGCCGATTCGCATCTCAAGGCGTACGAGCGCGCGCAGGAGATGCTCCGCGACCTCGAGGCCAAGCTCGTCGGCCTCGCCCGCGGCGCCGGTGGCGACCTGCTTGACAAGAGCTGGCTGTTCGACGCGCTCATGCTCGGGTCGTCGTCAAGCATCTGGCAGCCGCAGCCGTGCATCGATCACATGGTGCCGCCGCCGCCGCTGCCGCCGCGTGATCAGTTCGCCGATGAGAACGCCGGGAACAAGAAGGCGTCCGCCGCCGCCGTCGCCGCCGTGGCGAACAGCCTCAGGGTTGATGCCCAGCCGTTCTACTCGCTGCGGATGCCGCCGCTGGGGACGAAGCCGCAGAACGTGCAGCCGCCGCAGCCGCAGGTGCACGATCCGATGGGGAATCTGAAGAGGACGCGGTCCGGCAACGCCATGGACAAGGCGGCGGCGATGACGGCGGCGGCGGAGAAGGAGGCGGCAATCAACAACGACGAGAACAGCAACAACGGCAGGAGGAAATCGCTCACCGCCGAGGAGAGATGGCCGGAGCTGCCCGACCACAGCGCGTTCGACGAGGCGCTCGTCGCGGCAGTCCTCGCCCCGGTCCTCGATGAGGAAAATTCCGGCAACTGCAAGCCGGCCGCGGCGCCGGCGCCGGCGAGCTGCGAGACGAGCCCGGCGATGAAGGAGAAGATCGGCAAGAGGCTGAGGATCTTCCAGGACATCACACAGACAGTGAACACTTTCTGATTTCGATTTGATTCTTCTTTTCTTTTCTTTGATTGACACTCACATCAATCAGCTTAGGCGATGAAGGAGATGTGCTTGTTCTCCTGGGAGCTTCTATGTCGCCGCTGCTAAGTTAATTTAGGATTCGATTGGGGTTTAATTTGCTGATGATTCTTGATTTGATTTTTTTAACACACCCTAATAACAGCTGATTAATCATTCGCATTCTTCAGCTTCACGCTTGGCGCACTTTGCCAGAAAGGCTCTCTTCTTGTAACAGAACACGATTGATTGCATCTTGTTCTAATTCAGTTTGATAACAGTTGAATAACAAAGTGGTCGTTATTTATGTTGTTTGTTTCTTCATAACTGATCAACCAAGTTCAGAAAGCTTCTTATTTATGTTGTTTCTTCATAACAAAGTGGTCGTTATTTATCTTTCGTATTCTTCAGCTTTACACTTGCTTGACAGAACAAGATTGATAGAGTGTCGTTCTAAGTCAGTTTGCTAACAGTTGAATAACAACTTATTGCTGAAGCATCCAGGTAGCAATCCAACCAATCTACTTGGTTTTCACACAAGTTCAGAAAGCTTGTTGTGTGATTCAGAATAGTAATTAAATCCTGCCATTTGAATAGATGCATTTCTGAAGCACCTAGGTAACTCTGAATCGGACGCATAATCTAACGTTTAACTTCGCATAATACTCCACAAAGCAAATATAAGATCCAAGAGTTCTTTACATCAAAATAGAAAGTGCCTCTAAAAATTGAAGTCCTCTAAAAAAATGTGTCATTGGAGTAAAATGACTTAAAAAAAGAACTTTAACTTGCAAGAGGAACATGATCAGTAACACAACAATTAATTTGCTTAAAATGATCAGCAGCAAGTGAGAATTGTCTACGCAAGGACAAACAAGAAATAATTTATGTAGCTACAGGGACATTGACCCCAATTTTTTGTTTTTGCATCATATGTGCCAGCATTGTGCCATCGGCAAGTACAAAAGACAAAGTTTCCACATGAACTATCTAACATATAAGATAAACATAGTAGCTTTAGGGGGGTATACACACCGAATGACCATACTAGTACTAAAGGTATGTATTGCAAAAGGCACTATATCAATTATCACAAACATGGCGAGAGACCTTTCTGGTGTTATAAATATGAAATTTTACTCTTTATGTCTCCAAACAGGACCACAAGCTGCGGTTCACCCTCCAATTCCAAGTCTACATATACTGATATCAAATTAGATACTACTCCGTAGCATCCAATCCTCGGATGAGAAACCCATGTTTTTTTACTTTTTTTTGGAAAGATAGGCAGAGTGATTACCTACTTCATCAAAGAGAGATCATAAATTTCAAACAAAATATTTAAATATACTAGTTGAGTGCCCATGTGTTGCAATGGGAAGAAAAATATAGCATATCACAACTCATCTTTCAGAAATATTAAGTTTCCTTAAAAACATTGACATGAGAATTCTGGTAAAAAAGAATTCTCAGTGATCGAAAAGTGAGAAGTAAAATCTACTACTGTTGTAAACTTTACAACAGGTGCATATATACAACAAAAGTTCGATCCTGTATAAAGGGAACACTTAGATAGCTATATAAATTTTGACATAATATCACCTTATCTTTACTACTTAAAAAGAGTGTGGTGGTGGTTGTTGTTCTGCTAGATCGAACGGCTGATATCTCTCGTTGGATTCCACCTCCGCGTTTAATGGATGAGATCTATTCCACTCTCATTCTGCACGCGTGCCCAATCTAAACGGAAATCCTATTTTTCGGTAGTCCACACCCACACACGCACGCCATCGCCATCCTCTCTCCGCCCGAATCGCCCTACCGATCCGCCGCCGCCTCCTCGCCCATCCTCACCCCCTCACCGATCCACCGGCGCGCGCCCCCTTGACCATCTGCCGTCGGCGCTGCCGCCTCCTCACCGATCTGCCGGCGCCGCCGCCTCCTCACCCCATCGTCACCCCCTCGCCGATCCACTGACGCGCGCCCCCTCGACCATCTGCCATCAGCGCTGCCGCCTCCTCACCGATCTGCCGAAGCCGCCACCACTCCCTCGCCAATCCGCTGCCGATTCCTTTTCCTCACACCACCGCTCCCGATCCTGCTGCCGCCGATCCATCTTCGCCACTGACTCCGTTTCCTCACGCCGACGCCGCCGATCCATCGTGCACCGGCTCATGCGATCCATTGCTTCTACATAATTTCCATGTGTACTAGTTCAGTCTCAGTTTGTGCTATTAGTTTGCTTATGATGGACTTTAATTTGGTTAACAATTAAAATGTTGCCTTCCCCAGTTTTGATGGCACCTGAAGATATGTCCAATTTCAGTGTACTCACAGAGCTTAGTTATTTTGTTGTTTCTCATGACGTTCTCTGCCAATTTTACAATTA
>CM002487.1:13864688-13909581 GCA_000325765.3 Leersia perrieri
CCGCCTCCGCCGTTGCCAATGCCGTCGAGCTGGGATTTCTGGGACCCGTTCGCCCCTTCCTCCTCCCGCTCCGGCGGTGGCGGCGGCGGCGGCGGCGGTGGGGACGATACTGACTGGGACGACGCCGCCACCACCATTATTGACGGCCCCATCTCCGGTGCGGCGCCCGTCGTCGTCACGGTCTCGGCGGCGGCTCCGGCCCCTTCGGTCGTCACCACCACCTCCACGGCCAGCGAGCTCACCGTCGTCGCCGTTCCCCGCGGCGGCGGCACGGGGAAGAAGGACCTCGCCGAGATCGCCACTGAGCTCGATGAGTACTTCCTCAAGGCGGCCGACGCCGGCGCCCGCGTCGCCGCGCTGCTCGAGGCCCCAAACTGCGAGCCTCCGGAGACCAACCACAGCTTCCCAGGTAATACAAATCTCCCAGATCAATTGCTCCATTGAGCTCCATTTTGCTTACATTTTGATTATTTCTGATAAACTATTTGGAAGACTATATCCAAATCAGTCACTCGATTGAACTCCGTCTTGCTCACATTTCGATTATTTCTGATAAATTATTTGAAAAACGGGATCCAAATCAGTCACTCGTTTGCGATCCATCTTGCTCACATTTCGATTATTTCTGATTGATTTAGTTTATTGCATGCAACTGAATCGACCAATGCTGCAGGGAAGGTACTGAATTACGGCAAGAACTTGAGGCCGATGGGATGGTCATGGGGTGGAGGAGGGGGATATGGAAAAAGTAGCAATGGTTTCTCGAGGTTTGGAAGAGGAGATGAAGGGATGGGCACTGGCGGAGGTGGTGGGATTCTTAGCCATTCCTCCACCGTAGAGAAGCTCTACGCCTGGGAGAAAAAACTGTTTCTTGAGGTCAAGGTAATTACTTGGATATTTTAAACTTTCATTAACATCAGCCTGAACTTTTCTTTCTTACAACTAGGAGTAAGTAGTAGCAAGAACAGACAGAATGGTCGAAATGTACTGCTCGGTTAGATCTCAGTGAGTGAGTGGTTTAGGCTTTTGAGGGAGAAGCCGTCCTTTTGTTCAGTTTGATTATTATGCTGTGATGGGAGATACTAACATGGATTCCATGGGGTAGCAATTGGTTTTGTCTCAAGAAAAGCAGCTAGTGGTGGGCACAGGCACTAGTAGTGTGTAATGCACATGTATACTGCTAGCTTTATTGTTCCATGTAGCAATATTTTTTTCCCGTGTGTCAGTGTTCAGTAGCTTCTGTAAGTATGATATACGCTATGCTTTTTGAGTGCATCGAAGTACAAGGATCATTCTAAATTCCTAATTGTATTACCATGCATGGACAAGTATGTTTCTGCAATTACTGATCTGACTGAGTGTAATCTGGATCAAATAACCTGGATTTTTTTTGTTGTGGCAGTAAGGATAGGACTTCTTTTGTTATGTTTGATCGGCTATAGTAAACAATCATGAAACGCCGGTTTTATCTATGAGTTTGAAGATATAAATCCTAGTATCTTCCTTTTGGTGGAACTCTTGACAGAGATTTTTTTTTTTTGCACTTTATCTGACGGCAAAATTGGTGCAGAGTTATGAGGGGTTTAAGCAGGAACATGATAAGAAGATAGGGCTATTGAGGAAGCAGGAGGTGAAGGGTGTGGACTACTTGAAGATGGAGAAGAACAAGATGGAGATCGAGAGCCTGGATTCCAAGATGCTTGTTGCCACGCAGTCCATCGAGACCACCACTTCTGAGATAATGAGGTTGAGAGAGTCCGAGCTATTTCCTCAGCTTCTTGAGCTGGTTGCTGGGTTAGTACAATGATTCGTTCACCCCCTATTCTGTCGTACCTTATGCATCTAGCAGTAGTCTTGGACTATTCACATGTTCTCTACTTCCACTTGCAGCTGTCGTTTTGCTTGTTTGCATATGAGTATGGTTGTGTGATGTATAGACTGGGCACATATGGGCCATACATACTATGGCTTTTTCCATGCTTGAATGTAGTGGCATTGGTTCTTTACTCTTTGAATCTACCAACATAGCTCAGCCCCCATTGCATTTCTCTTTCTCTTGATGTAAAGGTGCCTTAGCCACTGTACGAATTATGGCTTTCACTATATGGCCTGCTTTGAAGTAGTGGAGTTTGGAAAGAGCAATGCGGACATGCAATAGTATAGTGTGGGATCTCCACGTTTTGACTGCTCTGACTGAATCTCCTGTACATTGATTTGGTCAGACTAGCCTGTCCACAAGATCTCCTTGTCATCATTGCCCATCTACTAGATGATATCTTTGGATAATGGTGACGTTAGTTACTTATATACATGAAACTTTTGAAGTATTTGACGTGTTGCTGTTTGCCATTGTTGCTGTCTTGAAGTTTTGTAGGTTTGATCAGCGATGTTGCTGACTTATCATTGTCTCTAGGAGAACACTAGTTCGCCAGAAAAGAAGAGAAAGGTCATTGAATTACTAGTGTGTTGCGCTTAGAGTGTGCATTCGAATTGTTTTGCTTTAATATAAACAATTTAGTCACAAACATACTTCACATATAGCTTTTTTGTTCAATGATATCCTGGGCCAATGCTACATAAAGTTTGGTTAATACATTGTACCCCTACCCAATTTAAGTTAACTGCTGTAACATCTAACCCAGCAATACTCAAACCTTGTTATGTTACTGCATTTTACTTAATCTAAAATACCAGCTGACACCCCAGCTTGAAGTGGTCTCCCATATCTAAGTCAGCTGCTTCCATTATTTTCTGGACGTACATTTCCTTTCTTCAGTATCATGCCTATGGTTTTTCCATTCTCATGCATGTTCTTTTTTATGATTGAATTCCAGCTTGATGAGCATGTGGAGAGGCATGTATGAATGCCATCAGGTACAGACTCACATGGTGCAGCAGCTCGAGTACCTCAATAATTCCTTGAGCACTAACCCGACTTCCAATGTCCACCGGCAAGCAGCTCTACAGCTTGAGATCGAGGTCGACAGATGGTACTCAGCATTCTGCAGTCTGGTCAAGTCCCAGAGAGACTATGTGTACTCATTGACAGGATGGCTCCGCCTCTCCCTGTTCCAATCCTATCATGATCCACACAGCAAAGCTCATCAGAACTCTGATATATACAGCCTGTGTGAAGAATGGCAGCTAGCGATTGATCGAATCCCCGACAAGGTGGCCTCAGAAGGGATCAAAACTCTCCTGACAGTGATACATGCCGTTGTTGTACAACAGGCAGAGGAGCAAAAGCAAAAGAAGAGGTCTGAATCTGCATTCAAGGAACTGGAGAAGAAGATGGAGGAACTAAGATCCCTAGAGTCCAAATATGGGCCATATTCGGGTGCCGAAGGCTATGGAGAGATGACTCGGAAGTCGCCGGTTTCAGACAAGCGGGCGAAGGTTGAGGTGCTGAGATGTCGGGCAGATGAGGAGAAGAGCAAGTATGAGAAGAGCATTGGGGTCACAAGAGCAATGACCTTGAACAACCTTCAGACAGGCTTCCCTAACGTTTTTCAGGCGATGACGGGATTCGCCAGTGTTTGCATGGAAGCATTCGAGTCGGTGTACAACTTCAAGAGTTCAGACCGCATCATTGATTCGAAGAGGCTACTGACCTGAGATTATGAGAAAGCTTCTCATGTTAGTATTTGGTACTTGGTAGGTCACTGTATAAAGTGTATACAGTTCTAGAGACTAGACTTCTTGTAGAAATAGCAGGCGGAACAGAGTTAAAGAATTGAGTAACTTATAACCATCTCTGTCTGTTATCATCTTCTATCTTGTGTCACTAGATTAGGCAGGCAAAGAAATGCGTCGGGTTCATTTACTCGCTGTGAATGAACCCGAGGCCTTGTTCTTCTTTTTGGTAGCTCTGGAGGTGTTGTCCATTCTTGGATTCAAAGTCTGGCAAGTTCAAAAGCACAGAATCATATTGATTCGAATATTGCGCAAGAACTACGGAGATTATTTTGCACAGCAACGCATTCAGACTTTAGACTCCGGATCACATGTTCTTTTTTAGCAAAGCCGGATCACATGTATACTGGTAAAGAATTTTGGTAAATGCACGACTTATTTTTAACCAAGCCGTGAAATTTGAACTCTAACAAAACTCACCAGTGACTAAACAGCAGGGAGTGTCGACCACACGGTCAGAGACAACGACCTTCTCCACCTTGTCACCGAGCACCTCCTTGATAACCTTGCACAGACCCTCAAATTTCTCCTTAATCACCTCATGCATCTTCTCATCAAGCTTCACACCCTCCTTGGTTACAGAGACAAACTTCTTGCCCGTAAACTCCTTGAGCTGACCAACAACATATTCATCAATGGCGTCGACCGTGTACAACACCTCATAACCCTCTGTTTTCAGCTTATCCAAGTAAGTGGGAATTCTCCACGAGCTTGTTGCTCTCACCCATGATGTAGTAGATTTCTTTCTGGCCTTCCTTCATCCTGATCACGTAGTCGTTGAGGCTTGTCAACTCATCACCACTCTTGTTGGAGTGGTACCTCAAGAGCTAAGCAATCATCTTTCTGTTGGTGGAGTGACTGGAGTCCTCGTGGATGCCAAACTTAAGCTTCCCATAGAAGGCCCCATAGAAAACCTTGTACTTTTCCTTGTCCTCAGAAATTTCAAACAAGTCAAAGCACTTTTTCACTAGGTTCTTGCGGATGATGTTCAGGGTGTTGTTCTGATTGCTGATGCCACTTAGGAGAATCTTATCTCGTTGGGCCAACTCACTTGAGAAGTGTACAGAGTTGTCTTTACATTCAACAACACCTTTAATAAAAGCTGAGCCATGTTGGTAGCAAATCGTCGCAACTATCTGTGATATACAATCTCCGCACCACCTTGAGTTGTTTCCATGTTTCAAAGATATCAATTGGAGCCCTCATGGAAGGTCTCCTTGGCACGAACAATACTGCCTTGGAGTCAGGCAGACCCTCCAGTGAAAAATGCTTGACTCCCATCAGCTCTTCATCATCACCACTTAATTTCTTGTATAGATCAGTGTAATCTCTCTTCGTCACCTCTTCTGGCATCCTCATCCAAACAGGCTTTTCCAACTCATCAAAAGGTCCTAACTGAGGTGCCTTGATCTCTGCTAGCTGTAATAACTGTAAACTAACACAAGAACTCCAGACATAGATACAGCATACAACAAAATAGGTAGAGAAATACCTCATTGGAGTTATGCACATCAGACAAGTCTGCGAATGGCAGTAACCGCTTGGGGTTTTCATATTTTTAAAGATAAAAGGAAGTTTTTATTAATCTCAGATGATTACTCAAGGTGATACAACTATATCAAAATCACTCCCGGTCTCTGCATAGCTAGGATGCACACAGCCAAAACACACCCACAACAATAAAATTTTAACAAATAAAAATAGAGCCTAATTAAGAAGAAATCCTCATTCTAGAATGACACCCATGTTTCCGGGTAAAAAACTCCATGGCCATCCTTTTCAATTGCTGACATACCACTGCAACTGTATCCGTGAACCAGGCTTCTGGAGGATAACCCAAGTATATAGCCAGTAGATAGTTCTGAAAATAACCTATAACGGAGAAGAGATTATTTTTTTGTCAAACACTATATCATTCCTGCATAGCCAAATCGACCAAATGGTAGTCGTTGTCCCAAACAGGATAAGTGATTTCATTTCTTTTCTAAAACCCCGTAACCAATTTCCAAACATATAAGCAACTGAAAGAGGTTGAGCCAAGCCTAAAAGCACCATGGATGACAACCCATACAGATCTAGTAAAATGACATTGAAAAAACAAATGTAAAATTGATTCGTCTTTATGACAAAAGCAACAAATTTTACCGCAATTCCAATTTCTTTTTGCTAGGTTATCTCTCGTCAAGATTACCCCACGGCGCAAGTACCATAGGAAAATTTTAACTTTAAGTGACAACTTTAGTTTTCAAAGTACCTTGTTGATATTAGGCACATCAAAATGAACTAATGGTAGATAGTGTGACTTCACCGAAAACTCTGTATTTTGAGTTAAGTTTCAAATGAAATCATCTTGATCTTGTGTAAGCTCTAAGTTAGCGATTCGTGGTAATAAATTATTCCACGTCACTAGTTTATTGCCAATGAGATCCCTTCGCTAGGATATTTTTGGTGGGCATTCTTGTAACATATTTGCTATTATATCATGTTTATTCCTTACTATATTGTAAAGACAAGGATATTGCTCACGTAATATTGTTTGACCCAACCAAATATCTTTCGAGAATCTAACTTGAGTGACATCATTTATGTTGAAACCGCCAAAGCGTAAAAAATCACGTTTGACCTTCATAAGGCTAGCCCAAAAATGTGAGTCCCCAACTTTCCATTGGATTTGTGACAAAGGTTTTGATCCTAAATATTTATTCTGAATCAATTATTGCCACGTTCCATCTTGTCTTAAGTAGCTTAAAAAACCACCTACTAAGAAGAGCGGCATTTTTCATGTCTAAAGTCATGATTTCCTAAACCCACTTGGTCTCTGTGTTGGCACATAATACTCTATTTTGCCAATCGATATTTCTTTTTTTTATTATCACACTGCCAATAGAATCTTGAGCAAATATAATCTAATTTTTAAGATCACCTCTTGGTATAGAAAAGAAAGATATCATGTACATAGGAAGACTACTAAGCACTGAATTTTCTAAAATGGATAGGAATAACTAAATATCGAAATGAGCTTTTCATATAAATTAGCTCTGTCCTCAACTTTTATTTCAATTTTTAAATCTTTAGATGAGATTTCAGTATAGTAAGGTTAGACAGTTAGACACAATGCACATTCTTATAAGATTCATAGAGTGACCAGTACCTTGAGTTATTGATTGATCATCATAGTAATTTCTGAATCGACGAATGCGTTGAGACAGATTAATACCATCCAATTCATTATCCCGGCTGACATCTGAAAACATTACAAAATTATTATTTACATCCATTAATCGAAACTAAGTAAAAAAATGATCTTCATTTGCGTCTTGCTTTCAGTACCACTTGATCTTGGACTCGAAGTACTACTTTTACTTGATTTATCAGAAGTGCATGTTGAGTTTTTCTTCTCAATATAAGGATGGACACTATCTTGCTTTCTAATAACATTCAGTGGAATTGGGCGAATGCTGGCTATAAAGCAGCAAAAGATGCTTAATAAGAATTGAGTGAACATGTGTTTTACATTTTCTAAAAAATCATAATACTCTTACCGGAACTTATGAGTCTGGCCAATTTTGTTGTGTCCTTAACAAGTCTTGCCCAGCCTAGCAAGTGCATAAAGTGCAAAACTATCATTTCTGCCATGTAGAAAGCCATGTTCAAAAGGAAAGACACCTGAAAATTAGAAAAAACAAGATTGCAACTTGGTTGACCTAAATGGAGGGGCTGTGTGCAGACCTAAAGACTTTGGGGGCTAGTTTTTATGGATACAAGGCAATGAACATTAGTTTACTTTACAAATAGATATATATATATATAAGTTAGAAAATTCATCCACTGAGGTGTGTATAGAGATGCTGAGGAAGAAATTTTTGAAAGGAGAAGTTTCAAAGCTTCACAGTTTTGGAAGGGGCTTCAAGAATTTTATCGCTGGTTTGAGAGATATGCACGTAAGGTACTGAAAAATGGGGCTAACACTGATTTTTGGAATGATGTTTGGCTGGGGAAGGTTCAATTGAAGATTAAATAAGCTAAATTGTATAATATCTGTGAACAACAGAATATCTCTGTGAGGGATATGGGACAGAGGCAAATGGAGTTTGGCATTCAGAAGAAATTTTGATGAAAAAATCAGGAGTTTGTTGTACTGGTCAATTGCATGCATGTTTATTTTCTGGCCGGGTGAGCTAAATTACCAAAAATCAGTTATGTGCGCTATAAATGAAGCTTATGGATGTGTTTGTTGATCAGTTGATTCAGATCGTATTCAAATCTTCCCTCTTATCTAGAACTAAAAAAATAAAATAGTTTTTAGGAATATATTAATTGTTATAAATACACAAGCGTAAAATTGGGCCAAATATAAAATAGTCAAATATGCAAGTGTATAAACGTCCATATATGTCTTAGTTAATATCATCAATTTCACTTAGCCGACTAGGGTCAGTCCTAATATTCAAATTTAAAAAACGAGATAAAAATACAAAGTCGAAAAGACAAGGTCAAGGGCTAAAGTGAGTAGGGTCGGTTATACAATTGCCCCAACAAATTAATCCTCACTTTATTTTTGCCATATTGAACTGGGAATTCCATTGAACTGTCATCAAAAGAATTGATGTAGTTACAACATACATTCATACCAAATTGCAATTTTAATCTGGGAATCGCAAGCTGATGCTGTCAAAAGAAGAAAAAAAAAGTTTTTGCGGTCACCGGTCAATTTCGAGAAGAACTTTCACATGATCAAGATCGACCAGTTCCTCCACGACGCCGTCACCGGCAACATCGCGGAAGCTGTAGTGGTCGAGACAGATGTCCACGCCGGAGGAAACGAGCAACGAGTCCACTCCGGCGGCGAGGGGAGGGGATGCGCTTGGAGACGGATAGGACGGTGGCGGTGAGGGATGGCGAGGAGGGCAACAAAGGGGTTCCAGTACACCACCCGTTAGGCCGCGAGTGCATGCGCCGGAGGAGACGGCGAGAGGGCGACGTCGACATGATCGCGGCGGCCATTGCCGATACTCATCAAGTCTCACAACTCGTTTGGTCCAAGACGCTCATCGCGTATGTGGTGTTTGACTTCGTCTTGGCTGTGCCGCTCTTATTCCTGTGCTTGGGTAGCGTTTTCTTCAACAAAAAAGACAAGAGAGCAGCGGTAGGCTCAGTTTTGGTGAGCCTGTTTGTCGTAGCAACTACTCCGTTGCTCACAATAGTTTGTCTTGGAGTAATTTGCCGGTGACGGACGTTATGCCCAAAGTTCGAGTCTTAAGTAGCAAACGCGTACACACATGACTTAATATAAAGGAACAACTCTACGTAACCTCCCAAACCATCGTGGGTTATCATCTACTTAACCCTTAAACTATCAAACCGGGTATTTTACCTCCTAACCTTTGTAATACCGTTTATTTAACCCCATGAGATGGTTTTGGATGGTGGTTTTGCCACTAAAAAACAATTATCTAAACGATAATAAAATTTCAGACAAACGTCACAAACCACAAGTCTAAGGCAGTTGCACACTTTCATATGCTGGTTAATCAACTGAAATAATACTATATAGCCTAGAAGGGAAAAACAGGCTTAATACCTTGCTAATAATGCTGGTATGTTCTTCTCTTGTCATTCAAAGAACGGTGCATCTCTTATATGAGACCATACTTCACCACCTCAGTTATGCCTGAAGCCAATTCCCTGTCAGGCAACGTGTTCAGTGTTTCAGTGTCTATTAGGACACACTGTGGCTGGTAGAATGCCCCAATCAGGTTCTTTCCCAATGGATGGTCAATGCCGGTCTTCCCTCCAACAGATGAATCCACCTAAAACAATTCAAACAGCCCAATGTTAGCATCATGGTAGATGTCCCAACCGCAGTAAAATCTAAATCAAGCTTAGCACCTGGGCCATCAGAGTAGTGGGTATTTGTATGAAATGACACCACGTAGGAATGCAGCAGCCGCAAAACCGCGCATGTCCCCAATAACACCACCTCCCAAGGCAACAAATGTGCATCGGCGGTCCAGCCGGGACTCGACCGAATTATCGAACACCTTCATCAATGTATCCTACAAACCACAAGCAGTTCAAAACACCGAAATGAACTGAAATACACATGATCGTCTCTCATACACGCAGAAGTCTGAACCACGAACGCACCATGTCCTTGTACTTCTCGCCGTCGGGCAGGATCACGCTCTCCACGGACACGTTCGGGTTGTTGTGCGTGAGTGCCCAGGTCAACTTCTCCAGGTAGAGCGGCGCGACGGTGGTGTTGGTCACTAGATTAGGCAGGCAAAGAAATGCGTCGGGTTCATTTACTCGAGGCCTTGTTCTTCTTTTTTGTAGCTCTGGAGGTGTTGTCCATTCTTGGATTCATGTCGAAAGCCTTCATCAGTGTATCCTGCAAACCAAAAGCAAGTTGAACACACCGAAATGAATGGTGTTGGTCACTAGAGCGTCGGGTCCATTTACTCGCTGTGAATGAACTCGAGGCCACCTTCTCTTTGGTAGCTCTGGAGGTGCTGTCCATTCTTGGATTCAAAGTCTGGCACAGAATCGGATTGATTCGAATATTGCGCAAGAACTACGGAGATTATTTTGCACAGCAACGCATTCAGACTTTAGACTCCGGATCACATGTTCTTTTTTAGCAAAGCCGGATCACATGTAGACTGGTAAAGAATTTTGGTAAATGCACGACTTTTTTTTAGCAAAGCCGTGAAAATAGAACTCTGCCAAAATTGTGTTTATCTGTATTTAAGGGTAACAGGTCATTACATCTCGCATCTAATTTCACTTTCGATATCAATAACATGGCTACGTCTATTTTGTTCTTAAACACAATTTTGAGAAATTAACAGAATGTCTCGATAAAGCCAAACGGATCTGGACAAAATTTAAAAGAAGGAAATAACTACAGAACTCAATCTCAGGTATTGGCCAAACTGTGTTTGTAGCAACAACTAACACTCAAATGTACCACCCTGTACCTCGCAAAGTTCAAGCATTTCAACTATCTCCTCACTGTTTCTATGAAGTTCTCCACTGCATCTCAATTTGAATCTGACCATTTTTGGAGTCTATGAGGTGGTACTTCTCATTGATCCTCTTGTTGCTGATCACATCTGCAAGGCTTATATCAATGTAGCCTAAAGTTTCCTGAACAAATAAAAAATACTCATCAGTAAAACTTCTGATATTCATCCTGCACAACAATGCAGGTCGAGAAAGACAGTCTTCACATGGGGCAGAATTTGCATGCACAAAAACATACCTTGCCATGTATCAAGCCTTTCTTTGGAGCTTTACTTAAGACTTCAACATGCAGTTTATCATTTACAGGGGGTTCCTCGCATACAAACTCAAATTCATCCTCCCACCGCGGATCCCTGTTTTTCTTGATTACCTAGAAGAGAGGTATAACTTTATTAAGCTGCGGGGCATGAGATCATAGCACAAACAAATTCAGTAGGGTTGTTCAAGTGAATAATATTGGGAAGATAAATACCTTTGTTTTCTTCTCTTCGCCTTTGAAAATTATCTTTGCATATGGGTTTGTGTGATGCTTTCCCTCAAGATCTTGAGCTTCATGAACAACAACATAAAGCAGTCCACCACCAGCTGGAGTACCATCAGGGGCTTTCTCAACAACATCAGCACTATCAATGCCTTCTTTCTCCATGTCCTCTTCCTTGAAAGGCTTATATGTCACCTCCAGAGTAAGCTGACCACGGGACTTCTCATTTTGTATATCATTAGGATCCATCGTCTTGAGCAAGTTAAGAGTTGTGACTTTTGTCTCATCTGGGGGAAGTTCTTTCAACAGAATATTGTTCATGCCCATTTTCTCATGCTTGCCAACCTGGATACATCAAAAGAAATAACCATGAGTTCTTCGGTAAAATAAAAGAAGAAAAAGTATGAATTTTATTAATAAAGCAATCCATACCTGTTCCCAGTCAAAGACATTAATTTCCAGTGCTTGAGTTTCAGGGTCTGTCACAACAAATTTGAAATCCTCATTCCACTCTGGATTGAGATTGCTGCGCTTCACTGTTGTTTTCTTGGATGGAAGCTTGTCATCTGACATCTTAAGTTTCACATATGGGTCTGATTTACCCAACAGATCCTTCTTTCGCAGATTTTGAGCTCTTAAAACTTTCACAAGTAGAATTCCAACAGGCTTCTTAGAAGCTCTGCAAATATGTGGAACCATTAATGTGGCATTTCAGAAACAGCATACATGCAAAAGAATAGACGAAGTGATAGTACTTTGAGGGATCCATTATAGGCACTTCCAGTGTCTTTGGCCACAAATACATGCTCGCAACTTGTTTCTTTATGGTCTCCTGAAAATGCACAACCAGTAGTGGTCAAAATATGAACAACTCAATACTCGTACTGAATGAAATGACGCAGTCAGAGTTTTGCGTGATGTGAGACAGCCCAGGGGTACCAAATACACAAATACTAACGGACCGGAAAAATCCTGCTTTGGGTACATAAAAATGTATGGATGTATCTAATTCTAAACACATGTAGATCAGTAACCAGAGCAAGCTAGAGTACCACATTACAAGTTTGCTGTGAATGCTAAAAGAGTTGTCATAGATCATTGATGACAGGGTTAACTTTACTTGTGCATATTTCTATAGAACTAAGGAAATTTCAACGCTGTAGATAGACAAACTTTCACATGAGAAGGCTCCAATTAGGAGTCGCAGATACCTGAACAAATCTGTAAAGACCAGGAATGGCCATTAAATCTGCTCCAAGAAGTTTTAGCCCAAAGTCAACATGTGGCTGCCAAACCAACATAATTAGTAAGAAAGTAGTCACCAAGGTAAATAAACATACAAGCGATCACATGCCAGACCTTCTCCATGAGAGAAACGAGGATTTTTGCGAAGCAAGGAAATGTAGGCACCAATGGCTTCAGAGTAATACGGGGCGAGGCAAAGACTTGTAGGTCCACAATCTGAAATATTATTTCACGTGAACAATAAATAATTAAATTTTATAAGCTGAATTCTACTCTCTCTGTCCCAAGATATAAGCACTTCAAGAGTATAACTTGTCCCATCAACCACCTCTCATTCAATTTTATTCTCATATTACCCCCAACCACCCTCCCACCCGGCCATCCTAATCATACCTCATAGTGAGGGGCATCGTAGTCTTTTCTACTTAAACTTAATCTTTGCTAAAACCTTAGAAATGCTTATATTTTGGAATAGAGGAAGTATGTCATATCATAACAAGAGCGCCGATTATTTCAGCCAATGACAAAAAAGAATACCTGCACACTTGCTTTCAACCCATAAGCCTTTACAACAACAGTGACATTGGGATTTGCAGCCCACTTAAGTGATGGTTCCATTATCAACTCTTGCTCTTCTGTGACATACACTTTCATTCCTGGAGAAGCAAGTAGGGTCACAAAAAATTGATTCAGTGTAATACCAGGGTATGAAGAGAGTTCATAGAACATTATTATCCACTAAATCTGTGTATGATTACGTAAGTATACGAATTAGTTCACAATAACTCATTAATAAGATGTATAAACCTATGACTATTTAATGCATAGAGCCAATCATAAAATAAGGAACAAAGTAACAGATTAGTGGAAACAAAGGAATAGCAACGTGTCCATATCTATATATTTCCAGCGATGCAAACAATAACCACTGTAGTGCTGATCTGAGCACACTTAAACATTAAAACAAACAAGTTGAGATGAGGACGACTGTTTGCACAAAATACAGCAACACGGACCACTTCTAATGAATACTAATAGTCTAGTCAAATAGAGGACTCAGAAAACATGTAAACTACAGATGCATGCATGTAAACATACAAAGGAAAGAAGCACTAACCTTGAAAGGTGGGTGGTAAGCTACCCAAAGTAAGTGATTCAAACTCAATAGATTCTAGCTTATACTTCTGTCTGTTCTCTTCAATAATTGGCTTTGCTATTTCCAGTGCAGTTCTGCAGATCGCCTACAGGAAAAATGCACAACAAAAGTTCTATTGTCAATCAGAGAGATCCATTTCATTCTTGGTGACTTGGTGCAGTCTGCAAGAAAAGAGTACCTTGTTGAGGTAAGGCCACATCATCTCCACAAACCTATTCAGCCAATCAATCTAGCAATATATAGGAGGAAAATTAGAATATGAGAAGAGCGCGTTTATGCTGTTTGAGTAGTTGGGTAGTTTAAAGAACGGGTAAGCATACTCTATCATAGTCAGGATTCTTGACCCACAAAGGAATTTCAGGAAGAATGGCGTCCAATGATACAGAGTCATATTCCAAAAGTGGGCGAACTTTGACATCCTGAAAGGTAATAAGAAGAAGAATTACCTCCATGCAGTATAACAGTATGGTACATTACACCAAGAAACACTCAAATATGTGATATTCCAGTAAATATGGCATCAATGCACAGTACATGTATATGTAAAGTTAAAAAGATCAGCATACAATATATGAAAGGTAGCCTTTCTTTAAAGATGACTCATACAGGGCATATGTAACAGCATATGGTTGTGAAGAACTGAATTAGGATTTCAATACAGAGTGTAAATTATTTCGCCAGTGAATCCAAGCCCAAGTTATTCGCTGTAACAGCAAGAGCTAGATTATTCCCAAAGGCATTTTGGTTGAAATGAGTAGAAATCTATTAATAAAGCAGTACCACATATTCTCACAACACAAGTACTGATTATATGACAATACAATAAACATATAAATGGTTATTATACAGTACAAAAGAAAGAGGACCAATGAAGTATAAATGAGCACCTTGACGTCTGTTGGCTGGAAATAGATGAAGAGGTAGTACCCAATGACAATACCAGCCGAAAATCCGAAACCAAACCCAGAGAAACCTAGCACCGTGCTGACTACACCCATCTCAGACTCGTTTTAGTCACTCCAGATAGCAGCTTTCTACCTAAGTTGCAAAAATAAAACAATTCAGCAGATGAAACAAATAACTCAGATAAATTAATCAGCCGAAGCATTTCGCCCAGATGAATCATGAGAGAACAGCCAGAGTGAACTAACCTCCAGGCCATATCACTAGCTAGTACCAGTGTACTAGCACTAGCTAGTTGCTAAGACATTTTTTTACGCAAGTACTTTATTCAGCTTGCCACATAAGACGGTAAGAGAGCATGAAAATATCCCAGCGTAAGAAAAGTTTATAATAAACAAATTTGAACTATTTGTGGAGAGCAACATGGAGCAATTTCCAACATTAGAAACAGGCGGGACCCATCAAACAAGATTTCCCCCCAGTATGACAGTATGAAAGTAACCTTCACTCACAGATCACAAAAAAATACATGTTGAAAGTTATTTTCTATACAATAGTGAAAATGACAGGCAGGAGACTGATGGAAAAAAAAGTTTATCACAGCTAATGCCAATTGGTTTGCTAAAACCAAAGATATAGCTTATGGTGAAAAGAATACTTCGTAAACTTTAAAAATGATCACACAGATTTCAGAATAACGTAAGTTGACACCACCCAAGTTGTAATGTTTTCGTTTTTAGTAAAGTGAGAAAACAAAAGGTGGATTCAAGTGGTGGAGGAAAAGAACCTCAAAGGTGTGCTTTACGGATTGTTTCTTGCTTGGAGGTGGGGCTGGTGCTTTAATCTTTGCTTTGGGGGTGGGTTTCGAATTAGGTCAAATCTATAGCGCCCCAAATTGAAAGTTATCAACAAAAATATAATGGTAGAATTTGCTTCTGAAAAATGGATATAAAATACGACAGGCTATTAAAGAGGGTGAACATTTCTCTTCCAAATAAATCGAAATAACAGAAAACACGAAATAAATTGCACCAGTTTTTACTTCTTATTTCACAAATCTACAGCACAGTGTTCATATACTGTTCAAACAACACATCCGTACTTGTTACAGATATGAAAGGTAATTCTAAATTGAAGCAAAACAGTTTCGGTAATTCTAAATTGAAGCAAAACAGTTTCGCCGAATTCACTCACTCCATACGTGTATATCCTAAATAGACACGATTTGGTCACTGCGTCCCGTCAATTCGTTCGAACAAATAATCAAAAGGTTGCACGGAAATGTACTGAAAACCGACGGTTATCACATTTAAAACACACTAGATCAACCCAATCTGTCCCTAAGACTCGACAGATCAAAATCGCTGGTACAGCGTACAAGGAAAGAAAAAGCATACACGAATCCAACTTTAGCAGCAGCAACCGGACAGAGAAACAGCACCCAACAAATTCAAACCCTCCTATCCAATCCAACCCAACCCAACCCTACCCACAAAAATCCATGACGACCTAGATCGATCGCCCCATGCCCCCCAACGCGCGCGACATCGATGACCGATCCGAGAGAGGGATTGAGGGGTAGAGAAGGAGGAGGAGGAGACGAACCAGGGTGAGCAAGAGGCCGTGCCGTCCGCTCCTCGATTCAGGCCATGGAACTCTCGCGGATCCGGAACGCGGCGGAGGGGAAGGGGGAGAGGAGAAAAAATTTGCGGAGTTTTCGGAATCGGATTCTTCGAGGCGAAGGCGGAGAGGGAGAGGAATCGAATGGGATTTGTGGTGGCCGGAGGTGGGGAAGGAGGGAGGCACGTTGTTAGCGGCCGCGATCCAGGGTGGGGGATCGTTGGGGAGGCGAGAGAGTGCCTAATTAAAGAAGCGAGAGTGCGAGAGGCGACTCTGTTTGTTTCCTTCCTCTCCTGCTACTGTCGCGGCCTCTCCTGTGCACTGGATGATCTTGGTGACGCCGACGTGTGGGGACCTGGAACTTGTAGTTCAAAATTTTTTTTGGATTGTATGCGGAAATCAGTGGAATTTAAGTGAGGTTGTATGTTTGGAACATGCCATGCCACATGATTTGAACAGTTTTGAGCCTTGGTACAGTGCATGCCATGTTGCCAGATGGCAACAAACAAGAGCACGCATTTTTGGACAACATACAGGGTACTATGTTGCATGGCCTACTGCTACTAGCAAGGAGTACAAACACAACAGTAGCAGCCAGCCATCCAACCACACGGGTAGGAGTATACGTACTCCACTGGTTTTTCATCATCCGACCGGTCACAATCAGAGCGTTATTTTCGTAAAACCACAAGTTGAGAGACGAGACCTCCTGTCGCGTCGTGCAACAGAGCGAGCAAGAACGACGTGGTTGATCCAAAGTCCTGAGACGGCCAAAAGATCGCAGTCACAAGGCAAGAATTCTGCCTGATATCCGTAATTTTCTCGGATCCTCAGATACTGTGCGTATGTATGTCTGCGTCGGGCCATCAGATAGATAGCTCAGCTCGATCGTGTGGACAAGTGGCTCTCCCGCTCGCTATCTCCTTGGTGGATTACCGTGGAATACAGAATACTGGGGGAATAATTATGCAGTGCAGACGCCTTGAAACCGTCTTTGTGTCGGCAACGTTGGATAGGCCCGTAAATTGTTGGACGACGACCTTGTTACCTGCGTTTCAGACCCCTTCTTCCTCATGAAAACGACATCGGATTCGAAGTTTGGAACTGCCTGATAGCGTACACCGTACAGGATCTTAAACGTTTGGTGTATGTAGTTCTGGTTCACATGCATATTGCTCCCTTTTGAAAATGAGACATTTTTTCCAGTGTGAAATTAAATAAAGCTGATGGTTTGCTTTTGTCTGTTTTTTTTAGTAGACCCAATGGTCACGATGGTCTTTTTTGCAGGTTGTGCTTTGTTGGCAGTCGTTTCTTTCATAGTAGCCAAGTGAGGAATTGGGCTTTAGGTGGAGCTCTACTTTTCCAAATGAATTCCCAGTTTGGGGGAGCCAAGGGCTTTCCTTTGTTTTGCGTAAACATCATTCGAGGAAAGTGCACTAGCATTTGTCGATTTTATGCTGGCTTCTCTTCTATCTTGTTCTTCCTGTGAAGTGAAAACTATGTAATTTTTCTTCCATGGAGTCCATTTGCTATCCTACCTTCAATGATAGTGTTGGCACCAGGCCCGTCCGTGGCCACGTGCGATGTTGACGACCACACAGGGCCCCAAATTTATATAGGCCCCCCAATTTATATAGGCCCATTAGATATATATACTATATAACCAACTTGATGAGGCATAAAAACGTGGTTTAGGTAGAGTATTTAGTGGCCAAAGCCTTCAAAACGTCGAGATCCATCTCGCCGGCCTGGAGACTGGAGCAATCGCGAAGAAAGGCCCGAGTGCCGAAGCCGAAGCGGCGCGATCGATCGCATGCCCTAGACCGCGCGTCTGCACCTGCCTGCCTTCGTTCGTGATTCGTCGAGTTCATGATCATCTCTCTCTTCGTTTCCCGTCGCCCGACCTCTCCAATCGGCCTCTTCGGCTCTTCGCTCGGATGGCGCGGCAACGACGCAACCGTGCGGGCCTGGCAGTGGCAGCCTACGAACACCGTGCCGGCCGAGGCCTCCCTCCAGCGCCCCAGCGCCCAGTGTCGGCCGCTGTGCGGTTGTGCGCCTGTGCCCAGCAACCGCCCAGGGCTACAATCAAACGCTGCAACTAAAAACTACGCGGCAACGCCGGCCAAGCCCAGACCCACTGCCCCAGCGTAAGAACTAAGAACTTGTATACTTGTATTTCTATTGAATTTTAAAATTTTTATCAATCAATTTGCTAGACATAAATGACTAAATGTGAATGCTTAACAAAGTTAACTTCTCTTTTATAATTTTATTTATAAAACATGAGTCTTTTGATTTTCGATTGGTCATCAATTCTTCAATCATCATGTATTCTAGACCTAGAAATAGAAAGTACGACTTAGGCGCCGAAAAGTTTGCCTTATCTGTCTTTTATTTTTTTTAAAAAAAAAGAGCCCCAACTTGTATTTCGCACCGAGGCCTCGTATTCTAAGAGACGGCCCTGTTTGGCACAAAGTGCAGACCTAAGTCTTGTTGAATAACATGGGAGACGGTGGCTTCCTGGTGTTTAGAGTGAGTGTATAGCGTGATGTATATGCTTTCTGTAAATGGGGAGGAGCACCAATGGTGTGGTTAGTGAAGTCGTAGGTCTATACATGCTAGATTTAATAATCTTGTGTCAACAAACATTGTATTAACGTGGAAGTGTGAGGCCTCTCTCCACGTCGTCGCGTTGCTAATGCTCGGAGTGAGACACATTCATTGATGCATAAGAACGATGGATCCGGTGGATATGCATGCGTTTTTCCTTGTAATTGTAAACAAACAAGAAAAGATTTCACACACATACACGCCAAAAAAGAAAAAGGAGAAAGGAGAAGATCAACGAGTGGGCTAAAAAAGTTGAGAAGGGCTGATTATTCCAAGGCTCGTTACTGGGGCCAGCCCGCCCGTGCACAACCCATCCCACTCGCACACGCACCGGCACCGTTGCGCGTTAACAAAACCCCCGAGACCGACCGACCCCGACCCCAACGCCCAACCCCCAGTCGGCCCGACCGAGCGCGGAGGCAGATGCGTTGCGTTTCGAGACGGTGAGGCATCCCTGTATACGGTCACGTACTCACGTGCACCGTGCTGCAGAGGCCATCCACCTGCGCCAACGTGCCGTGGACCTGTGTACGAGACGCAGCAAGCAAGCGAAACGGCAGCGCGCGCGGGAGGATTTCCTCGTGCCGGAGCCAGCCACAGATCGGCGTCTATCGATCGAGCGTGCCGAGACGGCGAGGTATCCCGTTTCCCGTATCCCTCGCGTCGCGCGCACCAACGTACGTGCCGTGGACCTGTGTCGTTGCAGCAAAGCAAGCAAGCAAGCGAAGCGGTTCGCTTTTCCTCCAACCACGTGCCGACGACCCCCCGCGTCGGCGATCCCTACGGCCGCGATCGGACGGCTCCCTCCCCTCGGCCGGCCGCCGCCCACTCCTCGGGCGTCACGGCACCTGTCGGCCACTGGCCAAGAAAAAAAAAAAACAAGCCGTCTGCCGTGAAGACGAGAGGGAAAGTAACCGCGAGCACGGTACGTAAGTAACGTACGTTTGGCTTGGCTGCATACCACGCGACGCGGGTGTCCGTTGGGTCCGGTCGTTGCCTGCCGCTCGGCTATATAATTTGGCCCAAGGTTGGGTCCCGGGACAGCGGCCACGGCCGAACTTTACCCAACGGCTCTTTCTTTTGCATTTATCCACACGCCTGCCTCGGTGTGTATTGTTCGGTCCTCTGCTGCTATTTATACATTCCATTGGCTTGAGAGAGAGGCCTCCCGAAATCTCCAAGTAGTAGTACTGACTCCCCTTGCTTGTTGTTGACATGATATTATAGCATCTTTGTTCATCTTTTTCGTCCATCTAACTTCTTTTTTCTTTTTTTAAAATTAACCTGCTTCGATCTCGATCTGTTTTGGTCGATCGAGATCAGCAAGCAACCAAGAAAACTTTTTCTTTTTCTTTCTTATAGATCTCCGCCTATTTTTGCTGGTTGGAGTTTTATCTCTCTTTTCATAGTTTATCCATTCAGATTTCGATTTACGATCCAGCCTTTTCTGATCTACACACACAATCATCAGCTTTGCCGCTGCTCAGATCAGATCAGCTTCTTGGATTACCCTGTTTCAGCTCCAACGAGAAACTGAAAAATTGTTTAGATTTGCAAGCCCAATGGAAAGCGCTTTCAAATCGTTGAGCTCTTCGGCAACAAAGCCGCCATCTTTCATGGTTTCCAAGGCGCCTCCGTTCCCACAACCGCCGGCGACGCCGCCGCTCCTGCCGCTGCCGGCGCGCGTCCACGCTCCGCCGCAGCACGCCGCCTGGCCGCCGGCGAGCCTGCCGGTTGCCTTTCCGGCGCAGGGGGCATCGGCGCCCATCCCCGTGGCGGCGGCACCGTCGAAGAAGGGGGCGGCGGTGGATTGGACGGCGGCGACGGACTCGCTGTACTCGGTGTCGCCGCCTCCGAGCTGCGTGCCGATGCCGACGTCGCTGCTGCTCGGTGTTGCAGCCGGGAGGAAGGCGCCGACCGCGTGTGCCGTTGAGGTCGCCGGCGGCGGCGGGGGAGGCGTGGACGTCGGCGCCACCGACGAGCTCCGGCGGCTGCTCCGGCTTTAGCCTATAGCGGCAACATGCCAATTGCCATCGATGTGTTTGTTCTTTGCTCTACCGTTGGTGCAATTGTGCAAAGCAAGCAACGTATGATGTTTTTTACTAAATAGATTTAACGTGCCCGAAATAATGATGATGAGCACGATGTTGTTGTTACATGTTGTATTGGTATTTGAATTCAATATGCCATGTTTGTGTTGTGCCACGAGCCTTCCTGGAAATTAAAATTTCTCTGTTCAATTATCAACAGATGTTTTTTTTAAGATAAATTATCAACAGATGTTGCGAGAGGAGTGACAGATCTCTTCAACAAAGAACAAGTAGGTCAGTAGGGGCAGATTCCATTGCTTCCTTCCCTGAAGCAAATGTGAAACTGGAGAATACAATATAGCAGATCACGTTAGGAATAAATTTTTTTCTTCGAATTCTGGTTTCAATTATTGCAGAAATGGAGCGAGGTATTTTTTTTTATAAACGTGTATACTTTTTGCTTGCAACGCGACCAGTCATCTTACTTAAAAAATTAGTGCATATAAAAAGATAAGTATACTTAAAATACTTTTTTATATAATTTTTTTATTAAGGCAATGATCAAATGTTGTAAGAAAACAGTAGATCATGGAACAAAGAGAGTATATATATTTCCAAGAAGCGGCATATGATCATTCATCCATTTTGAAAACCAGAAACAGCTTTATTAAACCTGTGCAACAACAATTGGCAACAGCAAGGAAAATGCAGTGCAACATCTTTGTCAATGGGAATGACAGTTATATCACGATTGATCGGTCGTTACGCGCTATAGACAGAAACCAACCCCTATCCACATTCTCCATTATTTCCGACCAAAATAGTACAAGGATACCTCATACATATACAATGCAGTCTCCTATCTCAAATGATAATGTAGCCTACTAGTATACAGTACTCAAGTTCCAGGTAGGGAAGAATTAGCTGTCGCAAAATGCACGAAGGGTCTCGTCGAGGGCATTCCTGTCGTAATCGCCGGTGAAAACACAGCTTCCTAGAGGTCCTTTCAGGAGGATAAGCCTCAACAGTCCATCAGCAACCTTCTTATCGACCTGATACAGTAATTCAAGAATTCAATGAGGCTGCTCTTCAATAGGGAAAAACAACGAAGATGTCCAAGCATACAAATATGCTATACCAATGCATAAAAGCAGCACAAAATAGGAATAACCCAACGAATTGTTCATGATCCATTTTGTAACGAATCAAGGTATGAAGGTACTTACAGCCATAATACTTTTGAACTTCTCCACTGTCATGGTCTCTGGAGGTGTGATTGGGACCTTGGCTTGCTCTAGTATGTCAATTACCCGTTTTTTTAATGACTCGTCTATCCAACCAAGGCGATGAGACATATCAGCTGCCATAACCTAGAATGGTACAAATGTAAGCCAAAAAAAAGGAAAAGTGCAAATGAAACAACACAAATCATGACTAAGAGGTGCCATAAAATATTCAGGAGCTCTTACTGTTCCAGCTGCAACAGCCTCCCCATGGAGCCATGCTCCATAGCCAGTCCCTGTTTCTATAGCCTGGCAATTGAATGAAGTGCTCAGAATATAACACGAGAATCAAAAAACAAACTGCCGAAGGTAATTTAGTTTCTGACAAAATATATTGTTTTTGACAGATCTAGTCCAAAATATGTAGTTTGGACACATGAAAATAATAATAATAATAATAATAATAATAATAATAATAATAATAATAATAATAATAATAATAATAATAATAATAATAATAATAAAAAAACATTCAGATTATTACATTGGTATAGCCCATTTGAGCATACAATATTAAAATTTTGGGATAAAATAATATACTATATAGAACATGTTCTTAACTTTAAACAACATAATTATGCAGCAACCATGGATCATAGGATAATTTCCATCAACATTGAAGCAGAAGAATAAATCCGTGCCTTTACCAGCCAAGCAACTCATACGAGTACTAAATAAGTAGTACAGCATAAAATCAATGACCATTAATACTTACATGGCCAAATGTATGACCGAGGTTAAGTGTTGCTCGAACACCGCTTTCCTTTTCATCCTGCGCAACCACTTCAGCTTTGTTTTCACATGATCTCTTGATAGCATAGGCCAGAGCACTTGGTTCTCTACAAATAGGAATTACGAATTTACGATTGATAAGTTGGCGAAGTTATCATGCACATCTAAACATTATCCTGCTATACATTATCTATTGTGAACACTGAACCAGACTCTGCAAACCTTCTTCCTAATTAGAGCCAGAATTCACTGAACTATCATGGTAATGTAAGAATGAGGTAGTTCCATGTATGCATGTTAAGCAACATAAAACCACCAAAGGAAACAGATCAGAAAAGCAAACAGGTGAACTAGAATGACATGTGTAGAACAATGATCTGTCTAATAGCAGGATAACACAATACCCTATATTTAGTAGCGTAAAACCACGAAAGGAAACGGATCAGAAAGGTAAACAGCTGAGCTACAATGGCATGCAGAACAATGATCTTCCAAAGTTAGCATGATAACACAACACCCGTGACACACTCTCAGTCAAATTATTAACTCACAAGACTAAATATTTAACTCAATCGCTATTAGGGATAAAAGAACTTACTATAAATTCTGGATTAAACATATTTTTTTATATAAAAACAAACATGGTTGCAAATAAGGGATGCACCCAGTGCACCAATTCAATCTGAGTGATGACATAAAACCCAAATCCTATGGTTCGTCGCAAATTGGGGAAATTCGTGCCTACTTGGCATTTCACGAGTTATGAAAGTGCAAGAAAGGATACTAAATCTCGTCATTAACTGAATTCAGAATAGAAAGATTCATAATTAAAAAAAAAGAACAACTAGCTAAATGATAATAAAATTTCAGACAAACCACAAGTCTAAGGCAGTTGCACACTTTTATATGCTGGCTAATCAACTGAAATAACATTATATAGCCTAGAAGGGCAAAACAAGCTTAATACCTTGCTAATAATGCTGGCATGTTCTTCTCTTGCCATTCAAAGAACGGTGCATCTCTTATGAGACCATACTTCACTACCTCAGCTATGCCTGAAGCCAATTCCCTGTCAGGCAACGTATTCAGTGTTTCGGTGTCTATTAGCACACACTGTGGCTGGTAGAATGCCCCAATTAAGTTCTTTCCCAATGGATGGTTAATGCCGGTCTTCCCTCCAACAGATGAATCCACCTAAAGCAACTCAGGAAGCCCCCTGTTAGCATCAAGCTAGATGTAAACAATTGCAGTAAAATCAAAATCAAGCATAGGACCTGGGCCATCAGAGTAGTGGGTATCTGTATGAAATTGACACCACGTAGGAATGCAGCGGCCGCAAAACCGCACATGTCCCCAATAACACCACCTCCCAAGGCAACAAATGTGCATCGGCGGTCCAGTCGGGACTCGACCGCCTTGTCGAACACCTTCATCAATGTATCCTACAAACCACAAGCAGTTCAATACACCGAAATGAACTGAAACACACATGATCGTCTCCCATAAACGCTGAAGTCTGAACAACAAACGCACCATGTCTTTGTACTTCTCGCCGTCGGGCAGGATCACGCTCTCCACAGACACATTTGGGTTATTGTGCGTGAGTGCCCAGGTCACCTTCTCCAGGTAGAGCGGCGCGACGGTGGTGTTGGTCACCACCAGAACCCTCTTCCCATGCACATGCCTGCACAAAAAGCCAATTCATCAGGATCACCGAAACGACCACACCAATTCACCCAATCGAGCAAAACCTCTTGTGAAATTCTCATACCTCTGCAGCAAATCGGGCTCATTGAGTAGACCTGCTCCGATATAGATCGGGTAGCTCCGATCGCCGAGGTCGACCTCGACCACGGTCGAGACCCTCGAAGCCGCCGGAGGCTGCATAGCGGGAGCCGCGCTCGCGACCACACGGCTCCGGAGTGCCCTCGCCGCGGAAGCGCGGAGGGGAGGGCTGGGGGCGCGGGACGGCGAGGGGAGGGAGGCGGAAGCGGCCGGATTCGCGCGGGCGCGGCGGGTGGACACGGCCGCGCAGGAGGAGGATGCGGAGGCTGCAAGCAGAGAGGAGGAGGACGCGGTGGCCGCCATGGGAAACGAAGACGACGGCGACGAGCAGAGGCGGTGGTTGTGTGATTGCGTCTGGATTTGAGGCGGGCGCGGAGAGGAGTTGGTGGGAGGAGGAAGACGAGGGGAGGGACCGTACGTTTTATCTGGACCGTTGGTTTGGGAGATGGACGGTTCAGATGGACTGGGGGTTGGTGGATGGGGGTGGCGCGGCCATGGGTGGAAGGTGGTTGACGTGGCGGGATGGTTGGCGGAGGTCGGACTAGCGGGTGGCGGCTTGGGCGTCGCTGACAGGTAGGGTCGGTCAAATCTGTTCACGCAGAAAAGCCCAATCAGGTCGCGAGTGTTCTGGGCTCTCAGCCCAACTTAGAAAAGCCCAATGTCGTACTCCCACAGCCCGTGAGCCCATGACAGCCGGAAAAAACGAAGCCTTTCTACTCCATTTCCTCCCAAAATGTACGACGTTGGCACGTGACGTACGTCATACAAAGATAGAGAAAAGTATGCTCTGGTGTCTACATTTTTTATTTGTTAGCTCTTTCTAAAACTTATTTTACCCTAAGAGAATCTTATTCCATAAATGAATCCTTAGTTTGGCGTAAATGACTTTGGTAATAAGGTACGGCAAGCTGAGTGCAGTTGTACACGCATTTCTCAAAAGACCAGGATTGGCAAGCTGAGGTGTTTCATCTACAAAAATTTACAAACATGCCATCCGTAAAGAAGTAGAGGGATTTATGGCTATAAGCAAAACCAAGTAGAATAATCAGGGCAGCAAAAGTGGCAATCATTAAAGAATTACACAAGAAAAAGAATAAGCAGGGAAGCAAAAATGGCAACCAGTAAAGAAAGGACAGGGAAAAAATGTTCAAACGAAGAAAAAACAAAAATAAATAGGGGCGTTGCGAGAATCATACCACTAGACCAAACGCCCTTCGATGTTTTATGATAGAAATTATTTTACATAAAATTTTTTATGATTTTTCTAAACGTTTCCCTCCAAAAATTCGCACTTCCTCCTCCCGAATTCCCCTTTCCCTCCATTCCCCTCGCTTCCTTCCCTCTTCCTCCTCCCATCTCTCTCTCTCTCTCTCTCTCTGCAATCCGCAGCAGCGCGCAGATTCCACTCTACTCCGCTCCACTGCATCATCCATGGCGGCCGTCGGCGACGACCTGGACCTCCTCCTCTCCCTGGATGCGGACGGCGCCGAGGCCGTCCTCGAGACCCCTCCTTCCTCCCCGCGCCGGCCCCCCGCCGCCGCCGCCGCCGATGGCGCCACCGCACTCACCCCTCCAAGGTTTGTGCGCTCCGGCGCCACCGACATGTCTGTGTTCCGCGACGCCGTCAAGGACTACCTCGATGCCGTCCCTACCCCCGCCGTCGCCGGTGGCGGCGGCGGCGGCGCCAAGGGGAAGACGAAGCCTCCCAAATCGACCGAAACCATCGTCGACGCTTACTCCGGGCTCCGCATCAGGGGCCTGACGGCCTCGCCGCTCGAGATCTCCAACCGCTTCGCCGACATCCGATTCGTCCGCATCTCCGCCATCAAGTGAGGATCTTTGCTCGAATCCCCTTGGAATCGGATGGCGGGAAGCTTTTCGCTGATCGATTGGTGTCTGATCCCGCAGGAATTTGGCCGGAGGAGATAGCTTCTCCGGCTGCTGGGCGACGGCGGGGGTGGTGCTCGACAAGGGCGCGGGCACGCCGCGGGTGAGCGCGCAGGGGAAGGAGTACAGCATCTGGAAGATGGGCGCGCTCGACGACTCCGAGGTTTCGGTGTTCCTCTTCGGCGACGCCCACGCGCACTACTCCGGCGCCGCCGTCGGCGCCGTGTTCGCGCTGTTCAATGGCAATGTCCGAATGGGCAACGGGGTACCTGATTTCTTCGTTGGAATTTTGATCTGGAGAATGATTTGTGATCATCAGAGTGATGATGCTGATTCGTGTGTTTGGCAGGGGAGAGGATTCTCCGTGAGCGTTGCCTCCGTGGGGCAGATGATGAAGATGGGAGTCTCTGCGGATTTTGGGATCTGCAAGGGGAAGAGGAAAGATGGGATGGGTTGCAGCATGGCCATAAACAAGTACAGTACTGTATTCAGTTTCCTCTGCAACATAATAACTTGTAGTATGAAAAACTGAACCTGTTGGTCGCATTGCCAATAGTTTTTTTTTATGGGAAGATGTAGAAGCTGCAGACTGCACAATGAAAATGTGAAATCTCTTTCTGTTTCAACAAAATTCTATAGTATGCACCAATGCTGATATGGAGCTTATTTCTTTCTGCCTGGGTGGATTATGTTTTGCTATTGCAGATAGATTGTGAAAAGTGAAAGCAAATTGTAAATGAGCACCATTTAATCATGAATTTGCATCTACATTATGTAGTTATACTTGCACCCTTTTATCATAAAATGAGCACTAGTTTTAAACCCACACACTCACATACAAAAGGATAATTTATATCATTTCTTTTGGGTTATATCTGAAGCAAAGAACGGATGCGCCCGTGTTATTTTCATGAATGTTCTGGACCTCTGGTACTGAATATGTTTTGTTCATTTTCAGGCGTAAAGGTTCATATTGCAAATTCCATTCATCGGTAAGGTTATCATAATTTCCAGCATTTTGCAACTCAAACTTGTTGAACATGTCACAGTTACACATGGACATGATGCATTTTGCTTATTTATTATTGGCAGAAAACCTCGCAGAAGTATTCTACTGGCAGAGTAGAGCTTAAGGGCGGGTAAGTGAATTAATGAACCCCCAAAGAAAATATTCTATTTTGTCCCTTAATGTAATCTAAAATTCCTTTCTTCAAGCCCTGCGTGATTCTGTACGTTTTTCAGGAACTTCAAATTTGCTTCCAAACTTCATTCAGAAGGTATTTACATGGTCAATCCTCCACCAGAGCGATCCAATTCGAGAAATCCATTACAGCCAGTAAAAGTGATGTCAATAGATGGGCTAAAAAGGGCTTTAAGGTATAATGTACTATCCCAGCTGCCACCTTTGCATAGTGCTCTGTTTGTTCACATTTTCCTGCTCTTTCATGAAAGAAGTTTAACTTCAATGGTGAACGAAAAGTTGTTGAATTATGGAGATGACTCTATTACAATTGTCCTAGATAAGGTGAAGGGTCCATAAAGCAAATACGCACTCCATTTGTAGCTTTCCTTTTGGAGTTCATGTATGGCATGAATGATGAAGAATCTCCAAATGATTACTTTAAATGATGGCAGTTACCATGCTAATTAAATGTTTTTTATCAGTAATGCAGATAGAGTGACTACCAAGAACCAGTCCCAGGGTATAAGATTCCTTTCCCATGTTACAGGTACAAAGCTAACTTTCCCTACAACACCAGTTGTTGTAATTGTACAAAAGTAGCACCAACTTAACAAAGAAAATGTTACTACTGATTTGCATTCAGAACTGATAAACTTCTGCACTGATCAGGTAATGTGGAATCAAATTTGTCCAGCAATGGTTCCACCAATCCACAGACATCAAAGTTCAGCTCAAACAAAAGGTGAGACATGCTCGCTATGTACTGTGATTTGCTTACTGTAGTCTTTATTTTCATCTCTATCAACCAATGATATTAAACTGTTCACTTACATGTAGGGCAACATCTTCTAGCACCAAACCAATTCCCAAACCGGGATTGCATAATAAAGAGCAAGATACCAAGAAAATGAAGATGACTTGCCCTCCTAAGAAAACAATTGAGCTTGACGATGTCAGCTCAGACGATGAGATCAGTATAGTGCTGAGACGCTGATACTTTCATGGTCAAGTGATATTCAGTGGATTCCACAATCTGTACATGTACTAAGCAACGAGTGTCATAAGCATCTTGTAAGGCCCCTATTTTCAACGGCATGTCTGTATTTAAGAGTCCTGTATCGCAACCATCCTTTTACAGCATGGTCTTGTGGTGCAGCCATCCTTTTACAGCATAATTATATACGAGCGAAAAAATTTGGATGCCATGATATTTCTGTACAATTGTAGGCAAAACATCCTTTTTACAACATGGTCTTGATGTGCAGCCATCCTTTTTTTTTAAAACATGGTCACACGAGGAGAGGAAATTTACTACGTCCACGACATTTGTGTACAATTGTAGGCAAAACCAATATGAGAAGGAAGCATTGTAAAGCCTTTCGTTGTCATTACAGACTTGGCCCAGATGTCTGAATTTAAGCATGCCACACTTGTAAAGTATAGCTGAAAAAAACTAAGGGCCTATTTGAATTGTAGGATTACAAAAATAGAGGAATAGAAAAAACACATGATTTTCATAGGATTGCAGGTGTAAAACAGAGGATTGCAAAACACAAGAAACATACAGGAAATTACCGTTTTTTTGGACCGCAGGAAAACACATGAATTTGATGTGAGAAAGACTAAAGGATTTTTTCCAACCTCATGTTAAATTTCCTCTAAAATTTGCTTGCAACAACCCATTCCATATGAATTTTATAGGATTTGATAGGTTCAATCCTTTGTTTCAAAGGCTAGTTTTGGAAAAATTCCTATATGAATGGAATCCTATACAATTTATATAAAAATCCTTCAAGTCAAAGGGCGCCTAAAGAAATGCATATGAAATTGTGGCGTGCACCAAATAAAAAATTTAGACTTCAGATCAGCATGCCATGTAGAAAACCCACCTGAATCCTAGAGAAGCATAACCTGAAGCTGAACCAAGGCACCACCTAGTTGTTAGAACGAACGCTGAAAGCAACAGCAAAAAACTTCTCGACATGAAACAGCGGAATACGACCGAACTAGAAAGCAGAATAACCAGCAACCATCATCTCGACCAAGAGTGCACAAAACAGAACGGAGTGAGCTAAAAGTCTGCGCTCCCGACCAATCAAGGCTTATTACAACTTTCTTAAGACAGTTCAAGCAGAGAGAGTTCATAGCTGCTACTGGCATAACTTCCGATGCATCAAGCTTTTATTTCCTGCTGGTTATTTGCATGAGAATTGTTGTTGCTTTGGGGAGGTTTCATTCGAAGGCCCACATCTTCTCCTTCCTCACATCCTCCTCTTCATCCTCGGTGAAGTCATTCTTGATGTTGAAGGTGGTGCGGATCTCATCTGGTGTCTTCCCCTTGATCATTCCAGCCACAGTCTCGCAGGTCAGATGCAGCAGTCCCTTGATGTCGAGGTAGTTTGCAGCCTAAAATACAAAAAAACAGGCACATGAAATGATTGAACACAAGCAAAATTGATGCAACAGAAGCATCAGTCAGAAAATAAATAAGGTGCAACTATATTCCAGTAGCTACACATCATGGATAGGAGCAAGAATTCATAATTTACTGTGAAGTATATGTAATAGAGCATCAAGACATATGATGTGAAACAGTAGTCACCAATAAGCAAGTATAGATGTTTCCTTGCACCTCTACACCATTCTAATCAGCACTGTCCCCCGGTTAGTGGCAAGAAAACATGCACAGCAATAGGGTACTAATGTCAATCTGAGAACACAATGCTGAAGGATTATTCACAGATACAAATAGATAATCAAGACATAACACAATTATTTTTTTGCCATTAAACAACTGGAGAGCCATCTACTGTGTCAATATATCATAAATACAATATGTACAAGGAACGCAATTGTTTTGTACATAATTTAGGAAATCATTGAAAATTACCAATGAAACACACCATAGGCCGATAACATGTGCATATTTTTATATGAAAGTAACTATCACTACTCAAAGCTTTATATTATGGGATAAAGAAAATACCAAATGCTATATATTTGTTTCTTAAGGGTAGATTATGCAACGCCTTCTTGTCTCATGGAAGAAGCATGAAAAAACAATAGCTCTATTACAGTTACAGATAACAACAAACATCAACTAAACCATTTTTAAATACCTTAACTACACGTTTCAAATATTTGAATACTGAGTAACGCATTCCTAAATAATCCTAAGAAGCTCACATCCACAACAAATATATGCACCAAAGAAAACTAAGGAGATAATTTTGAACTTGTATTAAGGTTTTGACCACCAAGCAGTAGCACATCACAATTACCAGTCATGCTAATACCAGTTAAATAGATTTACACTCTTTCCTAAATTTGCCATATTAAACCCTAGCTATCTGATTATAATACAATTTAAAAAATGTGTATTAAGAAAGACATCAGCAAGCTACAAGTTTTGAACCCATGGCACCAAAAAAAAAAATTAAAACCACTGGAAAATATGAACCTAACAAGTATAAATTAAGCACATAGGACGGTGTTGCAACATGATTAGCAGTCAGAAAAGGCCATATAAATACCGTCTACTTCCTCCGTTTCATCATGTTAGAGTTTTGACTTCCATTACAACCGTTCGTCTTATTCAACATATTATGGAAGTATCATTTATATTGTTTGTGACTTACTTTGTCATCAAAAGTATTTTAAGTACAACTTATCTTTTTTATATCTTTGCACTAATTTTTTAAATAAGATGAATAGTAAAAAGCCAAAACTCTTATGTTATAGAACATATGTAGTATTAATCAGTTAGTTCCTCCCATAACACAAAAGAATAAAAAATGATCCCATCACAAAGCTCTAATCACTCCTCCCAACATAGGTAAATAATGTCATCCTAGGTCACAAAGTTCTAATAACTCCCCACCTCCCAGGGATCATTCTAGCCATGATCTCTACAGAAACTACCAGATCCATTTTAACCTCATAAACTAGCAAGACACGAAACCAAACCCCAACCAAAACTACCTGAACAAATCCTAAACCATAATATGATCCTACTAAATTGCATCACCGGTAGCATCACATAAATAAATAAGGACGCCACTACGGGGCGACCATGCGCGCGTTAAGGATACACGACACCCCCCTCGCACACCTCCACGGTTGCGCCTATCTGGCGCTACCTCGTCTACCATCACGACACCAACGTGTGCCGTCGCTCGAGCTCATCGGCGCCAGCGAATGCTCTCCCCTCCCTCCCTCTCCTTCCCCACCAACAGCAGCGGCGACCAGAGTTGCCATTGAAGCTGGTCGCCTCCATCGCCCTCCCCACCCATTGCCAGCCTCGATCCCTGCAACTCTGGCAACGCCACCGCTGCCTCACCGCGAGCCCGTGTCAACCGCACACCACTGGTCCGGCCGCCGCCCGGCCATCCCTCTAAGCCACAGGCGACCCCACCTCCTCCCGCTAAGCCACAGGCGACCCCACCCCCTAAACTCTGAATACATGGCTGGGGTTCACCGTCGCCATCACTAGAAAAGAATATGACACGCCGTTACTAACGGCTTGCTCGTCAACGTGTAACGCCTCTCCATTTTCCCGCGTCACCACATGCTCCTCGCCGTTTATGGTAAACAGGCGAGTAGGAGATGATTAGATTTTTCAAATAAATAATTGTAGTCATAGCAAAAGGTCGATCTACTTCCTAAAATATCTCCTTCATTTATGTCCGCGAGGACCAAAAATCCTAATCTATCTAGCAGCCACATAATCACCCATCAATGAGGCACAAAACCACAACACGAGAATCTAACAATCGTCACATAGTTCATATACAGATGGAACAACAGAAATGAAACGGAAGGAGCACGCATCATGGATGTTGTATTCTCACCAGGATGAGTTCAAAGAGGGTGTCTTGATCCACCTTGATGAACTCGGCGTCGAACGCCCTGAGTTCGTCCTGGACGGACTTGGCTGCCCCCACCGCGACGGTGGTGGCACCAGCGGCCGCCCCGCCATGCACCTCGGCGTGATTTTTGCAATACTCGATTACCTTGCAAAGGATCTTGGCGGAGACGTTATGAAGCGGGATTTCGCTATCGGCACACTTGTCCTCAACCATGTGCTTGATGGTCTGTGACTGCATCGCCACGACCTTCGCCACCTTGAACACCTCGCCGTCGTTGCTACGGAGGGAGACCACATTCACCTCCGCCATAGCCGCATCAACCATCGATCCGATGGAAATGGAACAAAGCGTAGAAAAGATTTGGGAGAGAATGGTGTCTTGGAAGCAGTTTAGAGCTTTGTAGGGGAGAAAGTGATGAAGGAAGGCTTTTATAGGTATAGTGGAAGTGTCCAGAGGTGGTGGTGGTCAGTTACTTGGAATTTTACATACAGACCCGCCTTTTGGTTTCAATTTAGAGAAGTCGGCCGAGAAGCGGTGATGGTCAGTTATGTGGAATTTAATAATATAGATGTATTTTATTGAAATTGACTTACTCTTATAAAGAAAAGGAAAAGGCGACAAGTAGGGTCGTTCACTTAAAATTTGATAATATATACATCTTTATTTAAATTGATGATGTGCCCTCTTATCAGGAGGGGAGAGGAAGGGTAGAAACAATCGACGGGTTCTTGAAATTTGATACAAATACACCGCTGCTGGGGAATAACCCTGTACTTAGGGCATTGCACAACTAGTGTATAAAAAAGACTAAAATGTCCAGAAGACTGTGTTGTATATGTACCAAAGACCAATGGCATAAATGTAATTTCCTATCATTTATGTATAAAAAGGGCCCTCCAAGGGCGAGAGATGGGGGACTCTCCTCATTCGACTCACTTGTTTCCTACTCCTCCCAACTCAGCTCACTCTCTCCCGAATGGTCTCCATGGCCAAGCTTTGGCTCCTTCCAATGGAGGGCTGCCCTTGCCACGTTTGTTGGAGTTTGTTCCAACAACCTCCTTTTCGTTTAAATTGATGATTTATCCTCCACCATGGAGAGGAAGGGAAGGATCAAGAAGGGATGGTCAGTTATGTGAAATTTGATAATATACCCTTCTCTTTGTTCAATTTATAACATATAAGCGAAAATTTCTTCATTGTTCAAATTGACCATTCACCCTTTTTTTTATTTGGGGGGGGGGGAGTTGTTTCAAGAAGCTTTGTTTAGATTGATGATTGAGAGAGAGAAAGTTCTAAAAACAATGCTTGGTTATGTAATTGATGTTAGACACATAGTTTTATTCAAATTGATGATTTATCCTACGAACCCATAATAGATTAGTAGGTTCAGTGATCATGCATTAGTAGAAGGAAGGTACATGCAATTTTTAGTTCTAAAAGAGTTGATGTCTATTTGTGACTTGTGAGTTAATTTGGCTCTTTTGGACGGTACAATACTACCACTCCTTCACTTTTCTATACTGACTTTTTTATTAAAAAGATTAAATATAAAACAAGTTGATTCATAAAATATAAGAAATAATTACACACACATATTTGGGGACATATCCTATCCACACAGACATTTTTATGTACACACGTGCATACAAACTAACAAATATCATAAAAAAATTAAAAAAATGTACATATAATTCTAATAGTGTTACACATGTCTGCAAAATTTTACCTTAAAATTCATTATACACAAAGAGTAATAAAAATAATAAAATTATGACATATTTCTACCTAAAAAGCTATCAGATTTTTTATATGTTTGTTGCGCTTAAAATATGATGATTTTTAAGGTAAAATTTTGCAGATATATGTAACATTATTATAACTACATGTACAATATTTTTTTAAAAAAATTGGTGACATTTGTTAATTTGTGTGTATGTGTGTATACACACGAAAAGACATATATGTATAGGATATGTCTGTCACATATTTTATAGGTACAATACATATGGTTGTGCTAAATGTGCCAACAACCAACTACCTTCAGTGCTTTATATCCATAGCATGTCATTCTTATCGCTAGCGGTACATAAGTGCTATGACGAATTTGGACTATACCGCAATCGCTCTTGGTTAAAGGTGCAACCATGTGTACAGGCTCTTGAGCCATGCATCCTCATATGAAACCAAACCCCAACCAAAACTACCTAAACAAATCCTAAACCATAATATATATGATCCTACTAAATTGCATCATAGGTAGCATCACAGAAATAAATAAGGATGCCACTAGGGGTGATGTGCGCGTTAAGGATACATGACGCCCTCGTCGCACGCCTCCACCTTTGCCTCCATGGTTGCAACTATCTGGCGCTACCTCGCCTCCCTTCATGACGCTGACGTGTGCCACCACTCGGGCTCGCCGGCACCAGCAAATGCACTCCCCTCCCCCTTCCCTCCCTCTCCTTCCCCACCAACGGCAGCGGCGACTAGAGTCGCCGTCAAAGCTGGTCGCCCCCATCGCCCTCCCCGCCCATTGCCAGCCTCGATCCCCGTAGCTCTGGCAATGCCACCGCTGCTTCATCGCAATCCCGTGTCCACCGCACACCGCCGGTCCAGCCATCACCCGTCCATCCCTCCAAGCCACAGGCGACCCACCTCCTCCCGCACCCCACCCCCCGAACTCTATTATATATGGCTGGGGATCACCGTCGCCATCGCTGGAAAAGAATACGGTGCGCCGTTACTACCTGGTCGCGAACATGTAACGCCTCTCCATTCTCCCGCGTCGCCAAATGCCCGTCGCCGTTCATGGTAAACAGGCGAGTAGGAGATGATTAGATTTTTCAAATAAATAAATGTAGTCATAGCAAAAGGTTGAAATACTTCCTAAAATATCTCCTTCATTTATGTTCGCGAGGACCAAAATTCTCAATCTATCTAGCAGCCACATAATCACCCATCAATGAGGCACATAACCACAATACGACAATCTAACAATCATCACACAGTTCATATACAGATGGAACAACAGAAATGAAACGGAAGGAGCACGCATCATGGATGTTGCATTCTCACTAGGATGAGGTCAAAGAGGGTGTCTTGATCCACCTTGACGAACTTGGCGTCGAACGCCCTTAGTTCGTCCTGGACGGACTTGGCTTGGCGAGCTTTTTGAAGTACTCGATTACCTTGTAGAGGATCTTGGCGGAGACATTATGAAGCGGGATTTCGCTATCGGCACACTTGTCCTCGACCATGTGCTTGATGGTCCGCGACTGCATTGCCACGGCCTTCGCCACCTCGAACACCTCGCTGTCATTGCTACGGAGGGTGACCACATTCACCTCTGCCATGGCTGCATCAACCATTGATCCGATGGAAATGGAACAAAGCGTAGAAAAGATTGGGAGAGAGTGGTGTCTTTGAAGCAGTTTAGAGCTTTGTGGGGGAGAAAGTAATGAAGGGGGGCTTTTATAGGTATAGTGAAAGCGTCCAAAGGTGATGGTGGTCAGTTACTTGGAATTTTGCGATACAAACCTGCCTTTTGGTTTCAATTTAGAGAAGTCGGTCGAGAAGTGGTGATGGTCGGTTATGTGGAATTTAATAATATACATGTATTTTATTGAAATTGACTTACTCTTATGTAGAAAAGGAAAAGGCTACAAGTAGGGGTCGTTCACTTAAAATTTGATAATATATACATCTTTATTTAAATTGATGATGTGCCCTCTTATCAGGAGAGGAGAGGAAGGGTAGAAACGATGGACGGTTTCTTGAAATTTGATACAAATACACCTCCTTTTCGTTTAAATTGATGATTTATCCACCACCATGGAGAGAAAGGGAAGGACCAAGAAGGGATGGTCGGTTATGTGAAATTTGATGATATACCCTTCTCTTTATCCAATTTATAACATGTAAGCGAAAATTGTATTGTATAATAAATTTTAAGGTAAAATTGCGCAAATATGTGTAACATTATTAGAACTACATGTACAAATTTCTTTAAAATTTTTAGTTACATTTATTAGTTTGTGTGCACGTGTGTACACGAAAAGACATGTGTGTATAGGATATGTCCACCACATATTTTATAGGTACAATACATATGGTTGTGCTAAATGTGCCTACAACCAACTACCTTCAATGCTTTACATCCGTAGCATGTTATTATTGTCGCTAGCAGTGCATCGGTGCTATGATGAATTTGGACTGTGCCGCAATCGCTCTTGGTCAAAGTTGCAACCATGTGTACAGGCTCTTGAGCCATGCATCCTCGTATGAAATTACCACCGCCTATATTGCGTCATAGTAATGAAAGTGTTTACTTCTTCAGGACTTGATTAGGAGATGATTCCCAAGTAATATAATAGTTTCCTTATTCTAAATGCGTTCTTTAAAGTAATTGATGGTTCCAAAATAACAGAATAGTTGGTTAGTTTCAAAAAATGCAAGCCATAATCTGGATATTCGTGGTTTGTTCTAATGGGTTATAGGTCCATCACAGAAATACGCTGATCAAAAGTGAATGGAGGAAGTATTATTTTAGTTTGTTTCCGAGCTAGCTAGCTCGCAAGCTGCTTGTGAGCCCAACAATTTTAGTATTTCATTTCTCCAAATTAGTGGCACACTAGGCTTACTTAATCGATCACTCTTGACCCTAGCTGTCTTCTTGCTTCTTGTGGTCCTCCTACTTTTATCCCATCTCGTCATCTCCAATCGCCAGATGCCAGCCGCCGCTCGCCGTCCCCTCCTCATCCAATCCTCTTCAACCACCAGCTGTTGCCCGCCTGCCCCATCTCCAGTCTCTGTTGCTCTACCCTTCCTTCCTCCCTCTCAGCCGGTTGCACCTCTTGCCATCGCTTGCAACTGCTGCTACCGCCATTGATCCAGCAACGCCGTATCGGCGCCCCACCACCACAGGACCACACCTTCATTGGTCATCGCCTTCGGTCTCGCCGTCTCGCGCCATACACGTACACACCCGTGCTTATGAGCCAAAAGAGCCGGCTTGAGCTTTTAACGACCCAAGCTGGGTTTTTAGGTCACACAAGGTATGTAGCTATAACGAGCCGAGCTATCTTGATACTATAGGTCACACAAGGTTTGACATGGCAGATGACACTTGCAGTCATGGTTATAATTTTGGAAAAGAATATAACTATAAGTTGTATAGAACCCAATTCTCATTTTCAACAAACTTAGGTGAAATTCGTCTAGTTCCTTGAATGCAGTACTACCAAATTGACGAATCATCAAGTGTTCCAACTCCAAGCGTACCAAATTTTCATCAAAATGATGTCAAAAGAGTAACTACAATCCCAGGCTTTAAAGAAAAAGAGAAAAAAAAAACAGCAAGAGACTGAAAGAAAAATGTGCAGAAAAAACAAGAAGCTGCTTGGTTTCAGTCAAAAGCAGGCTTCGGCTCTTTCGCCTCGCCGGCTTCCCGACGACGAGAAGGAGTCGACCCTGAGATGTCGCCGGAACGCCGAGATGAACTCCTCCGCCCTCTTGTTCACCTCCTCCGCCGCCGCATTCCCATCCTCCTCCATCTCCACCTCCGACGATCCGCCGTCCTTCACCACCGCCAGAGCCAAGCAGCATCCGTCATCAGCAACGACGTTCTCCGGCGCCGCCGCCGTGCTCTCCCGTCTCTTGCTTCTCCTCCCCCTCTTCACCTTCCTCGCGCTATCATCGACGACGGCGGACGGCGGCGGCGGCGGCGCCGTAGCACGCCGCGGCTGGACGGAGACGACGACGATGGAGGCGATGATGACGTTGAGGAGCAGGAAAAGTACGGGCGACGGCGCCGCCGCCGTCGACCACCACCGCGGCGGCGCCAAGAGCACGGCCGGCATCAGCTTCTTGACGCCGGAAACGAGTAGCGCCGCCGCCGCCGCCGCCAGCGCCGCCTCAAAAACCTCCTCTTCCCTCCTCGCCGCCTTCTTCATCCCCTCCGCCGCCATCGATCGATCGACTAATTAATTCTTCTCTACCACTTCACGACTACCTCTCCTCCACTATATGTATAGCAGTAGCAGCTAGGCAAGTAGGAGTAGGCGAGTAGATGGCTAGGAATAGCTTAAAAAGCTCGAGCTCATCGATGGCGGCAGGGGGTATCGCCGACAGACGTGCAGCCCGTGCGAGTGGGTGTCGGGGAATTTTTCCCTCCGACAATGGCAGGTCGACCACCATTCTCGTCTCTGCAGAGCCAGCCACTCGAGTTATTACAGCAGAAACAACAAAACTGTCTCAAAATCTTGTTTACTCCGTCGGTTGGTCCCTCATAAAATATAATAACCTTTGTATTAAACTGGATTAGAGATTTTATCGTGATTCGTTGTCCTGGAGTATTATATTTCTGCAAAATAATAGTTTTATTTTAAGCCAGAGGCGGTATCTAAAAGTAAGAATATTGCTTACTACTCCGTAATGCAATGGGAGAGAGATCATAGCTAAATTAACGTTTGTGATGGCGTGTTCTCCATTATATTAGATTTAATTGTGTTCATTAGCTGCTAATCTACTACTAGTGTAAAATTGGGACAATTGCGAGAGGGTATTTTTGTTTTGTGTAACCCATGGACGAAAAAGTTAGGGAAGCACGCCTGTTGCTCGTGCGGTTTCGTTTGTACCGTCGGCGTGCTGCCGTGCTTGTGGACAGAATGATTGGAGTTTTCCTCGAATGCAAAGCTCGCAATGAGTGAGGCACTCATGTCATCAGAAAGGAAAGCATCGACTATAATGACTTTCAGTTTGAAAACTCCCATATTTTGAGATCAAACTGTTCATCGACATAGCATCTGAACTTGTAGCTTAACGAGATCAAACTGTACTTCACACTCCTTCGGAACAAAGGAGATGCTATCTGTATGAACAAATCGAAAGAATGAATACTGAAGGCTCCTTCGGAACAAAGGAAAATTCAGACCTTTACTTCACGCATAATGCGCTCTGAAGGTGACATTAGCAAAACAACAGACGGGATGAATACACAACTGCTTGCAATTGCAAGGCACTACTCATTTTTCATCCTTTTGTCATGAGCAGAGCACTGTTATACTTTACTACGCACAATCTCCCAGCATTTCGTTGACGATGAGCTCTTCTGTGCAAAAAGCATCAGAGCATTTGCTCTCACTTCGAGAAAAAAGCACCAGATGGGCTCCTCATTTCTCAAGGTCCAAACCACCCCACCCCACCACCCCACAAAGAAGAAAAGAAAGCCACGAGGTAGAAAAGAAAGGAGCTCAACAAAGTTCTAAATCATGGCTTTTATAAAGAGCTACTCCATAGGAAAACTCCTAGTGTAAATAGCTTTCCAAACACAACATCGATGGATTTTTTTTGTTCCCGACAACTTCAATATTTTAGAATGTTATAGCATCGCAAAACAGCCAATGATAATCATGTGCTATTAATGCACCTCTCCCAAATCTAGAACAGAAAAATGGACATCGAACAACAACAGTACTTTAATCTCTTGACAGTTGAAACATTATTCAACCAAATTTAAGTTTATTTTGCAGCAACAAGCTTGTCGATGAGCTCAGCAGCATCCTCCACTGTCGCAATTGACTGCGCGCTTGATTCCTCCACGCTGATGTCGAAAGCCTCTTCAAGACCCATAACGATCTCAACCTACGAACAGATTCACATAAAAGTTTAGATCACTAGAAGGGAATGACGATGGTTTACATAAGTGGTAGAAACATGAGTACGTGAGTATATGACTATAGAAGCATCATAAACTAGTTCAGGAGCACAGCTGCTTTAAATAGTCCCTAAGAATACACATTGAGAATCTTATAAGTAAAAAAAAAAAGAGAGAGAGAGAGAGAAAGGTATTTTCAAATAACTTAGCTACAGGCAAGCCACTCTCGATATGGACAAGGTAGATGTTATCTGATATCCAATAACTAACAGGAAAACATTAAGCAGTTTCAAGAACATGTACAGAGGTCAATGCTAAATAAGTACAAAATAATCAAAAGCTCTTCATGTCCAGTGGACTCACCGTATCCAACGAATCAGCGCCAAGATCAGTGAACTTTGAGGAGCCAGTAACTTCAGTGCCTTCAGCAAGCACAAGCTGCTTCTTTACAATATTACAAACCTGATCAACTGTTTCCTGTTTGGCCTGTTCAAATGCAGATTTTTGCATCAGCAAATGGTATGAGCTCGATAAATGAAACAGAAGGTGTGATGCAATTTAATCTCTTGCAGAGATTGTAGGGGAAATTTTCACTAGCTCAAACTAAATCAGCATTGAACAGATAAAACGATGGTCAGACAGTGTATTGCAACTACACTAGCAGCCCACTCATGCCAAAGTCAATCCAAGCATGGAAAATGAATGATACCCAAAGCTAATTAATTTTGCTTGAATTCCTCAAGAAAAAAAATATGGCAGTAGCATAAAAACGCACATACTATGAATATTCATGAACAGTTGAAGCAACAAAATGCAACCAGTATCTCATTTGATTAATTGCTGATAGTATGAAATACATTTATTTCAGACAAATAACTGTGACATGGCATATAACGTAATAAATCCACAATACCATCTAAGCCACCACACAATGATTAATTATGTAAAAAAAGTTCACAGAAGGATAATACTTACAGCACGAAGAACTGTGAATCTTTGTGTCGCTGGCTGCAGGGGGAAGGCCACGTTATCCTTCCTTAAACCAGCAAAAGAGACTGAGCTGACGCTGCTTGCCTGTAAGCCACCAAACATAACTTCTCAAGGCAAGAAAATTTTGAGTAAACTAAGAAACAACATAATCCATTTGCAGTAGTAACAATGTCAAATCACATAAACCAAACTAACTGCAGGACTGCAAAATACAAGTGCAAAGCTACTCTACAAACAAACAAGCAGCTTGGCTACGAAACACAGCCAATCTAATACTTAAACCTGGTGGAGAAATATAAACAAATGATGGGGGGCAATCTTAAATATTGGTTTTCAAAGCAATACACAGACCAAAAGTAACCTTAATCTCACTTAGCTTCATGAGCAAACCAATTAATCATTGTTTCAAACTACAAGCTATAGCAATTTGCTTGATTGAATAACTGGAGTCTTTTTTTCAGTAAATTCCAACAGGGGAAACAACTGTACTGCAAATTACATTATAAAAGGTTTTCAGCGTCATACTTTTCCACTGTTTTAGGAGTCAAAACTTAGCACTTTTAATGTTGAATGTAGGTTAGAGTAGAGTAGATACTAATTCATTAATTAATTTTTTTGTGGGAAGCACAGGGATAACATCGTGATGTGTTATGTAGTGGCTGTAGCCTGTTGCGAAATGTAGAATGTAAATGACTACAAATTTTTCTCGTCAATATTATTCTTATCCATTCAACCCTGAATAAGACATTACGTTGCCACAAAGTACCGCACCCATAATATGCTTTCCGAGATAAGAGTATCTTATAGTATCACGCAAAGTGTATGTATGTTGATTGTTCAGAAAAATAGATAAAACTAGTAGCACTTGATAGGCCATTGCCACTAACTATATATTGTTCGAAATTTGACGGCCACTGCCGATTGTTCACAATTTCAGATGGTCGATTAGCAATACGAATCTAGTAGAAGCACTCCAAAATCCCGCCTCGACTCAGCATGACATGACAAGTCAGAAACGTACTAGACAACTTACCATTTGATCATAAGCCCGTACAGATATAATGCTTCACTTATACTATATACCATGAACGCTAAAACACCAGGAACCACACCATAAACCCAAACCACAGATCTACTGAGATCCATCCCCATAAACGATCCCCGGCCGCCCGAAAAAGCAGCCACCACAAACCAAACAGCCAATCCAAGTTACGAATCATCAGATCATCACCACCCGATCAGCGATCCCCCAAACCCCACCAACCACCTCGAGCGGTGATCCCCCCAAATTAAACAAAACCCCGCCGCCACCCGGCAAAGCTTAAACCCTAGAGAACGCCACGGTGTACGGACGGTTTACCTTGGCCGGCCTCGCGAAGGAGACGGCGGATCCGGTGGTGATGGCGGCCATGTCGTCGTCGGCGAAAAAAAAACGGCGGCGGCGGCGGCGCACGTGTGCAGCAGCAGAGCGGATGCGGGCGGAGAGGAGAGGAGAATGGAATTGGAATGGACGGAGGTAGCGTGGCGGGCTACATTTTTATAACGCGGTGGGGACAGCAGCGAGCAGAGCAGAGGTGGCATCGTGCGTATCGACGGCCGGGCGGAGGTCACGAGGCCCGCCCCCTCCTCCTCGGTCGCGCGTGGGCCCCACCTGTCAGTGACCGAGGATGCTTCCAGAAGGAGACCGACCGACCGGGGGAGTGGTGCAAAATTCGTTCGTTGCTGGTGGTAGCACGCTGGGTTTGACGCGAGACGAGACGAGTTGTATACTTGTATTTTTGCAATTTTGCACCTGTATCTGTTGTTGTTGGTAGTGGTCATAACTGCAACGGACCAACTGTTCGTCGATGGAAATAATAACCACATGGGCTGGCACATGAGGAAATAATGGGAGCATGCATTAGTGGTGTATCGTACTCCTATATTTTCTGTAGAGACATGTGTGTTGTACTTGCTGCGACTCGCTTCGTACTACACGATTTTATTGCAAATGCGTTAATGAGCAACACGGGACCAGTCCATGAACGGGAAACAGGGTGTGGGCCCAAAACCGCCTCAGTCTTGCAGGCCCATATATGTTGGGCCGGTGCATCCATAAGCGGCGCATATATGCTGGCTTCGTGAGGCCCATATAAATTGGGCCGGAACTGTGCTTAATTGTAGGTTCGTTACATGGTAAATCCTCAATTTTTACAGCAAACTCGGGATGAGATTTTTGCTTTGTTGTTGATAATTACAGTGTAACTAGTAGTATGCCCGTGCTAACGCTACGCCGATATTATAATGTAAACGATACATCTATAATTACTCTACATATTATTTGCTCAAATAAACCAACATCAATAATTACTCTACATATTGTTTTCTCAATAACTCCACGTAGATATGACCCGACAAATAATTCGATAACATGATACATCAAGCCAGAAAGTGAAATAAAAATTGGATGACACACCTGACCATAAAATGCTTTGCAGAACAATCATCAATTAATGAATACCTCATGCGCACGTACATGAGCTTTATTCAATGAATTTTGTCCAGATATACTAATTTTTAAATCAAATGCATAATTTCATTGACTCGCTAAATAAATAAAACTATTTGGTTGTTCTAAAAATTACACGTATGGATTTATAGCTATGCCGGGAAATAAGTGGATATGCACATAATATTCACCAATTACTCATGGCATCATCCATGAACAAGGTAAAATCCAGATTTTGTTCATCAAGTCCCTCCATCTGCTTGTTGCCATCCTGATTAGCTGAAAACTTCTGCAAAGGAGCATTTTGGACTAATAGTGTACTTAGTATTTCTACCAAAAACTAAAAAACACAATTGAAACTCCTCATTACAGTACCTAACATGCAAGCTAATTTTTTCAGCTTATTTGCAATCCTTCGACAAAGCAATGAAACATACCTTATTTGACTGTGACCCTGAACCTTTTATAGATAGCGTATTTGATGTTTGATTCTGACCTATACATTTTGGCTGCTTTTGTAGTTGACCATAGATTAAAAATAATTAGACCATACTTCTTATCTGCTAATATATGAAAATTCTTAATATGGGCATCAATTATTAGAGAAAAACAAAATACACAATTTTTAGAGTTCGTATTCTACCATAAAAAATCATCAGTAATTAACAGTTAAGTGGCAGCGTGCCTGGAACTCCCATAACATTTCTGCAGTCCTAACTCAAGCATCAACAAAAACTTATTCAAAAGATGTCCAGAAACTAAAGTAGTACGACATAAATGGACAACAGAAGCTGTTAATATAGAATAATTTACACATGTATATGACAGTCAATAATTAACACCTCATAGTTTATTGAGATCACATCAAGAACTTGTTTGGTTAATCCCCAAAAGGGAGGGATTAACTGAACAAGGCCTAAAGTGAGCCATTTGATGTAAATAATATAAATATTAAAGTCAAAGGCCAACAGAAGCTGTTAATATAGATTAATTCACACATGTATATGGCAGTCTATCGGTGATATGGATATAGGGGTATCCACAGGAAGCTAAACTTGGTTTGGCACCTAGAGGTCCGCGTCCGAGGGAGGAGTCGAGGCAGCCCGATGCCTCGCCCAAACATAAGGGGCTAGGCGATCGCGGCAGCCCGATCCACCCCAGACCTGTGCACGAGGACTACGGCCACTCGAACCCACGTGGTGAGCCCCCGGAGGGGTCAGGCTCGGGGTCCGGCAAGGAGGCCACACCCCGCAGAAGGG
>CM002487.1:13911824-13942529 GCA_000325765.3 Leersia perrieri
AAAAAAAGAGGCAAGGTACTGGCAATTGAACTACTAAACACCCTGGCCTTCCATGCCTGAGGTCCTAGAATTTCATTGCAATTGAACATTTCATAGACAATCCACAGGCAGGTAACACAAGCATGCCTCATCAGATGAGATGTATACAGAAAAAGTGAAAGGTAGAGATAGGATTAGAAGTGGGTGATGAATCACCTGGCATTGCTGCCTTTGAGCTGATGAACATAGGCATCCACCTTGTCAAAGTTCACAACAGGCTACTTCCTGCACCGGAAAACACAATCTCATGGACCATGAATGGAGTTTGGCCGGAAAACACAATCTCATGGTAGCAAGCACGCTAGTACATGAGAGGGAGGGAGAATCGATGTGGTAAGATATTCAATGTAGACGCACAGCTCGGTGGCGATCTCGTTGAAGAGGGTGACGACCTCGAAGACGAAGCCTGGTGTGCCCCTTCGTCCTGCAGCATCTGCAGTTGCTGGAACTGCTGATCCACCAAAACCTAGATGAAGATCGATCAATCACCCGTCCCCCAAATCCCCAATCAAACCTAGATGGAGTGGGAAGTAGGCGGCAAAGGTGATGGGCGGCGGGCGACGGTGATGGACGGTGGAGTCTAGAGCGGGGATTTTGTGTGGATGGGGATCGCACGATCGTCATGGCGTGCGGCCTCTAGACGCAGACTGGATGCGGCCGTCGGCGTGCGGACGGAGAAGATCGGCGACGGCTGCGTCCGGACGGAGATCGGTAGCGATTGCGTCTGGAGCCGACGGGATGCGGGCGGCGGCGTCCGGACGGAGAAGTCGGCGGAGGCGGTGGCAACGTCCGGACACAGACGGGATGCGGGCCGCGGGCGACGGGCGAACGACGGCGGCGGACGACCAATGTAGCGGTGGCGGCGGAAGGAAAGCGGGAGAGGGAGAGGGAGGCGGCAGTGCGGAGGCACGCGGCGTAGGGTAGGTTAGGGTTAGGAGCGTGCGTGCGATGGGCGCCCGGGGGGAGAGGGGTGCGGCGCGGGGGAGCGCGTGGGGTCTGCGGGGAGAGAGCGAGACGATCTGAACCGTCCATGCACAGTGGATGAAGCGATGTTGTACGTTGGATATGCCAGAAGTTTGGTACAACTATTTGTTTAACTATAGGGTATAGGGTAGACTAGCAGTCTTTTAGTTTTAGAGTAGCTTCTCCACGTATCTTGGGTACAGATAATCTACAATTACGCTATAAGCTCTCTCGGTAGGATGGAAGCTGTCCCAGAAAACATACTTCCGATCATCAGCACACGTCGTCGCCGTCACCTCGTTGCAGAGCAGCGTCACCTCGAACATTCCGGCACCGCAGCATCCTCTCGTCGAAACATCAAATCCTGTACACACAAACGTTCAGAATTCGTCTGTGAAAACACCAGTAAAATCGACGAATTCGGCGATCAAGTTTGGGTTCCTACCGTATTTGCCGGGGTCGGCGATCATGTCATCCAGAATCCCATAGATGTCTACGTATCCGATGGTCTGCAGCTGCAGCGTCTTTTTCAGGCAGGTGATCTCCTGCTCCAGCTTCGCGTTGAACAGCCGCGCCGCTCGGTTGCGAGCCTCGTCGCAGTCACTGACACCGTCACCGGCGCCGGCGGTGCTCCGCTGCGACGGCACGCACCCGATCGGCGGCATGCCCAGGACGGCGATCCTCCTCGCCCCTTGCCGGTGAAGTTGCTGCATTGTGCCATTGTTACCCATCGATCAACAGCATCAATCAACAATGACGAAGAGGTGACAAAATGTTCAGAATTTTGAGACGAGAGGCTTCAGATTGGGTGGGTATTTTGGGTGTGAGAAGAGAGATGTTACCTTGATGAAATCATAGGCTAGCTGGGTGAGGAAATCGACGTAGGATGAGATGTCGTACTGGAGTGGTCTGACCGGCGAGAGGAAGTAGTTGTTGGCGATGTCGTCGGTGCCGGCGCAGACAACGAACAGGCTCTCGGAAACGATCCTCGCGGCGGCCGCGTCGCCGGCGATCTCGACGAGCTTCTGCTTGTACTCGGCGAACATGTTCAGCTCCTCTTGCATCGGCAAAACCGCCTGAAACGATGGAGCATTTCAGGCTTACATTTTATTGCATTTCGATCTGCTATAAAACCAACCCTGAAATGAACGTGATAGCTTAACACCGAGAAAAATCATACAAATCCAAATTAATAACGACACTGAAATACGCTATTTGTTAACAATGTTCAACCGATAAGTACTTTCAATGGCTCTAGTTACATATGCTCCTCTTCGAACGAGCATGAACGACTCACCAAGTACAACTTAAGTTCTAATGTATAGTCGAATTTGTACACATATTTGATACAAACTATAACAACTTTACAATAGATTTGTCTTTTTTACATCCACAAAATGGGATTCCATAATTTAACATCTTATCCTACTGTTGTAGATATTAATGGTCCCACATGTGACTGTCATGAGTGTCGACATGATCAAACTGGCGATGAATTGCGAAATGTGGATATAGCTAGATTGAGATGTGAAAGTGTTACCACAAGAGTGGAGGTGAGGGGGTCGTAGCCGGTGCCGCCGGAGCCGAAGCTGACGCCGGTGAGGAGGTCCTCGTCGGCGATGTCGGTGCCAAGGTAGGGAGGTACCAAGTCTTTCAAGCCCAGCCGTGACGCTGCACAATGAACGAAACTGCAGCCATGTACGACGACTCAAAAAAAACGAGGACTCGTTTCCTCACCTAGCAAGTCCGGCGGAACGCGGCCGTTGGAGAAGCGGCCGGTGGGGACGCCGCCGTTGAGGTCCTTGCCGTAGGGCCTGAAGTCTGACCTGGTCAACGTCATAACGGCGTTGTTGTTGCCCGTGTCGACGATCGAGTCGCCGAACACCAGAACGGCCGGTACCCGCGGCCTCCCGCCGCCGCCGCCGTCCGTACCATTCGCCGGCGCCGGCGCCGGCGCGGTGACCTGCCACGGCGAGACACAGAGAAGCAGCAGCAGTAGTAGACTGACAATGCTGTGCTCCATGGAAGCGAGCTGAGCCTGCATATCGTAGAACACTAACCACTGTATGTAGAATTCGTTGGGTTTTTTTGTTAGTTTATCGCCACAATGATGGATGGTTCATCATTGGAGAGTTAGATTCCTTTTCGGCTGTGCGTGGAGGTAGAAAGAACAAGACAAGTGAGCGTCGGTAGCGCCGTAGCGGGGTATGGAGATTTGTGTGGCGATATGGTTGGTACAATAGTCATTTCGATGAACTCCACTACTCCAGTCTCCAGCCACTAATCATCCATGTCGCTGCTCAAGGCTCCTTTGAAAACGCAGAGATATGACATGAATAAGTTCAATTCCCACAAATCTCTCCCCCTTTGACAGCATCCAAGTTCAATTCCCACAAATTTACCCCCTTTCGACAGCATCCAACAGCTACAATCTACGAGTATAGCATCACACAAGATGAGAGCAAGGTGAGCAACTTAGTAGAGATCACGTCCAATTGAAGATGCAGAGATGGACCAACTTTGGAACAAGATATGCAAATTGCAAAGACAAAATAGTAGCAACTTGGTACTCCTAGATTGTAGTATATCTTGTAGGTTGGTAGCTGAAAAACAGTCAGAAAAACGAATCTGATTGGACTGACAGCTTGTCCGGTGGGCACTGCGGGTACACAAACTTGTGGTGTTCATCACTCTTAGCCCCGCAACCTGTGGTGTTCATCACTTTAGTAATTGAAGGTTGGTTAATGTACTGAATCTTAAGAATATTTGCACTTTCATAGGTACACGTCAATAATGTTAAAACTGCGCGGTGATAGGCACAAGTTTCTATTAATGGACAGGATACATGATATTCCATCACCCAGAAAAAAACCTAAGCGTGCCAGCAAAAGAAACTGAGAGCAGAGATGATAAGAATGACGTAGCCATAAAACCTTCAACAACATCCCACAATGTAGTATAAAAAACAACACCTTGCAATCTCAGTTCAAAAGTCATCAATCAAATATTGTTTCAAAACAAGAGATTTAGAAATAAGAGAAGCGGCCACCTTGTCAGTTATATTCATTCACAATTCTGAACACAAACCCTTTGCTAATTAGCTTATTGGCCACCATATAACTCAGATATCATAAACCAGAGCCATTATGCCTAAAAGCATGCACCTAAAGACTGAAAAAGGAAGAATAATGAGTAGGGCGTTGTCACAAGTACCGGTGGCTTCACATCTGGAAGGTCTCTCTATATTGAATTCAACAACAGAATATCAGGATGAGCCAGCAAAAAAAAATGTGCATCCCCTTGTATATAAGAAGATAAACCCAAATTCATAGGATATATCAATCTCCAAAAGAGAATTTATCAGTGGCCATTGAACACTACTACCTCCGTCCCTAAATGTTTGACGCCGTTGACTTTTTTACACATATTTGACCGTTCGTCTTATTCAAAAAATTTATGTAATTATTAATTCTTTTCCTATCATTTGACTCATTGTAAAATATATTTTTTTATGCATGCATATAGTTTTATATATTTCACAAAAGTTTTTGAATAAGACGAACGGTCAAATGTGTGTAAAATATTTCAAGATGGAGGGAGTATTTTACAAGGGACATGCTGCTAAGACAACTGAAACATACTAGTCATGGGATCAGTGATAACCGTGCAACTCTTGAATAGGAAAAATGTTCACAAAGATGCGGTATGCAATTGTAAATTTATAAAGGATTCTGCATGATGCTTTGATACATAATCATTTGAGTCAATTACTACTTTATCACGCTCAAGATAAGCTTGCGAACGAAAATTAAGGGCTATAGTAGTAGTGGTATAATGTTGGTAGTAGGAACAGCCACAGACCAGAGTGCAAGAACAAAGAAAAAAAAATGTCATGTAAGTGAAAACCCCCGCATCATTAGCTTGTGCTACAGAAGAGCACTCCCAGATTTTCAGCTATCACTCTTTGGTACAATGGTACGAAGGTTTTAAACTATATTACAGCAATAAGAGGCACACAAAGAAGGCAAAAATTGATGCCAGATATATAATTAGCAACACTAGTCATACAAATGGCTTATCTAAATTGAGGGGAAAAGGCAGCAGCCAATTGAACTGCAAATCAGCTCCAAACTGTGTGAATAACGATGGCAGGAAACTGAAGCAAAGAATCATGAACATGAAAGGCTAACTACTTGATTAAAAATCCCATAACCAGCTAGCAGCCTAGCAAGCAATTTCCTAACTAGAAAACATCCCATCCAGTCCTAGGTTGGTTTTTTTGTGGGACAGAGGAAGTAATTAGCACTTTAGCAGCACTAGTCATACAAATGTCTCATGTAAGTTGGGGGAAAAAGGCAGCAGCCAATTGAACTACAAATCAGCTCCAAACTGTGTGAATAGCAAGTAGGCAGGAAACTAAAGCAAAGAATCATGAAAAGAAAGGCTGACTACTTGATTATAATCACATAACCAGCTAGGAGCCTAGCAAGCACTTACAACTGAAATCTACAAAGAAGGGCATCAAGCAATTACTACAAAAATCTATAAAGAAGGGCATCAAGCAATTAAAGCAAAATGTTCAACTTTAAACATCGCCGAATATTTTGAGGAAATAGGACTCCGTCATGCTTGATTACATATATGAAAACAAAATGACTAGTGGGATAGTTTAATTAATCAGCACATACATGCTATGCCACCCAATTATATTGAATACCAGTTAGTGCTGTATGATCTTGAATAACTTTGTATGAAAGCTTGCGTTATTTGTTCTTACAATTACATGAGCTACAACAGCATGAAAAATAACATTAATGATAACATAGCTTACCAAAGAACTAATCCTCGTCATCTTCTTCAGAGGTCGCAACGTCGCTACTGTATTCATCACTGCTAGTATTATCAATGTCAATGTCAAGAGCAACATGCTGAACCTGTATTGGCTCTTGGGCCTTCGGCACCATTGCCGGCACAATAGCAGGCATGTGTGGCAAACTGGCCCGTGGCTCCTCACCCTTGAGACCAGCCATAATGCTATCCGGCAGTAGAGTGATAGGATCACCGGGTTTCCATCCAGGTGGCGGCAACGGAATGTTGGGAGGCAGCTCCATGCGTACAGTGTTTGGTAGCATAGATGGCCTTGGTGGTGGAAGCTCCACCCTTGGTGGTGTAGGCTCAAAGAGCGGAGTAATCTCTCCCTCTGCCGTTAATCCCTCCTTCGCCTCCTGTGATTTCGGCACTCCAACATCCAAATCCGCAAATTGGTACAGCTGCGACATCCTCATCTCATTCTCCTGCGGCGCAGGCGGCAATGCGCCGCGGAGAGGAAGCCCGGCGCCGTGCTCCGGCGGCGCGAAGGTCGTGTAGCTGATGCGGTGGGCGTACGTCAGCACGTCGTCGAGGTCGAGCTTGGAGTGGAGAGAAGCGCCAAAGTCGCCGTCGGACACCGGCTCGGGGACGGCCGCGCCGCGCGGCCGCTTGGGGTCGCGGCGGTAGTCGGAGTAGTCGTCGACGAGGCGGTCGAGCACGTGGTGCGCCTCGCGGAGCTTCTTCGCGAAGGCGAGGATCGACGCGTCCTTGGCCCGCGCATCGCGGGCGAGCCGCGCGCGCGCGTCCTGCAGGTCGAGCGTCTCCTGCAGCTCGGCGACGGCCTCGAACAGCTGCGTCTGGAGCGTGTTGAGCAGCGCCATCGCCTCCTTGGTGGAGGAGATCGGCGCCGGCAGCGGCGGCGGCGCCGCCGAGGAGGGGAGGAAGGTGGGGAGGGATCCCCTATACGCCGAGATCCAAGCGGCGCGATTGGGGGAGAGCTCGAAGAGATTGGAGGCGAGCGCGGAGATCAACTGGAGGAGAGACTGCGCGCGAGGCAGCGGCGGGAGGAGAGGGAGCAGCGACGGCGAGGTGGTTAGGGTTGGGGCGGCAGCGGCGGACGCGCCCCCCGCCGCGGCGCTCCCGCTAGGGTTTCCCTGCAGCGGCGGCGAGGAGGTGGGGTTCACAACCGCCGCGGCAGACGGGTTGGGTGGAAGCGACGGCGATGAGGCCGTCAGCCCTAGCCTCGCCGGCGACGGGTGGTGGTGCGATTGCATCATCTCGGCGGCGGCGGCGGCGGCGGCGATGAAAAAAAAAATCAACCGGAAAAACGCGAGATCGAATCGATGGCAAGAAGCTAACTCAACTAGTCATAGTGTTCTCTAATGGGCTTTTCGGCCTTCATCTAGTGTAGCCTGGGCTTCTTATATGTTGGGCTTTTAGACCCAAAGGCCCATTAATTCCGCAATAAAATCCCCACCCACTACTGCAGTTTCCTTCCTCACCTCTCCCCGATATTTTGGCGGGAGAAGACCACCGCGCCGCCTCAACTTCCCGCGCAATCAATCAATCAATCGGAATCCAGCCATGGACGGCGGCTCATCCTCGCCGGCGAGCCCCTCTCCGCCGCCGAGGGTAGCGATTTCCGCGGTGGAGATGGAGGAGTACGAGAACTGGAAGAAGAACGCGGCGGTGCTGTACGACCTCGTCATCTCCCACCCGCTGGAGTGGCCGTCGCTCACCGTGCAATGGATGCCCTCGCCGGACTCCGGCGACCGCTCCCACCGCCTCCTGCTCGGCACCCACACCTCCGATGGATCCCCCAACCACCTCATGCTCGCCGACGCCGTCCTCCCTCTCCCGCCCCGCCTCGCCGCCGCCGGCGGCGGCGCCCTCCCGGCCCCGTCCGTGTCCGTACGCCGGTCGGTGCCGCACAAGGGGGAGGTCAACCGCGCCCGCTCCATGCCGCAGAGTCCGTACACGGTGGCGACCAAGACGTGCGTCGACGATGTGCACGTGTACCATCTCGGCGACGGCGAGAAGGGCGGCGCCGATTTGGTGCTCAGGGGGCATGAGGCGGAGGGATATGGACTGGCGTGGAGTCCCATGAAGGAGGGGTTGCTGCTGAGTGGCTCGTATGATAAGAAGGTTTGTCTATGGGATCTTGCTGCTGGGAATGGAGCTTCGTTTCTGGATGCGCGGCATGTGTTTGAGGTAATGCGCCGTCGAATGCCTCTTCCCTCATTGTGTTTTGCGTTAAGAATTTGCAGTTGTTAAATGTTACATAAGGCGATGCAGTAGAGCAATTCGTAGATCATAATCTAATTTGTTTAGTTAGGATGTTTTGATCCTTTATCAGTAAGCAAGCTTTGATCTGCCATACAATATCTCGGTTTATGCTGCCATATTGAAGTGAACTGTTGGACTGTTGGTGGTCTTTCCCAGTATTGAAAGGTTGGGTCACTATAACTGAAATAACTGTAGAATTCCAGAATTGATACTACACTGTGTAGGAGAAAGGACTCGGAGCGAATGAATGATTAGTCCAGAATAGAACAATTCTTCCTTTGCATAAGTGCATTTGAAGCAGAAGCAATCATCTTTTGGTGCGAGGAGTAATTAAATTATAACATGAACAGAATACACTGAGTAATTCTTTTTAGCGTTCTGATAGACACTAGTTGGAGGCTGATTGGCAAACTGCGTGAAATTGGGATGTTTTAAATGTAATTATGGAAAGGGTTTTTTATGATCCTGGGAGCTGATAATACTAGGAGATACCTCTGCTTTGCAATACCTCTGAAGGATAGTAAATTAACTTTTGTTTTCCAGAAGAACAGATATATGTTTTCGCAGGTAAGAAATAGCTATGAACATAGTCAAGAGCAATTCTTGTATGTGCGTAAAATTAATACTGTATGGGCAGCAGCTCATGTAACAGTGCTGTTTAATTCCTCTTTCCAATCTGCTAACAGTTCTCTAAAAACAATTTACGGGCATTGTGATCTTTGATATTATAATTTAATTAGGAGAAGCCATAGTGTGTTACTCATTGTTTTCTTCTTATTTCACTGGTCTAACAGTAAGTGCTTAAGTCAGATATATTGTTGAAAATCTAAGTTAGGACTTGCGTGAGGATTATTTGATTTGTCCAACATAACAGTTACACTGTATTATGGTTTCAAGCTTAACATAGATGATAGTTATGCCAGTGCTATTCTGTTTCTTTTTGAGAGGCACGGATATCATATTCATGCTTTTGCAGGCTCATGACGATCTTGTTGAAGATGTTGCTTGGCATCTGAAAGATGAAAACCTATTTGGATCTGTTGGGGATGACTGCAAGTTGATGATGTGGGACTTGCGTACTAACAAACCAGGACAATCTATTGTTGCACACCAAAAAGAAGTAAGCATCTAAGCATGCTTTAATCATGAGTTGCTGAACTAATCATTTTAAGTGCTGCTGGGCACATCATTTCATTTGTACAAGCATATTGCTCTTTACATTTCATTGACCTTAGCCTTTACTTTATGTATGGCCAATGCATGTTTTATAAGGTTAAAGGAGTACTCTTAAGTCTTAACTCCTTTTCTGCCTGCTTCATGATTTATTACCTCTTTAGTACTGTAATATAAATCACATACAAGGTTGACCAATATCTTGCTCTTCATTGTAGTACACGTTTACTGATGTATCTACTGAGCTTACAGTTTAGTCTTGTAATCTACATTATTGCTTTCCCAGGTCAACTCTCTGTCCTTCAATCCATTTAATGAGTGGATCTTGGCTTCAGCATCTGGAGATGCAACTATAAAGCTGTTTGACTTGCGAAAACTGTCAAGAAGCCTACATGTATTTGACAGCCATGAGTATGATTTACTTGCTGTAGCCTGTGTTTTTCAGTCATTCCTTTGTTCTTATCTTTCACATTGTTGTGCCCCTTCAAGTCCCACATCTCTGCCACTGTGCAGTAGTATATGGTATATGTCCAATAACTTTGTTACACTTGAGACTTGAGGAATGCATATGACCAAATCGTCCAAGAACATCTTCATTGTTTACATAAATATGATAACGATTATTTCCTAGGTGCCCACTATATTGGGATAATTGTGATAAGTGCTATTTTGGACTTCTTAAATTGCTGTTTTACTCTTACTTGTTACAGTAGTGTTTATTAATAATATATCATCTGTGGCATTTGAAACCATGTGTTAGAAAATAATAAGAAACTGGTTGATATGAATGAGGCAAGTGACAGTGCTCCCAGCAGACACGGTATCACACTACTTGATTTCATTAACTGTATCTGACCTAAAGGATATAGAAAAATAATGTCTTCTAAATCTGAGCTTTTGAACTGACCTAAACCTTTACTTTCAAGTTTTTATAAAAGCTATCACTAATCAACATGGTATACTGGCAATCAGTTTGTTGGTTACAATATATGTGAATCTCTAGTCCAAATGAGTTATGCAGCTTAATTGATTTTCTGACATGCAAATGATATTTTTCTCTTGCACGTTCGCTCCTGCAGGGGAGAGGTTTTTCAGGTTGAGTGGAATCCTAATTTGGAGACTGTGTTAGCATCCTCAGCTGCAGACAAAAGGGTGATGATATGGGATGTTAGTAGGTAAGTTTAGTTGACTAGGCTCCTATGATCTACATCTACCTTATATTTTCAGTTAGTATTTTATGCTATACTCTGTAATTTTCTGGTACCTCATTCCTAGTATAAACAGAAAAAAGAATAAATTTTACAGGTTTAATGACCTTTAGTAGTGGCGTAGTTATAGTCGTTAAAGGCTACAAGTTATTCTGTATGTGAATGACCTTTGGGAGCTTTATCTTTAGATCATAACTTTACTAGCTGGAGCTTTATCTTTAGATCTTAACTACTAATTCAGGTGATTTGCTACTTTTTCCAGCGTTCGTCAAATTAGAATCCTCATTTTTGTCATGCTTTGTATAGATTCCTTCCAAACTGAAACTAATAAAGCCACCGTTCTCATTGGCGACACACTGTTTTCTGCCTCTCCTTCCTTGTTCTCACTGACCTGTTGTGTGTCACATTCAGGATCGGCGATGAGCAGGCAGAGGAGGATGCAAACGATGGTCCACCGGAGCTGCTGTTCGTGCATGGAGGCCACACAGCTAAGATTTCAGAGTTGTCGTGGAACCCCACCCAGAAATGGGTCATGGCCAGCGTGGACGAGAATAACATCCTGCAGATCTGGGAGATGGCAGAAAGCATATACTGTGATGACAATTATCTGCATGACAATGATGAATCGTCCCCAGCCACATAAGGATCTGTGCTACTTCCCTATTCTGTCGTGTCTTTGGATTGGTTGGATGGATCATATATGCAGTTAAGTGTCTAGATCATGGATGGATTGATGGATTATATATGCAGTTAGGTGTCTAGATCATGTATGAATTGATGGATTATATATCCAGGTAACCTCTAAGGCTTTGAGATGCTTTGATCAGCTTTCGTTTTCGTTTGACACCTCCAACTCTCCCTAGGATGAAACATCGGTATCTATTTGTGCCTGTATTAACTGATCTTGGCCTGGTTGCTGTCGCTAGGATGAAACATCGGTATATCTATTTATTCATGTATTAACTGATCTTGGCCTGGTTGCTGTATGGGGTGATCTCTTCGTGTGCCTGTTCAACTGTTGTGCATCCCAAGTGGCGGAGCCTGGGAAAAATATTGGCGGGGCCACAAAGTTAATATAGTACTAACATGCGATTAGCATCTAATACATTTGCTTTACAGTATATGTAATTATAATTTTTAAGCTGACTAATTGCGTGATACACCGAATTCACATTGCTTCTCCTTTGTGCATTGCTTCTTGTGATGTCTGGTGCCTCCATTTTCACAAACGCCACAGTTGGAATGGAACCAACTAATGAGAAATGAATGACTCAGATTTGTGCGGTTACTGACTGTGGCGAAATATCTAAAATATTGTAGTAGATCCCAGCCGTTAGATCAATATATGGATGGACCAGATTTCGTGCAGTCGGTTTTGTAGTTGAAGTATCAACTTCAGCTGAACCTATTCCGCCTGGTGCGTATAGGAGCAGTAGTAAAAAGGCGAGAGAAAAAAAGTTGCAAGGCGTTGTCGTCTCATCATATGGCGCGCGTCAAAGTGATGAACCCAGCCATCATCCATCACTCACTCTACCATCGTCCATCGCTCTCTCTTTGCATCCATTGCTCGTGTACGGACACGTGAAGTCTTGTTGAGTCCAGTGCCAACTGCTAAGGCAATTATCGCCATGTATGCGGAGCTTTTCCAAATTTTCATGACAATAGAAAACAATGATGTAGTAGTAACTCGCGATAAATCTAATTGTCAAGTGTAGGGCTCGTTCGCTTGTAGCAGAGGTTGGGAAAAAAAAGTATTATACGTAAACGAGAAACAATATTAGTGCATGATTAATTGATTATTAGTTATTTTAAATTTAAAAATAGATTATTAGTTTTTTTAAACAACTTTTGTGTAGAAAATATTTACATAAAATAGACCATTCGGTAGTTCGGGAAGCACCGTTGGTTTCCTACAACAACCATCACGAGCCTACTCCCTTCGTTTGAAATAAACAAATTCATAATCTATTTGCAACGTACAGAGTAAGGCTCTGTTTCTTTAAGCTTTGGATTATTATAATCCAAATTATTAGGAGTAAGCTGAAAGAAACAGACAGCTTATTATAGTCTGGAGTCCAGATTATTATAATCCGATAAACTCATTTAAGTGAGCTTTTTGCAGATTGTTGAATAGAAAATTACCCACCATGCCACCACGCTCCCTATTTGAACTTGCAAACCCAATAATGTAGGCTCTAATAATCTAGAAAAGAACCAACTCATAGCTTATTCTACCACAGATTATAACAATCTAATTTATATTAATTTAGCTTAATAATCTAAATTAGGATAATCTTAAGCTGAAAAGAACAAGGCCTAAATCATACTACTGCGAGTAACCTCAACTGTGAATTTCTTGTTACCATCTCTAGCTACTATGCATGCGTACACATAACATGAGGTGTATTCCATGCTTGATAGGATCTAAAAGTAGTTTATGTGCTTTATGTGATGTTGGCTCTAGTGTGAGTGTAATTATCCTCTCTGTCTAAGAGCACTATTTGTGGGTGATGTATGACCGACTACCATGAGTACCATCACTCTCTAGCTTGCTGATCGCTCTTGTTATCATCAGACATGCATTATGGTTGATGTCTCTGTGAGACACATACACCGCTAGTTTCCTACAACAACGTACCATAATGGCCTACTCCCTTTGTTCAAAATGACGAATTGAATATAATTCGTTTATTTTGCCAGTTGCAACGGAATCATACGAGTAGAACCATCGCGGTGGTATTACGAGAAATGGCAATGAGGAGCCAAGTAGCCAACCCAACCACCGATCCATACTTGAATTAGGAGTACCCCTATGTGCATGTGGGTGAACAGAAGAGAGAGATCATGCAGGCACCGTACCGTACGAGGGCGAACGATTGATCGCCACTTGAACCGGCTGTGTGCAGAGCTGCCAGCACAGCAGCAATGCTCCGAGTGGTCAGATCAGGTAGTCACATCTAATGAGCCATGTCCATCTCACTCACAGTCACAGCATCTCAGCTACCCGGTCAGGCCCTCCTCCGTCCACCAAAACGCCACGCCACGTACGACCCTAACCTACGCTTTCGGGAAACGCGAGGACTCCCTATCCTACTACTCCCCGTACGAAAACGACTACCACCCCAATGACACATCGACATACTACTACTCCTATAGTAGGAGTACGTATTAGCAGTAATTATGGAGTATTCCAGTACAGACGTCCTTGGCATCTGTCAGCTGTGATGTGCATGGCTGTCATACACGCGGTACTAGCAGTAATTGTGGAGTTGTGGTGAAAATATTTGTCTGGTCCAAAAATATTTATCTTTTTGAATTTTTCTTTTTTCAACATTTGATTATTCGTTTATGAATAAAACGAATGATCAAATATCGATAATAGATTGAGTATAACATTTGTTCAATATATACTTGACTTTTTTTATATTTATTATAATTTTTAATAAAACAAATAATCAAATATTTAAAAACTCAAAATTAACACGTCATTTTCACTGTCTTAAAAAAATATAAGTACTTAGGGTGGATGTAACTTCTCCTAATACAATAAAGCTGGACTGAATCTTTGTCTAAATTTATGGTAGTAGCTTAGTACTCTCTCCGTCTAAAAATATAAGCATTTATTGATTTCCACACATCATGTTTGATCATCCGTCTTATTCAAAAAATTTATAGAAATATAAATACAAATAAATCACACTTAAAGTATATCTAATGATAAAATAAATTATAATAAAATAAATAATATATTCATAAAATTTTTGAATAAAATGGATGATCAAACGTAACGTCTAAAAGTCAACGAATGCTTATATTTTTAAACAGAAGGAGTAGGATAAATTATATTATTGGACGGAATTAGGACGGAGGGAGTACTCATTGTCATTCGTGGCTGTGGTGGCGTCATATGCTGCCCGTGGGCGTGGTGGCATGCCGCGCTTTAATTGGCACGGCAAACTGGACGAGACGGGGCCCCAAATCGAGGGAAGCAAAACCAGCAGCAGCAGCACAGTCATGGCCGTGCCCCCCCTCACCATTGCACGCACCTCCGCCGGCTTTGCTTTGCCACCGCCATCCATCGCTTCAGCAACTTCACGTGCTGCCACCTTACTCGATCTACCCCTATCACCTGCCTACTGTGTGTGCGTGCGTCTACATTGTTTGTTGCCACCTGACCTGGTGCGCGTGGGATGCGTGGTCGTCCGGGTACCCTACACCACCGTTATATCCATTTCTGGCCTGTTGTTGGTTGCCAACTCTAGACATGTGTAAAAACTCGTCGACCTGGCCTAGATACTGGGTATCCAGTCAAATGCAACATATACTCGATCTATTATGGAACATTGTTCTGTCTAGATTTATTGTATATTAGCATATGTCATATATTAGCTCAAATACTTATATATTTGGGCGAATGAAGTACGTGCAAGCAATATATTTGTGGTGCCACGCATGCATGGACTTTCATATGGTCAATTGCGGAGCCAAGATTTCTTCAAGGGCAGAGCTATCAAGAGTAAGACCAAAATTGCTTGTCTCATATTTTTATTTTTTTTCACTGATTTTTTATATATTCTAACATGAATTTTGGAGACAAGCATCCCGACCCAAGCTGCCCTAGGCTTGTCTCCGCCCCTGTATATGATTGTATTGTTAGCGCTTTAAAGTCAAAACTAAAAAAGTAACACGATGTAAAACTTAGCTTCGACTGATGGACGGATAAGTTAGCAGACATAATTACAACATTATCCGTCGAGAGGACAAACCCTTTTTATACCTTCTAACCACACCGCATTTCTCCACTACCAAGCCGAACACTTAGGTGGTGGTGAGACGACCTAATCATCGCCCTCTCTCCTCTCTTTATCATCTCACGTTGTTGCGGCTACTACCTTGAAGCTGTGATCTAGGAATATACTCCCCCCTTTACTAAATGTCTGACACCGTTGACTTTTTGACATGTATTTAACCGTTTGTCTTATTCAATTTTTTTCGTGAAATAAGTAAAACTATAGATAAGCATAAAATTATATTGAAAAATAAATTAAATAATAGGAAAATAATTAACAATTGCGTAATTTTTTAAATAAGACGAATGGTCAAATATATATAAGAAAATTAACAACGTCAAACATTTAGAGAAGGAGGGAGTAGTAGCGGCACTGGTGAGGAACAAAAGACCGTTGCGTCTCCGGTTAGTTAGGCTACATCCCTAAGGAAGGTGAAGTGGCTACAGTGAGGCTTTGGCTACAATGAGGATACGATCTAACGAAGCGACGTGGGTACCGGCGAACTGTTAGTATTCTCCTTCTTCTAATACTTTTATAGTCATTAGGCTTCTTTTGTTTTAGTGAAATTTTAAATATTGTAATAAGTTAGCTATAGCTTCATTTGAAATAAAAGCCGGGTAATCCATTATGTTAAAAAAATGTGGGTACCGGCGAAAAGCGAGGTAGCTCCATCGAGAGGAGTAGTTCTTACCCTGCTTTCTTTTCTCCATCCTTCCACAATTTACTGACTTTAGAGGCTTTTGCCAGGTTGGGCCTAACTCGGCCCGGCCCAACTAAGTCTGCATTGAAGTCTTCGGCAGGTACGTACTGCTGCAACCTACTCATCCATAATACTACCACTTGTACTCCGTTTTGCAGTCGAATCGCCGAAGAGAGACGCAGACGACAGCTAGGAAAACCCCAAACCCAGTAGCAAGCCACTGACACCTCCGGCCCACCACGCCACGGCCCCTACGACCCCGGGAAGCATGGATGTGTTGCAGCCAATCACCAACTTTCGCCAATTACTCCAGTAGTCCAGTGCAGTGAAGTCTTGATTTCTCCTCAGACAGTACTCAGGTCAGCTTCCTGTGATAGCAAGGTTTGCAACTTTGCAACAGAGGGTATAGTAGCTGAGAGCAGCATGGCTGTAATTCTGTACATGTACTGTTTCTCTGAATTTGCGAGTAGTAAATGAGACCGACCACAAAACTGATCAGATCATCAGATCCATTATTAGTGCATTTCCAATTTGCAAAAGAGACTGCACCAAAGATGGGAGTACAGTACTCGCAGCTCCTTTGTAATTTGTTAGTGCAGCTACAGTGCTGACACTGTCACTTCTACTGTTAGGCCCTATTCGTTTTGGAGGAATTTCACCTCCACAGGAATAGAAAATATGAAGGAATAGGAATGTGTGACACTTCAATCCATATAAATTTTTTCATAAGGTTAGAGTGGAGGAAATTTTCCTATGGTTTCTCTCTTGTGTTTATAGGAAAAGGAAAATTTTCTTTAATATTCCTATGGCACAATCTTATAAAACGAATAACATTTATAAGAAACGATTCTTGGGAATCCAAATCCTCTATTTTTCCTCCAAAACGAGTAGGGCGTTAGTAGGACAACCAATTGTCATTAGCAGATGGGTCCCAGGACACGTGAAGATCAGTAAATCGATGTCGTTTAACTATATGAATATGAGTAGAGGGAGGGCCATATGCAGAGGCATGTCGATTGCTGGCGCCAAAGACAATTTGACCAGTGTGGGGTCTCACACTCGCTTCACTAGTGAGTGACATTAGTCAACAGTGGTCAGTCGGTGTTGGTCACTGCTGCACCGTGAACAGTTTTGTTCACACGCAGTGACGACACCAGCATGGACACGTGTCAGAACCCCGTTGGCTCATGACACAGTGTGCATATGTGGGGCCCACTCTTGACAGGCTCAGCTACTGAATAAAACCAAGCCAAGCGACCAAACCCTTGCAAAGACTTCATTTTTCTTTCTCTGAAGAAGGTGAGAAGTTTGCTTGGTTGCTCGCCGGTGTTTGCCCAAAAGTGGTAAAGAAAGTGGCGGCGGCGATGGCGATGGAGGATGATGAGGACATGTGGGCGAACACGACGAGCCCAAGCACGTCGCCGCCGCGGCCGGCGGCGCGTGTGGGCGCCGGCGGCGAGGGGGGATTCATCTCGACGGCGCTCAGCCTCAACTCGACATGCCTCCACGGCCTCCTCTCCTCCTCCCCCTTCGTCAGCGCCTCGCCGCCGTGCCACGCCGCCGGCGTCGGCAACGGCGGCTACCGCAATGCCGCCGCGACGCCGTCCTTCTTCTCCGCCGCCGCGGCGTCGTACCACCACGGCTTCGCCGCCGTCGTCGACGGCGCCGCCATCGCCCGCCAGGTGTTCGACCACGAGACGTGCGGCGCCGGCGACCGGCGCAAGAAGCGGATGATCAAGAACCGGGAGTCGGCGGCGAGGTCTCGCGCTCGGAAGCAGGCGCGCGTCGACAACCTCGAGACGGAGGTCGAGCTGCTCAAGAAGGAGAACAAGATGCTCCGCGTCAAGTACGAGCAGGTTATTAATCGATCGAATCCATCCATGGATCGCTAAAACTAGTCAATTTTATCGATTACTCTTCCAGAAAAAAAAAATCAATTTTGATCACTGACACATCGTCGCCTTGTCTGATTGTTCTTGTTTGGCTCCGGCCATGGACGGCGGCGGCGACAGCTGAGGAAGTCGGTGGAGGTGCCGGTGCCGGTGAGGAGGACTCTGCAGAGGGTGCTCTCCGCGCCATTCTGATTCCTCCTCCGGTCGTCGTCTTCTTCGTCTTCCTCCTTCCCTAGAGGAGACAGAGACAGAGAATTAATCGCCATGGATTTCCTCCTCTTCGTCTTGTTGCTGCAGTGCTGCTGCTTTTCTGATGAACTTGCAGATGTTTTTTTGGAGATGATGGTGGTGATTAGTAGCCATAAGTGAGTAATTAAGGGCACCATTAGTACTAATCAGAAGCTAGCTAAGCTAAACTAAGCTAATCCAGGCATGTCTGTTATGATTATCACCTAAACAAGTGGGCAGCAAGCAAGCACTAAGCTAGCTTAAATCAAATTGCAACACTTGCCTTAATTAATACTTATGTACAGTGGCAGCAGCTTCTAAGCATGATGTGATGCATCATTAGTCTCCTGGGAGGAAGCTGAAGCTGCCTTGCTTCTGTTTTGGTGTTGCTTTTTGTGTATGATGTTGGTGTAGTAGTAGCAGGAGCAGTAGCAGTAATGGCCTACAAAGCTTGTCGCTTGGTATTAGGCAGAAAGATGAGCTGCTTGTACAAATTTGGTAACTGTTGCTTCCTGGAACAATGACATTTTGGGCCTCAGGAAAGTAAAGAATCGTCTTCTCTAAACTCTCTGTGTTCATGGATGGATTGTTGATTGGATTTTTCCTCTTAACTTTTCGCTGCCCCTTATTGTGCAATTTAATCTTATGCGTTTCTTCTCACGTCATTTTCTTCTAGAATTTCTACTTTCATCACTGTACAAACTTCCTTTCTTTTCGGAGTATTTAGAAATGGTTTACGTCCATGATGGTATAAACTTAGTCGTATGAACTTGAAAGTTAAAAAATTCAGGGATACGTAACCTCGTTTAACAACCCTGTTGATATACTACTGAATATTCGGTTGAAATGAGTTGACATACTGAATATTCTGTTGAAACCGACGGCTGTCTAGATCGCAGCATATTGTATCTGTGTGGCCCCAAATTATCCCATGCATTGCTCTCGGCGTAGAATTTTCAATGAAGAATTTCCATTATAAAAGCACCGAACATTTCGATCATAGCATTCAAGATTCCAACTCTGCTAGAAACAAATTAAGAATTTTCTAGGATGGAGATGATGTATCGAGAGATATTTAACTAACTTCAGCCCTCGAATTAAAGGAACGTTCTTTTTGAGTTTATTTTTCTTGTAATTTCAGTCCTTAGATAAGATAACGACGCTTTGGCTCAAGTCTTGCTTGCACTGGTCTTTTGTGGTGACCTAACCACCCGTCCTGGTCCTGGGCCCAGTGATCAGTGGCTTGAAAAGCCTTCAAGAACAGATTCTAAAGATGTACTGCATCTTTGTATCCCTTAGATCTGGATCACTAGATGCGTGACCACTTTGGAAAATACCCAAAGCAAGCCAGTGGTATAAAAAAGGAGCTGGTATTAAAAAAGGAGCAACTAGCTAGTGGTACGTAAGTGGATGAATAGAAGCAATTCAGTTGCAATTGTATATCAATCAGTTCAACCACAGTTCAACCTCAAGATAGACGATGAATGACTAACAATTCAACACAGCAGAGAAGCTCCCTGTACCGGATAATTCACGTACTAATCCCACATGAAAGCTTGTTTATGTCTCACACGTTTTATTTTTCTTCCATAAATCCAACTCTCTCTCTCTCGGTTTTGTCGTGGACATAATGACGTAACTGTTAATTATTTTAGTCATTTGAGGTACGTATTACGTAGAAGACAATATAAACATGTACTGTAAGAATTTTATTCATTAGTGAAATGGGTCCGATAGTATTATAAATTAGTGTTAACACGTAACTTTTAGGCTTGTCAATCAGTTAATTAAGGTCCTGTTTGGTAGAGCTCCAAATCTTAAAAATAACTCTAGGAGTAGAGGATGGAGTGGAGTTGTGGAGCTACCTAAACCTAGCTTCGTCTTTCTAGTTTATTTTTTTAGATCACTCCACCCGCTCCGCTCATATTTTTTTTAGAGCTAAAATCGTTTGGTTGTGCTCCAGCTCAAAAAATGATGAAATTAGAGCTGGAGGTCTACCAAACAGGCCCTAAATGCAATAGTTAAGTCAATTTGATTTTACTAGACTAATATTTGTGTCATGCAAGCAATACCGTCACCACGTTACTATCTAGTTGGCAAAACCACCTACAAACTACTATATGAGGTATTTGAGCCGATTTTTGTGATTTAGGAATCGAATACCCGATTTTACAGTTTAGGGGTTAATTAGACCAACTCTACTATTTCAAGGGATGAAGTAGACTTAGTTAGTACATGATGGCTACTTTGGTCGTCTTGCCTCGCTATATTTTCTAGGAATTACGTTTTTTTTTCTGTTTCAAAATCATGCAGTGTTGTGTAGTACTATATGAAAAATCTGTTTCTAAGTCTGTTGTATTCCAAAGTTTTGAAAATCTGTTTCTAAGTTGCGGGGAGTAGCAATTGCTTTAAAAAGAAGCTTGAGTAGCATCCAAATAAGCTTGGATCATTTATGGCATTGCGAACCATGCAATACTTTTGGAGTATGAAATTGGTCCTAGATTGTACTGATAGAAACGAATGGGTATCCTGATAGAAACGAATGGGTATCAACAAATAAAAAACAGAAGCAAATGACATCATTCAAGTAGCCTTGGCAATATCCCCGCTGGATGCGGGGACCCGGCGGGGANAGTGGATGTCAGGATGTGAGCCATGTTTGAAAATGCTATTAGCCTATTATTCATGTTTAAATCTGACAATGAATTGTGAATTTTGTGATCTGAAGCTGCTCTGTTTAAGTTATTTTTTTTTGCTAGCAACTTATCTTTTTTTATTTTTTTGATGCTGTTGTTCGGGGCAACGAGGCCCCGGTCAGGTTTCGGGTCCCCACAGGGCCGGGGACGGGGATCGATTTCACCCCGAGTTCACCTTCGGGGGCGGAGGCGGGGGAGAATTTCAGGGGTCGAGGCCGGGGCCGTTCTGCTTCCACCGGTCTCGACCCGCCCCGTTGCCAAGCCTATATTCAAGCTAGCCTAGATTCACGGTAAAGTGGAACGTACTGTTGTGATCATTGAAGCACCCGATGGATGAACGGCCGCCTTGCACCCTGATTATTAGTGTTTGTACCCACAACTTAAAATGCCTTCGACAGCATCTCTCTCGTGAGTGCAAAGATCTATTGATTTAACTCTTTCAAAACAGATAGTACTACACCCAGTTGATGGATTCAAGGTGCAGAGAATTAGTACAACTAATCTGCAGTTAAAAGTGCTTTATCTATGGAAAAAGATCTGGCATTGCATTCTGAATTATTTGCATCCTGCATGACGATGTCATGATCTCTCCTTAGGTAAGCATCATATTTAGACAAGGATACAACCCTTAACTATGTTGGTCTAAAAATAACCCCACAACAACAAAATCGCATATTTTACACCCCTCAACTATTAAAACCGGACAAAATACCCCTCTAAGGGCAATATAACCCTGTTTTGGTGATGATTTTTATTAGTTTAATATATTTAATTATATGTTTTTAGTTACTTCAAGCAATTTTTTCATCTCTTGCTAATTAGGTATCACATAAGTGAAAAATTTATACTATTTAGATTTTAAAATCATCAAAATCACCGTTGAAACCGGATTGTATTGCCCTTAGGGGGGTATTTTGTCCGGTTTTAATAGATGAGAGGTGTAAAAATATCCGGTTTCGTTGTTGAGGGGTCATTTTTAGACCAACCTATTAGTTGAGTACATCCATTGAAAGTTAAAACAGAGTATTTATATGGAAAATTTTGAAATTTTAAAAAGTGAGCTAAACAGTTATATATTTAAAGTGTTGGATCGAACACAATAATTAACCTATTAGAGGAGGGTTAATTGTATGTATTGATAGTGGAAGTTTAATTTTCGAATAAAAATAGATATAAATACTCACCAAATATATTCAAACCAATTTTATTTAATTTATTATTTATAAAGCTAATTTGTTTATTACAAAATAATAATCAAAATCTTGATCCTACGTAAAGATGATATTTAACTTTTTCTCATCGACCAAAGACGCGTATGCACATACATCATTAGACAATCGTGCCAAAAAGAAAAAAAAAGAACAGCAGAAAATCGCGAAAATGCCCTCGCATGTGCGTAATTTTCTTGGCCACCAAATTTTGTAGGAATCGTGCCCCTATCCACTCCTCACTGCGTTATTGGTTCTTCAAAAAAAAAAAAACGATCTACAGTATACCAGGAAATTTTGCTTTAGTATTTGTACGCCTCTACTACAAACCGAGTATATACCACTCATATATTTGCCATTCCCTCCTAGGGCTCCTTTGGAACAAAGAATGTTGGAGAAATTTTAAAGAATTTGATTTTTATGGAAAAATTCTTATATGGTCTTTAGAATGATGGAATGACTTTCAAAATCCTTTGAAATTTCACAGGATTGTCTCAAAACATAGAAATCTTGAAGGAATTCTAACATGAGGTCCAACCTCTTAGGAAAAATCCTGTTTTTTTTCTGCGCTACATCCAAACAGTCAATTACTACAATATTTCGGTATTATTCAATCCGTAGAAAATAAGATGTCAGGTCACTTCAATCCAACATTTCTCGTAGTGCCGTGTTTTGAGTTCCAAAGAGCCCTTTTTTAAAAAAAAAGAGCAATGTAGCCCTTAAAACCAAACAACCCTTAAGCTATAGCCAGTCAAAGACTAGGAGGTGCTAGGCTGGCGAGCAACAATGCCCGGCAGGTAGCTGGCGCACGGCCACAGCTCGCCGCGCGCTCGCGTACGTACGACGCCGCTGTCGTGGCCGTCCGGCCGGCACGCATCGAGCTGAGTTATCAGTCGATCCATCGACCACAAGAGAGCACTATTCCCAAACACCGACGTGTCCGACGCCGCGCCGGCCACCATGGCTGGCGTGTGCGTGTGCACACTGAACAGCATCAGTGGGAGGTCAAGGATGGATCGGGGGGGCAGCCTTTTGGGCAGTGGGGCAGAGTTGGCTGATGCAATTTTTTGGGGGTTTGACGTACGGCGGCGGGGGGCGGTGTCTGGCGCTGATTCGCCGCGCGCGGAGGCCGAGAGATACGTGCAGCAGCAGAGCGCGCAGATATGTGGGTTTGTGTGTGCAAGCTGCTGCATGCATGGAGGCACGCGTCGGGTACTACTACTGCGTGCAGTTGTGGTGGTGGTGGTGGCGGCAGCGATCGATGATCGAGATGATCGATCGGTCGATTCGTTCGCCGACGGTTGCTTTTCTTTGGTTACTTTTTTGAGATTTTTCTCCCTCGGCGTGCCAGAGATCGATGCAAGACTGTCGCCGTTGCATCAGCATTCAGCTGAAAATAACTTTAGATCTCCACTTTTGCTCCATCACCGGCCTCTTTGATCCATTAACACGCTCTTCTCTTTAATAGCGAAGCCAGTCCCAAACGGCGTGGTGATCGGTACAATTTGATGATATAATCAAGTTCACAGATGAATACTCACTTCTTTCATAACCGTTTGACGGCTAACCAAAACATAAAAAAATCGGAGGGAGTGTTTTGTTGATCAATACAAAACATTATTTAGGATCGATTGTCCCCCTACAAAAGGGGCTAAGTTCCTCCCTTTAATCCCTCCATCTAGATATAGATATATAAGAATTTATGAAGAGAATTCATATACACTGATATATAGGAAATGGACCATTTTTGGATTCTTGCAGAAATATAACCTACCAAAAATATTTTGGTAGCTTGAATGGTATTTAGATTGGTTTGGATTGAAACCAATATTTTGATAATGCCCACACTAAATTTGATAGCAATCTAAAATATTCCTCATTGCAATATTTCAAATGGGAAATCAGACCAAATATGATACACTTAAACGTATCATACCAAATAAGGTAGTGTTGCCTACCTAGATTTTGATACTGCAAAGAATTGCTTCAAATAAGTCGAATCTTTTCCCCCCTCCGTGAAGGAGTCAACGCACTGTTTCCTGCTGGATTTGGCACCTCTTGTTAACCCACCAAATTGCTAGGAACAGAGGGAGCATGCTTTTATTTACAAAGACTACGGGACAGGTGTCCGTTTCTATGGACTCCTTTGTCTCCGCATCTGGCTTCCCAATCCTTCTTCCTTGCGGCCGCCTCCTCCGCGTGCACCTCCTCCACTCTGGCTGGCTATGGCCACGCCACGCCGCAAGTCGTCAGTATGTTTATCCGAATGGACGTCCATTACGTAGTCGGGCTTATTTTTTTTTCCCTCGGAATCATCCAAACACAGCATAATCTCATTTTAGATTCCTGTGGGATTTGGTATCAAGTGACATCCAAATTCTACTACGTTTTTCCGGTTTATTTTCCCTGCAACACAAAGGAGCCTAAATATACGGTGTACTACGAATTTAAACATGAGAATCTCTTAATAAGAGGATGTGAGCCAAAGAACAAATTCGACAGAAAAACCGCGACGTCTTGTCGTCTTATCCATATACGGGGAGGGCATCTATCTCCCCCTGTGGTTCCATCATCTCTTGGTAAGGTAACCAATGAGGCAGGACAGGAATCACCAAGCAAAAGTAACCAACCAAGCAACGAGGCCCATCATTTGCAAAGGAGAAAAAAAAACCAGTAGTATTAGTAATACCTTGGGCGACGAGACGAGGAGGCCTTGTTAATAGGGTTGGTCGGAGAGCACATATCACGCCGGCCCTGGAGGCCTGGACAAGAGCCCACAAACAGCTTCTGCTTTGCCAATGGCCACCTACCGCAGAAACCAGTGGTTGCTTCACGCAGAAGCACGTGTGTTCCTGTCACGCTCCAGTTCTCTCTACAATTTTAATCAATTGCTAATACTCCTAACTGTCTGCTTCCATATGTCCTGAAATTCAACAGAATCACAGCCGAATTCGTCAAAACAAGAGACAGAAATGAACCCCTTCTAATCAGCTTTTTCCTCCGTTTGTTCATCCATTCCTAAGATTCAGATTTAGAGCCATATGGTATCCGAAGTAAACCGCAAATCTGCATAGTTTCATTGCGTGGTTTTCAAAAATGACATGTCATCTAGTGATTTGGACTTGACGAATGAGGATGCGTTCACTACTAGCAAAAGGAAGAAAACTGCGGTGCCCAAACCTATCAGCACGCTTTCCAATGTACGTAAAAATATATTTTTTGGAAAAATATTTTGTATGAAAGTTGTTATAAAAAACAAAATAATCCATCTTTCAAGTTTAAAATAGCTATTACTGAATTAATCACGTGCTAATGATGTTTCTCGTTTGCGTGTTACCACTATTTTTTTTCCAACCTTGTTTCACCTACATTTGAACACACCCTGAAAGTATGTTTCACAACGAAAAGTTTCGTGTCACGATTTAGCATATCATTTAAATTTAGTTTTTAAATAACCAATAAGAGTGTAGAAAGATTTGGTGATGAAACCTTAAACACTCTCAATGAAACTTTTATACGGTTTCCAATGTCTAAAGTACTGGTCAAACTCTGTCAATTTCTTTTTGATACCCTGTTATATACGCCCCATAAAGTGCTTAGCGGTGAGTTTAAAAGTAGTCCCATCCGATAGGGCTTGAACAGTGATTCCCTAAACTCACGCATATTCACTCCCCATGCCTTCAACTATCTCTGTTGAGTTGCTGTAGCTGAAAAGAAAGTATCATGTTGCTCCTATTTTGGTATTTCATGTATCCATTTCCACCATCCATTTCCGCCTCTTGGCTGAAATGCAGGGAGTTTGTATCGTTTTAGCCTCTTCGGCTTGATATGAATTGATACGAAAGCTTTAGAATTTTTTGAAATGAAAAAATCGTTGAAATTTTTGGAATGAAAACGGGTATATAAAAGACCAACGAGACGAGTGAGAAGAAAACCAGCCTCATCTACTATATCATGTCATCATATTAATCTATGTAGCATTTTATTTAATGTGCATAAAACTTGGCCTAAACTACATCGCCTGGAGAGTACAAATAGACCTTAGTAATGAAATGCTGTCACCGAGGATAGCAAGCCAATCACATCTCTTTCAAGGAAAACAAAAGGTCTGATACCAAAAAATTATTCCGATAACCTCGCTGCTTCAATAGCCCGAATCATCGTGCATGCAACCAAAAATGACGGGGTAATCCCAAAATAAACCCCACAGAATATCCACAACAGTAACGAGGACATCGTCTCACGATGAAAGGCACCGACCATTTCTTTTATCCGACAAAACTATACAGACCAAAAAAAGGATTTATATTCTGGGAATTGTTTCCTATTTTTTGGTGTATTTGCCCCCCTGCAATGCCTTTAATATGCCTTTCCGATCAGCCAACATGTCTGGCCTAAACAAACAAAATCTTCTTACTCCGAATTGACCCACTGTACACCCATGATCCATCACGAAACCTAAACCCGTGATCAAATGAGGAACCCCTTCTAATCAGCTCTCCATGATAGCAACCAACTGTATTTCACGGTTTCACCATCTCAACCTGCATTTAGCTTCAAAAAAAAAAACTTTAATCAGTAATCTCCACAAGTATCAGGTATACAGATAAACAGTGTCATAAGGAGCACAGGCAGTGTCTATGAAGTGGAATCAACCTGATTTGCAGGTTGGGGGCTTAACGAAGTAACCATTCTGCCCAGTCATTGCGCCTTCGGACAGTATTTCCCTGTTAGTACAAAATGCATATTCTTGAGAATTCATAATCTTTATTATTGGATAAAACTGTAGGTGTGGACGAACCTGCACTTCCAATAGCTCTGAGCCTCGAACAGCATCTAGTATATAATTGGTGTCTACCAAGTTTGTAAATCTTCTCATCTACAAAATAACACAACAAAGTTCTCGTGAATAGAACTGTGAAAATACCAAAACCAGATCATTGCATTCAGTACTATACATCCCTTGGTGTAATCATTGGGTGTCAAAGAAACAAGGCTACCATACTAGGACTCCAAAAACAGTTTCAGATTAATCAGTCAGTATGTATGCAGTAATAACCATACAGAACACAAAAGAAATGCAAAGTGCATTTTTCTTTTTGGCACCAGCATCACAATACTATGTACCATGATTCAATTGTTATATATTTATCATAAACTGTCATATATTCCCATACCCATAGAATTTGTGCAAGCTTATCAAATCAGAGATTATCATGTGTTATAAGTTAAAGCACGCTAAAGTGGATAGGTTGCAGCTATCAACCTTCTGTGAGCATTCATGATCATATGTCATATTAGAGACATGATCTATATCCCTGTTTTCACTTGTTAAAATCTAGAGCTATTTACATATCAGAGTCATGACATGCCATGCATGTCGATGCTAATGTTTGGAAAACATTTTTACTCCATGAGAAATATCAGAATTAGCTTTGCTAAAAAATTTCAAACTAGACAAATATCATTCTGATTTATTGTTAGCTGCCTGACTGCTAGCTGGTATTGTACACAGCAATACACATGCACAAGGTGTGGCAGCCATGAACCAACAGATGGTTTCAGCACAACATGATTTCTCAATGAAGATTATTACAGCATCGTCGGATCTGCCAAGGCATATCTTAAAACATATAATTCCACAGGCATCATCCTCTGTAATATACTACGCATTTTGCAATGCAACTGAAATAAGCATATTACTCCACAATTACCATAAAACTACTTGCAAGAAAGTTTGCAAAGTAAAAAGGAAGCATGAGAACAGGACATTGACACGTAGTATAATAATACAGCAACAATATTAGCTTGCTGAAAACATCACAGGGTGTTCACGCATATTGGTACACAATACAATTAAGTACAGATTGAACAGTGAAATTATGAATCCATTCTACAAGTATATAGAGAAAAATGCGATAAGGTATTAGCAGAGAAATTGTAATCCTCCATCAGAAATGCATCTTTAAAAAGAAAACCAGACTTATTTTATTCAGGTTGATAATGCAAACATAGCAGTGAAATTAAGCATCCATTCTACAAATATATAGAGAAAAAATGCGATAAGGTACTAGCAGAGAAATTGTAATCCTCCATCAGAAATGCATCTTTAAAAAGAAAACCAGACTTATTTTATTCAGGTTGATAATGCAAACATAACCACTAGGATACTACCATTCTGTGGTAATAAATGAAACTGTTTGAAAAATAACACTATATTACAATGCAATTACAAGAACAGATGCAATGTTGTTATTCATGGTAATCGACCTCACAATATCATAGCAAATTAACAACTAAGCATGGTAAACAGATTTTGGTAGTTTGATTGGTTAGATGATAATAAAAGATACTCCTCCGTTTTTTTATATTTGACACCGTTGACTTTTAAACTCAACTTTGACCATTCTTCTTATTCAAAAAATTTAATCAAATATATAAAAACAAAAGTCTTCTTATAAATTTCTTTAATAATGAAACAACTCATGTCAAAATAGATGGCATTTGCATAAATTTTTTGAATAAGACGAATGGTCAAAGTTTTGCGTAAAAGTCAACGGTGTCAAATATAAAAAAACGGAGGGAGTACAAATAAGTTCTTCTGGGAAAAAAATGAGCTTGATGTAATAACTTAGCAAACAATGACAGTCAACCAGAGAAGCAGAGGTCAAACTAATCTCATAATCTATTTAGTATGACTTTTAAAGAACACCAAATGCTAAAACACATGAAATTGCTCATCCATAACTAAAATTTGTATATATTTTTTTTGGCAGGGAACTACAATTTGTAATTGTATTATTGTAAAGGAGATATTTTTTTGAAGAGTGAAGTATAATGTTACAACTACAATTTGTAGTTGTAACATTATACTTCACGCTTCAAAAAAATATCTTCTTTACTTGCAGCAAGAAAACACAACCATTCACATTTTACTATATATTGACATATCTTGTGAACGTTGATATGTGAGAACTGCCCCTCTAGCAGCACCGCCTTCAATAATGTGGTAAGAGGGCAGCACTCAAAACCATAGGGATTAGTGTTGTGCAGTAATTAGTAGTTCATTCATCATCCTAAACTCAGTACTATGAGGCAATTCTGAAAGCTATTTTAGAAAACTAACAATACTAGTTTTGATCGTGCAAGGAAGCATTCAGTGTGCCAGGATAGAACAAGGAACCACATGAACATTACAACCTTATACAAGTATATGAACAAGAATACAATCAGAAATGGAAAAAACTAACCCGATTAAATTGAGTGATCAACTCAATGGGCACCCATCCCTGCTCATTCATGTGTCTCCTCAAGTATGTGTCATGGCACAAATTATTAATGCTAGCAACAAAAGAAATGAAAAGATCAATAAGCACCAACAAACTGCAAGAATACTTGAAGAAAACTAAACACAGTCACTACCTAAAATAGAACTCTATCTGCATGCGGATGTCCTCTTGCAGATTTTGTTGATCCTGCTGATCCCATACTTGTTGCATTGGCGGCCGGACAAGGTGCATGTTCTGGAACTGCTCCACAGGTGGGATGTAGAAAGGATAGGGTTGCACATCAGCTGCACATCACCACACTAACCACGTTATAACAAACAAATGGGAAGTTGTCCAAATTAGTTAAGGATGCAATTCAGTCTCACCAGGGTATGTAAATTGCGGAACATATGGCACAAAAGGCTGTGGCATCATAAAATGGGCAGGGGGTGGTGGTGGCGGCGGTCGAGGAAAAGGTCCAGGCTGGTAGATGCCTGGCTGTTGTTGCTGGGGCGGTATAGGTGAGTGCCACTGATAGTTCCTAGGGGAGAAACTACCCCCTCTTTCATGGTCACGACGATTACGGTTACCACCGCGACCTCCAAAACCGTTGCTACTGCTACTACCGTTTCGGCCATTACTGTTCCAGAGGTTCCCACCAGCAGAACTATTTCTATTGCTTCCATCTCCACTGCCGGAAGCATTATGGTTGCTGCCACCACCGCGTCCGTTATTGTTCCAGTTGTTATTGCCATATGCCCTTCTGCTGCTATCATGGCCACTGCTACTGGCACCAGTGCTATGGATGATGTTGTTCATGCTTGTACCACCAGCACCATTGGTGGTGTTGCTGTGAACATAGCTGCTGCTGGAACCACTTCCACTACCAAGGCCCCCATCGTTCCAGCTCCCATCACCACCGTCCCCAATATTTCCATCATGGCTGCTATTACTACCAGCACTGTGGCCACCACTGCTCGCACTGCCACCGCTGCTACCACCTGTGCCACCACCATGCCGAGCTGGATTCGATTGGTCTATGCCGCCGTTCTGTTGCGAGGTGACCACGGCGGTAGCATTGGGAGGTGGATTTGAAGATGTAGGGTTCAAGCCACCGGAGATCGGATTAGCAACTGGATGCGTTTGCAGAGATGGCACAACCAAATCCTCCTGATCGTATCAACAGATTCATCATCATCAAACACATACAAACACCAACAGCTAAAGCAAATAGAAGAGATTCTCTAGATTCTATCGCATCGGGATTTCATCGAGGTGATCGCGAGATTCAATACCGATGCGGAAGGGGCGGAGCCATCGGAGAGCGACTTGAGGGAGTCGGACGATGCCGACTTGGCCGGCCACGCGCCGCGCGCCGCCGCCGACTCCGCGAGCGCCGGCCACGACCCGGGCCCTCCCCCCATGATCCCTCCCCCGTGGGGCCC
>CM002487.1:13942629-14047476 GCA_000325765.3 Leersia perrieri
CGGTGGCGGCGGCGTCGGAGCGGCCGGCGACATCGGGAGGCGAGGAGGAGGAGGAGGGATTCGAGGTGGGGGGTTTTGCGGCGAGACGAAATCGGAGAGAGAGACGAGGCGAGGAGGAAGGGGAGGAGAGGAGGCGAGGAGAGAGAGAAGGGTTGGAGAGAGAGCAGTGGCGGTGGAGGGTAGCTGGGAAAAATTAGAGGAGATCGCGGGGGTATTTCCGGGAAATTCCGGTCGTGGGGATCTGTCGCTACGAAACAACCGCCCGCAGCTTGCTCCTGCTGCTTCTGCTTCGCTGTGTGTGCGTGTGCTGTGGCTTGGCTTGGCTTGTCTTGCGAAATGTGAATAAAATTCAGAGACAAATATATACAAATAAAGTTGGGTTTTTTCGAGGTGGTGATGAAATGAATCCGTGGAAGTAGATGTTGCGGAACAATGTTGTTCGAATGAACGAACATTCATGAAGGAGCAAGGTCGGTCTTTGAGGAAGGAACACGTTGGATTGTCCGTTGAACTGTCGAGTTAGTTAGCCCCAATGGCCCACGTTCTTGCGACAACAATTCGATTTCTCAGCTGTTAGAAAGAGGATTTAATGATTAACTTTAGAACCTGATAGATAGCACACTTTTGCCCCGGTGAAATGAAATCTCTCTCCCTATTCCAGTTTAGTACTGCTGCTAATTATCTCAAACACGGTAACCAATCAGATTTTCCGATTGATTTCCCGTAACACCACCTAATGCCGCACGCGTCAGAATTGGGAATTCTTTTGGGGTTTTCTCTTCTCTTTTTTTTTTCGTCGTGGCATGGAGAGCTCCGCTACATACGCACCGCTGTTCAGTGAAGACTGGCACGTCGAGCAACCGGAGCAGGTCGAGACGCGTTGGGGTTTCATGTCCCGGCCTCCTGGTCCCGCGTGCATGCGTCACGAGTGAGGTGGCCTCGTGTCCCCACTCCCCACCCTGCCTTGTGTCCCCACCCGTCAGTGGGTGACCGCTTGGTCGTCGCCTGTTCCAAGTCAAAGCAGTCAACGTCCACCCAAGCGTTTTTTTCTCCATTTAGGACTACTTCTTGTAGCCGTAGTAGACGTAGGTATACCATTAACATACCGGAGTAATTATGGTGTCACCGAAACGTGACAGGAAAAGTCCTCCCCCCATTTTTCAATATACTGTCCATACGTTGCAATGGGAAAATAGAAATATAAGGTTCATGCAAAATAGAGACAAACATGTAAATTCTTCGTGACAATGCAATAATCGTTTGTTGCTCACAGAAAATATTTGTAATCAAATAAAATAGCCAAAAAAAGTTGCTACTGATGCTATCCAAATTATACCTTTATTAAACCAAAGCATGAATTAAATGCAACTTAATTTTGTATTAAGCCCAAGAACTCCAACACATGCCCATTTCTTAGTGTCGTTTAAGAATGAACTACAAATAATAATCAGCGAACGACTCTGCTGAACTAACTTAGCAGAAGTATTGCATGAAAATAGCTCACTCTTCCATACCACCCGCAACTTTTCAAAAGTAACAGGAGTAGATTTTTAATAAACAAGTAAACACTTGCACTTGCACTTTTTAGAACTTCAGGTAGGCGGTAGAATCCCCACCTAAAAATTTTTTTAGGGACATCACAAAAAATTTAATTGAGACATAACATTGAGAAACTAACTCCAACCTTTTACATATCTGGCAATCTTCTCAAAATATACATCATGAAAAATGTCATGTTGTACATGAAGTTTGTAGCAATCTTCCTACTAATTGTTTTTTTTTTCTTTGAAAGTGTTAATAATTTCAATTTGCTCCATAGAGTCTTCCGTAGACAACTGCAGGACCAGTCTATTTCAAACCTAGCTGCACCAGTTAAGATAGGAGTGCTGTGAAAAGAGACAAAATTATGTTGTGAGCTGAAGTATATGAAAGAAACATCCTAGAGCCCTAACATATTGGTACACCATTACCTTATAAGGCCGTCAGAGAATGGCAATTTCACCAGGAGGGACATGAACAATGCAGTCGCTATCAACCCTATTCATAGAAAAGATTAACGCTTCCAGTTTCTCAGGCTTTTCACCTCTTTGCAGGACCTGTGAGAGTCCTAGTTTAAGTTTGCCCGTCAGTTGCAACTTGAAAAATGTTACACAGAAGTACTATAAATAAAAGGAAAACAAAATCTAACCGTGTAGATGCTGAACATTGTGACTGGACTTCTAGAATTTTTAAAAACAATAATGCATTATGCTCTTTTACCACAAAACATCAGGGAAATATTATTGTCAGGAAGGCATGGAGACATGAAACTACCATAATCTTTATGGTATAGATGCTTCTAGCCCCTCACAATTTTTGGTAAAAAAAATTCTCAGTCCACATAACCTAAGAATGAGTAGCATAGTAGTTCACATGTCTGAATGGCAGAATTTACAAAGAAATGACGAAGAAAACTACCACATATTCAATGCTTTAACGGTTACCCCAACCTACAGCAAAAGAAGTAGCAGACCCTGACCCATTTACCATTAGCAACAATTTGAACTTCTCATTTTTCACATTTTGGCTCAATCTCAAAGATAATTATGTCTCCTAAAAAATGCACATCATGTCTAGCAATAATGTCTATGTCAAAGGTTTGGTAAGTTCGCATTAAATATCCACAAATACTTGCAGGTTCAAGAAAAAAAAGTCAAGAGCTCATGTGAGTATCTCGATTGAACAGTCGTCATACAATACTGGTTATGTCAAAGTCAAAGTTTTGCTAAGTTCACATTAAAGATCCAAAAATACTTACAAGTTCAGGAAAACATAATCAAGTGATGTGAGCATCTCGATGAAAAAACAAGCACAAACCCCTACGATTTTGCAAGTTCCTACCTAAATTTCGCTTGCCATTTGGGATTTTTGGAGACGAGTGACCAAATACTGACCTGCAATCATGTATCAGTGGTCGTCATAGTAGGCGAGGTTGGAGAGCAGCGTCTATGTCAAACCACCCATCGCGGCCATCATCCCTGACGTGCGTGGCCAAGCGTAGGTCAACGCCTCCTGCACAATGATATATTCCAGCATACAGTTGCACAATGATATATTCCAGCATACAGTTGCTGCAGTGTAAGCTTTGAACTCCCCTGGAATCTATGGAACTCAGCAATTACAACAGGAGGTACTATCGTTGAACCGGTGCGCAACCTCCAAAGGCTTCAATTTTTCTATGAATAATCTTTTTAAGCCATATATTACGGAGGTTACAGCAGTCAGAGGTACCAGCACTGCAAATGCGGATCAAATGGCGGTCAGAGGAATACTGATGAGTAAAGACCGAGTGAACCTTAATAATATGACTACTATTCTGCTGAATTAAATGTCAATGGCAAGAAACCTAGGGAATCAAACAAATCACAAACCGATAAAGAAAAAAAGAAAAACCAAAACAAACATTATTTTATCAGACTTAAGAAACTTTGACACACTTTTCAGGAGAGAAACAAAAAAGTAAGTCACTGCATATTAGGGTGCTACATGCACACTATAGGAATTGCAACAAACACAAAACTGTTGGTTAAATGGATGGATTTTATATCAATGTTGATGCGAAAGTGCCTCCTCCCTGAAAATAAAATGTTCACAGGATTGAAAACGTAACCAAATGGGGTTAGGGTTAGTTAAAATTCTACGGTAACACTTTGATTTCAATAATGAGAAGTGCATTATGTTTTTCCACTAAAAAATTGTACAATGGCAAGATCAGAAGCAGCTCTAGTAAACTACAGCATCACTCGCTGTATGCAACGGCAGAAAAGCTAATTAGCTGTACTTATCAGTGTTGCTATATCCTCCTCAGAGAAAGATTCAACATTGGTTAGTGCCACAACTAAGTGGGCCAAAATCACATGTAAAAGAATCGCAGATATTCACCTACCACTCTGTCGGAGATAGAACCGAAGTCTGATGGCAAAGCAACATCGCTGTCGCGATTGTAACCTGAGGGCTGCAAAGAAAGATAATTTTTTTTTGCATCTTTCATCAGAAAAAAAATTTCCAATCCAATCAAACGCACCGACATCAAGAACACCCACCCAACCAACCAACCACATCTACCTCAATTCCCCAACAGATTGAACCCGATCCGACCCTAAGGAGGAGAAGAACTCACAACTATAGCCTGATGCTGACGTCGCGGATGAAAGAGCAGTAGGTAGCCTCATCGACGGCGAGTCGGCGATTCCAATCGATCTCCTCCCTGCTAACGTACCACGACCCTTACACTTCGTCCGCCCCATAGTAACAACCCAACCAAACGATCCCAATCGCACAATCGAACACCGAGACGAGATTAAGCTTGCAAAATTCTCCAATCGGAGGTAGAAACTGGAAATCTTTGTGGCTAAGGCTTCGAGGAGGAGAGGAAGGGGAAGAAGAAGACGACTTGAGGGTGGACTCGGTGAAGCGGCGGCGGTGGTGGAAGTAGGGGAGAGGAGAGGTGACTTGGCGGCGTAGGCGGCAGGGCGTCGATGCCGGCGGTGAGGTGGATCGGCGATGCGGCGGCATGTGGACGAAGGCGGCAGCGAGGTGGATTGGTGGGGTTGTCGGTGACGCGATGGCGCGTGGATGGAGTCGGTGGCGGCGAAGCAACGGCGCATGGACGGATTGGCGGAGGCGGTGGGGCGTGGTGAGATGGAGGCGGCAAGTGGACTGATCGTGGCGGCGGCGCGGAGCCCTCGGCTCTTGTGGAGATGGATCGGCGGCGGCGGCGCGTGAATGGGGGATTGGGGGTCGGAGGCGGAGGCGGCGGTGAGATGGATCGGCGCCGCCGGCGGCTAGATGGTTCCGCGCCGGCGGTGGGGAGTGGTGAGGTGTAGCGACGGCGAGGTGGATGGACATGGATGGATCGATGAAGGCGGCGGCGGATACGTGGTGAGGAGGAGCGGAGACGAACTAGTGGCGGCGGCGTTGGAGGTCGGGGATGGATGCGGCAGCGGCGTCGGGGGGAGGGGAAGGATGCGGCGGCGGTGTCGGGGAGAGGGGAATGATGCGACGGCGGCGTCGAGGGGCGAGGATGGATGCGGCGGTGCCGGTGCTGTGGCGGCGTCGGCGCGGATGGATGGATGGATGTGGATTCGCGGCATTGGAGGTCGGGGATGGATGAGGCGGCGGCGTCGAGGGGCGAGGATGGATGCGGCAGCGCCGATGCTGCGGCGGTGTCGGGGGGAGGGGACGGATGCGGCGGCGGCGTCGGGGGGAGGGGAAGGATGCACGGCGGCGTGGGTTTCGTGCGGTAGAGGGTAGGGTAGGGGCGTGTGGTTACGGATGGGTAAAAAAGGAAGTGGAAAAATACGAAATGATTCTGCCGTAGGATTGCGGAGAGTCACGGGCACCACTACGTTCTTTTTAAGTAGTATAGATAACATTAACGAATTTTAACTATATGTTTGACTATTTCCCTTAAAAAAATTATACAGATACATAAAAATATAAGCACTATTAAAATATTTGTAATATCACAACAAAATAAATAAGATCAACATAACATTTTTAAATATAATAAATGGTTAAATATATGATTAAAAACCAACGGTATCATTCCCTACATTATATTAAAATGAAGAAAGTACATGATAATGACCTTCCCCAAGACTTTTTCTTGATATCAGGTAGGATTAATACCTTCCCCAAGACTAATAATCCATTCCTACCTAGTAGCTGATCCAAACGTGACATATACACGCAGATTCATTTGACTTGACCTGACGTACAACCGATGCGTGCGCGTCGCGTTACACGCATTTTTCACCGGTCGTACGTACGGATCGGGGCACGAACGAACCAGGCGCGCCGAAAGGGAGGTCGGGTGCGCCGCGCGGTACACTCGCGGACGTGTCCGGTCAAAAGCTGGCGTCTCGCTTCGATCCGATTCGAATCGGCTGCTTTTGTCGGGTGGGGTCCACGGCGCGCCATGCTTAATCGACTTTGTTTACGGCCTTAATTCGGGCCCTTTTCAATTAATTAGATTTTATTAATGACGTTAGGGACGTGGGGCCCATGCGACGTCGGGCGGGCATGTGGGATGTTTGACTAGTCTAACGCGATCGATCTGTCCCGTCCATGTGGAGGGCACACAGTCACACGCGTACGGCTGCGATGGAATTAGCGTGACGTGTCACACACCTCGGTCGTAAGTCGTAACAGAAATTTTGTTCGCTTTACGATTCGTGCATGGTCAACAATTTATGAGAGTTTCCACTCCGTACGATGATAATAATACATTAATCAGACATGTGTGGTGACGTGCCGTACGTGTCGGCGTTTGGAAAGTCAACTCTCCACCACCGCTTGTGTCGGCGATCTGCATGCGATCGATGCAGTCCAGCACTTGATCCGTCACGAATTCACCATTTTTGCGGCTCTCGTTGACCATCGAGACTTTTGTTGTTGTTAATAAATGGCCGCTCACGCCTTCCAAAAACTTCTTCGAGGAATCGATCACATTCTGCCTTCTCTGCCCAAAGTGCCCATTGTTTTTGTTATTCATAAGTTGACGTCTTGAAGATATACACACAAGAAAAAAAATGGTTTTCTTATCAGTAGCCAGTATGGCAGTATCGGGTTCTTTCTTTGACCATGCAAAGGTGTTGATGAAGCTGGACGTGTCAGTCCTAAAAAAAAGCAGTACTTTTTTTTTTGCGGGGAAAAAAAAAGCAGTACTTGCCAGTACTTTTGCCTGTGCACGCGCACAAAAGATCAGATTAACAGCTCTTTCTTTTTTGCACAGGAAAATATCAATTTAATCTGTTCCAAGTATTATAGTATACCCATATACAAAATACATTGTTGCTTAGCTACTCTCTTCACGCGGAAGACCTAAACATCAATTGTCATATTAGTATATATGATCATCCAGATGATTGCTAATGTTGGCGTATATCATCGCTGATTAAGGCCTTAATAGATGTCGGGAGATATTTTTGGACACAAACGAAAAAACTAATTTTACGGCTAGCCTGTAAACCGCGAGACGAATCATTTGAGCCTAATTAATCCGTCATTAACACATGTAGGTTACTGTAGCACTTATAGCTAATCATTGCCTAATTCGACTCAAAAGATTCGTCTCGTCGTTTACAGCCCAACTGTGTAATTAGTTTTATTTTTTATCTATATTTAGTGCTCCATATATAAATCTAAAGATTTGATGTGATATTTTTGGGAAAAAATGTTGGGAACAAAATGAGGCCTAACTGTCACAAATCGTCCAATAAGCGCATCTCGTGGTTGCGTTTGCACCTAACTCACTCATCACTCACCTAATATTGCAAAATCATGATGCGATCCAAGACAACATCGATTCCTTATTCCTCCCATTAATCTAACGCCGTGTATTATTATGAAATGATCTATGTACATTGTAATTGCATCCCAGGCTCCCAGCTCAGAGTTGGTGCTCAATGGCCAAAAATCCAAAAAAAAAAAAAGAGCAGAGGAATTCCGTATAACGAAACTTGCTGGCCTGCTGGGCCGCTGCTTTCCTCGTACGAACTCATCGTGGGCCTACTGGTCTACTGCTTCCTGGACTGGGCCCAACAAGTAGGACGGCCTACGCGCACGTGGTAGGACTACGACAGCACGTGGTTGGCTCATCCACGTCTTCCGGCGATCGCAGCAGAGATAAACTGCCATTCCACGTATGATACCTATCTAGCGCATGTTTACTACAAAACAAATTAACGATGCCAAAATTAACCAGCGGTAAACTGTATAAAAAAACAGAACAGTCGCGTGCGTCGCGACAGCAACGGGACGGACGGAAGCCGAATTAAAATCCCTCTCGCCGCGCAACGAGACGAAATCTTTGTGGTGTTTTATGGGCGGTGGTCCCCACCGCCGGAAAACGGCAGCAGCCATGGCGACCTCGCCGGAGACGGCAGCAAGCGACGTGTATCGTCGTAATATTCAAGCAATTGATTATATATTTTGGCAGAGTATATATAATCCCCGTGTTTGGACAATGCTGTAGCGATCGCTGGTACAGCACAGGACACAGGAGCTAATTACATGAGCACCAAAAACGTCGCTATGCCGTGGACAGGGATTTCGAATCATGTCGTGTTCACGTCTACATAGTACATATATATGTTTTTTTAAGGGAGAAGTACATATATATGTTAATTAACAGTACGATCGAATTAATTCGCCACAAAATGCCCCCATCGTTTTTTATTTTTTGGTAAAGAAAAATGTAATGGAAGTAGTGAATCGCAAGGAAAGAATCCCCTCCAAATATCTAGTTTTCTTCTCTCATCAATCGATCCCCTCCTCTTGCCTATATAAACCTTCACCTCTTGCCCATCTCCTCTTCGCAGCAAAAGAGAAGAGAAGAAGCAAACCAATCAATTACAATGGCGACGAAGGAGGAGGTGGCCGGCGTCGGCGATGACGTGGCGGCGGCGCCGGCGAAGGCGCCGTACTGGGACCCACCGCCGGCGCCGCTGCTGGACACAAGCGAGCTAAAAAAATGGTCGCTCTACCGAGCTCTCATCGCCGAGTTCATGGCGACGCTCATCTTCCTCTACGTCAGCATCGCGACGGTGATCGGCTACAAGAACCAGTCAACGACGGTCAACGCCTGCACGGGCGTCGGCTACCTCGGCGTGGCGTGGTCGTTCGGCGCCACAATCTTCATCCTCGTCTACTGCACCGGCGGCGTCTCCGGCGGCCACATCAATCCGGCAGTCACCATCGGCCTCTTCTTCGGCAGGAAGCTCTCTCTCGTCCGTACGGTCCTCTACGTCATCGCCCAGTGCCTTGGCGCCATCTGTGGCGCGGGGATTGTGAAGGGGATCATGAAGCATCCCTATAATTCCCTCGGCGGCGGCGCGAACTCCGTCGCCGACGGGTACTCGGTCGCCGGCGCGCTCGGGGCGGAGATCGTCGGCACTTTTATTCTTGTTTATACCGTCTTCTCCGCCACCGACCCCAAGCGCACCGCTCGTGACTCGTTTATTCCTGTATGTTTATGTTTTATATATGTGCACTGCTACAGAACCCCTCATTTATAACGGAGACAATATCTGGGTTGTATTAGTGATGTTTTGATTATGATTTTGTGTGGCTTGTGTGTGTAGGTGCTGGTGCCGCTGCCGATAGGGTTTGCGGTGTTCGTGGTGCATCTGGCGACGATACCGATCACCGGAACGGGGATAAATCCGGCGAGGAGCCTCGGCGCCGCCGTGCTCTACAACCAGCAGAAAGCTTGGCAAGACCACGTACGTCCAAACATTCATCAGTCGTCCTCTCAGAGAGATTCACCTAAACTTGCCCTAAATTCATAATTTGCTGCCTAATTAATCTGATCGATGGTGATCTTTTGTTTTAATTTGGCAGTGGATCTTCTGGGTGGGGCCGGTGATCGGTGCGTTTGTGGCGGCGGTTTATCACAAGCTTGTTCTGCGTGGGGAGGCAGCCAAGGCACTCAGCTCGTTCAGGAGCACCGGCGTGACGGCGTGAGAAAGACGACGATCAATCTATTCTGATGAGAGCTAGCTACTACTCCAGCTAGCTAGTTGTTTGGTTAATCGCGTTTGTTAACTTTACTACGTACTGTGTCACGATCGTGTAATTTATAATTTACGCCACGCATGCGTTCATGCATGCGTCTGTTCTTCGTTGATTTGGGAGTTGGGAGTGTGTGTGTGTGAGTCCGATCGTTCATACAAATAAGTGGAGTGCTACTATGCATGCATGCAGCTTTTCCAGCTTGTGTAACGCGTGTTTATGTATGGATTCTTCGATATATATGCATATGTTTGCTTCGTTCTTGAATTTGGACCAACTTAACGTATGGGAAATCTACATGGATGGCCAAAAAAATACATTGATCGGCTAACACTAGGATTTTCTCGGCTAAAATTCTTAAGTAAAACGCAACACAAACACTATAGGTCGATCGGAAACTCGTACCATCTCGTGTCACTCAATTGAGCTCCGCCTCTGACGTCTAATCCGGAAATCGTTGGCATTACCCTGCAAGTTTAGTAGCCAAATGAGCATGACAGGTTGGAATGAAGGGTCAAGATTCGCAGGGAGTCGTAGCAAAAACCCTGCAGTTTCTTTTTCCTTTTTTCATTTTTGGCTGACAGTGTACGTAGCGAACCTCTCAAACAGTTGGATCACAAGACAGACAGCTGAGACACGTGCATTCTCTGTACATGGTCACAAATAACATCTGCACCAGGGCTCAGAGTTGAAAGGATGCTTGTCCCCATCTCTATATTCTCTCCCATTGTCTACCTCAATCATCTTCATCTTTTGATCTCTTTACTCTCCACTAATCCAAGCAACTTTAATTTGCTTCGTCCAAAGAGAGTAAAAAAGGGGAATAGCTTCCATTACAGGAGGGTATCAGGTGGTACGAGAGGGATCAACGCAATCCCCTTACGGAGGGATTTCGGTAATGGAAAGCTTTATCCATGTGACAAACAAGCCCAAAGTGTCACTTACCTTCACACTCGAGTTGTGTGCTTGGCTACAACTGGACATGTCTTCCATGTCGATTCTAAAGTGATTTAGAGTGATAAACACATGTATGGGAGCGTGATCCTTCATATTCAAACATTCACATTGTACTATCAAAAAAAGAAAGAGAAAACTCAATATGGATTGCTTGTGGCCGAAATATCCTGGCTACCGGATAGGCTTTTGCAATTGCAGGGAACAAATACTGTACTTAAACTCCATTCACAAATTGCTCTGTGGCTGAATGTCTTGCAGGCAGCAATTGAGATACTCCTTCCGATTTCATAATTGTCGATGTTTCAGATAAGTTTAAGTCTAACTTTTAAAACTGTAAAAATTTCTCAATTATTTAGTTTAAAAAACTTAAAGATTATATGCATAGATTACATTCATAAAAGTAAAAATTTATTAGGATAATAGTCAAAACTCTCCCTCCGTTTCATATTGTAAGGCGTCCTACATCTCTAATAAGACGCCTTACAATCTGAAACAGAGGGCAGTATATTTTAAATACCATGTCGTCGCCTTAACAGTCAAACCGAAACTTACATTACCTTGGTGAACAGTAAAACATTAGACTGTGTCGTCGCCTACATGAGTACGGCATCTCCTCCGATCTGCATGTATCTGGGTCCGATTGGGCCGTGAGCCCGTGATCTCGATCCGTTGGGCTTATTGGGCCAACTACAATATGACTGCCAAAATTACCGTTTCAAATCTCTCAAAGAGAGTACTATTAGCATTTCGTTTAAAAACAAAGGTCAAAATGCTAGACGAAATGGTACAAACACATATAGAACTGAATGAAGTAATTAGGCAACATGTATTTCGCCAATCGAATGCAAAGTCAACTCTGGTTCATACACAGATAGATCGACACAGCATCACTCGCTAGCTCTCACCGTTTTCCAGCCAATCCAATGAATGGTCAAGGTCAACCATCATAAACATTCTTGATCAATCACAATATCACATCATACAACTAATCAAATCCACCAGCTAAATCCACACACCAATGACCAGAGCGAGCCAAGAAACCGGCATCATCACCTCCGGCCAACCCAGCCGCCGTCGCCACCGCGACATCGACGCCGCGGCGCCGGAGCCGACGGGCGGCGGCGGCGGCAGGAATGCACGAGGAGGAGGCGGCGGCGGCGACGGAGGAGGCGCCGGCTCGCCGACGGCGACGGAGAACTTCATGCCGCCGAGGCAGTGTCCACTGACGTTGCAGATGAAGTAGTAATTCCCCAGCGCGGCGAGCTCCACGACGTCGCGCCCTGTCGCCCACCTCGCCACGACGGTGGCGTTCGTCGTCTCGCACGTCCGGAACGCGTCCTGCGTCACCCTGACCACGTCGTGCTGCTTCTGCACGTAGCTGAACACTGCACAACGCAACAATTACAGCTCGATGCGTCAGAAAATCGATTATAATCGAATCGAGCCAGAGGTAGACGAAGGTGTTCGGCGAAATGACGGCGAGGACTGACAGAGCGTGTCGCCGGCGGTGAAGTTGTATTTCTGAGACCAGGCGAGGTAGCTGGGGCCGATGGTCCAGCCTTCGGAGTCGCCGACGGTGTACTCCGTCGCGCCGGCGAGGGCCGCCGCCGCCGCCGCCGCGGCTGCCATGAGGAGGAGGAGGGAAGAAGCTGGTTTGAGCACCATGATCGATCGATTGATCGGTGTGGAGGGGAAAGGAGGAATTTGGAAATGGTTTGCAGAGGTTAGTTGTGGGAGTATCGTGTTGGATTTTGGGAGCTTAAATGGCTAAAAATCAATGCTTTCCTGAACTTGGTTGTTGCATTGCCAGGTTGGCTTGGTCATCAACATGTAGGTGACATAGCAGTAGCACGCGTCTGATTTGATAATCTCTACTGGCGTGTGTGTTGTGTACCAGGTCAAGCCTGAATAGTGATCGATTAAGCCATGAAATGGACAAAGTCCTGCAGGCCCTTTGATAGTCTAGTTGTAGTAGCTTGTTTTGTTCTTTGTGGTGATGGTTTTTTTTCCTCGGCCTGGCATTTCAGATGACAACAATATCAAACACGAGAGGTGTTGCTTTCTGTACGGTAGTCTGAACTCTGCTCGAGTTTCAGAACAAAAAACTTGGCTACTTTCAGTGGAGTTTCAGTTTTTCAGAGAAACTATTCACAATATAAAAATGATACACATAAATAGAATAACACAGAACTATGCACACCTGATACACAGGATTGCAATCACACATTAAGTTGAGTGAGCGAAAGAGCACACCTTGGATAAGAAATCTAAATGGAATGCAAAATTCAGAAAGAAGAGAAACAATACAACTGAGAAACAGAGAAACTGACAAGTGCTGCAGCCAGCAGGATCAGGGCGAACCGGTGAAGTTGCGCTTCATTGCCAGCTCAATCCACAGTGTGGAGATTGAATCGTGCACTTTTTTGATGGAAAAACATGTTCGCCGCTGCCGAGTGGCCGGAGAGGTTCTCGTCGAAGTTTCTGCCGCCGCCGGCGAAGGGTTTGAACTCTGAACTTGCCTTGTGCATTACAATTTGCACGACATGTCGATAACAACTGAACCATCCTCCTCGTAAGAAAGATTCAGGCTCCATCAACTCCATCAGCATTGATTTTGTGCACATCGTTAGTCGGCAGATTCCATTGATTACCCAATTCGATCTGGACCCGACTCTGGTGGCGATTGGTCTGCTGCAGATCGATGCATGAGCTATGGAAGGACACCATCCTCAATTCATTGTACAACCCACATTTGAGTATTTCACAGAGTATGATTGCAGGACCATCTCTCGTCAACAAGGTGAGCAGCCCGGGTAGTATCTGTATTTCACATCCAGATACAAAATAGTTGTCTCAATCCCTGTATACATTCACTCATGCCAACATGAACAGATCTTCATACTACCCCGTTCGAAACTGCACACCAGTTCAGTTTTGGATTGTTGTCGCACGCAAAACGAGACAGTCCATTAACACAAGATTAATTAGGTATTATCTATTAAAAACTTGAAAAATGGATTCATATGATTTTTTAAAGAAACTTTTATATAAACTTCATTTGCAGAAAAACACACGGATAATCATTTTGGGAAGCGTGCTAACGGGGAAAAAAAATCCATCCCATGCTGATTATCACCTATTGGTTTATTTTAGGATGGATATAGTAGCTGATTATCCATGAAAGGGCTAATTAGAAGCAAAATGTTGATACTAAGAAGTATATGTATTTCACAGTATAATTTTCCCTTCATGAAAATAGATCATTTTTGTACTAGTTTCTGACAAATTACATGTTAATAGTGAAGTGGGTTTTTTAACAAGATCCTTGAAGTTTCAAGATAACTCCATGGAAGTTACTACTCGTAATTTCGTAAACCAGCAATAGCAGGCCACTCTGAACTCTGAAACACGTCGGCAGTCACAAAACCCACAAAGCTCTTTGGTTAATTTTGATCGTCGGCTGGGGCTGGCATAGCCCTGCACCGTGCAATCAAACACGACGATCAAAATTACTGTCGGCTGGGGCTGGCAGGCTGGACGTCTATTTGATCACACACCACAGGGCAATCAAAAATCCATTTTTTTTTACTGTACGCGATTACACCACACTACTTGCTGTAGCCTGTAAGGCACCAACCTGCAGATGCTTCATGGACGCTCGCACAGAGACAGTTCAAACCTGAACTAAGTTGTTTCCAGCTCTCGCCTGCAGGGCGTGGCCCACTTGCAGCGTCGCCACCACCCCCTCCAGGCATCGCGCTCCCATTGGCCCCAACCACGGCCCCACCACAACCAACGGTCAATCGCCTCCATCCGACCCCGACCCTCCGGGCCCCACATGCCAGTGACACCGAACGTCTCTCCGCCCTCCGGCTCCAACCCCGTCTCGCTGGGCCCCACACGTCAGTGTCACCGAACGTCTCCTCCGCCTCGAGCCCGATCCGACCGACCGGGTCGGTTTCCCCCTGGCTATAAATCCCACCACCCCGCCTCCTCCTCCCACCCGTTTCGTCTCCCACACATTTCGCATCGCCACCCAACAAAAACCAAGATATTTCCATTCTCTCCTCCTCCTCCTCCGCCTCTCTCCCATTTCAATTCGATCGATCGATCGAGCTCGAGGTTTCCAGCCATGGCGTTGTGCGCGCCGCCGCCGCAGCTGCTGCTGGCGTGCGGGATGTTCGGCGGGGGGATCGACTTCACGGCGGCGGAGCTGGCCGTCGCCGACCAGCTCGTGCAGCTCAGCTGCAGCACCGGGGACGACGCAGCTTCCTCCTCCGCGACATCCTCCCCGCGGTCGGTCAACACCACCGCCTTCGCGGCCAACACCTCGTCGGCGGCAGCGGCGGAGGCGGAGTACGAGGAGTTCACGACGGGGATGGGGGACGACGAGATGGAGCTGGACAAGAGGGCGAGGAAGAGGTATCGCCTGCTCTCCGATCTCTACGCCGCCACCTCGCCGCCGGCCAAGCGCGCCGCCGCCGCCGCCGGATGCAGGAAGAGGAAGAGGGACGGCGAGTCGCCGGAGATCGCCGGAGGAGAGTAGTAGCAAAGCTTAGGATAGAAGATGAGAGGAAGAAACAAGGGCATTTGTGTAATTACGACGATATCGGGGGGTGTTTTTGCGAGAAATATTATAATGTCCGTGCTTTTAGAGAAAGAAAGAGAAAGACGACAAGGACTTTGTTTGTTATTACTACTCCTAGAAATCTTGTACAGGAAAGAGTTGGTCGTACTAGTACCACTCCCGTTTGAAATTTGAAATTTGAATTTCGAATTTTGATCTGGCCAGCTAGCTACCTCAGCCAGTGATTGCCAGCTACTATAGCTCCAAGTTTCCGGATCTTGAAATGCTACCCCACTGAGTATTCATAATTGCGCGCGCGCCTGGAATTTGTTCTCTCTGATTAGTGATTTGTTCTCTTTTGTTCCCTTTTCGCGTGAGATGCCCGTGATCTGTACACTCGAAATTTGAAATCCAAATGCTGCGCAACCGGTTCGTTCTGGAATGTTCCAGATCTACTACCTCTACAAGGTTCGTCACTCTCGTTGCAAGCATTGGTAAACTTGCAGGCTTCAGTTGAGATGCTAACTTCATTTCCAAGCATACGCGTACGCATGCAGCGCTTGGCCCCACCGTTAATTGCAGCCAGTGTAGATTTGAAAATTGAATATACGTATTCAAGTTCAAATTGGAGTTGGCAGCTTTGAAACTTGCAAGAGCGGTTTGGTCAGGAATTGGGAAGCATACATGATTCGATCGATATCAGTGGCGGCTGTGAAAGTTTGAATTGGCAACAAGATAATTGTAGTAGCTTGTACAGTAGTACGGGGTAGTGTTATATTTAATTTCAGTAGTTAGTACCGCCGAGACCTGAGAGCTGAATTTTTTACTACTACTTGATCAAGTATTCAAGTCGTAGTATAACAAATAAAATGCAAATATACTCCTATCTACTGTAATAAATTTGTAGTGCTATAACCGGCAGTAACTTATTTTCTTCTTTTTTTCTTTGCTCATGCAGAGGTGTTACAATATGTATCATTCTACTTTGGAGAAGGACATGAGTACATGACTAGATCGATGTAGAATACTATTGTACCAACATTTATACATGACTAGTTTGATCAAGGAAAAAAGAAAGAGAAATGGTTGATCCGGCACTGAACGGCTATATTATTATACAATTTGCTTGCAAGAACAAACCAATGGCATACGCACGCACGCACAGTCTGAAAAGATCAACGTACTGTGCTGTCAACTCAGGGCTTTCGTAATAGCTAGATTAACGTACTGACAATAATAGTACTGATCTAAGCTATTCTTGAAAAGAAATATCAAAGTACTGATAATACAGGAGAAGTTTTAAGCTAACTTTATCCAGGAATACCTTTGCACTCTTATCATGCAAGTGTAATGTTGGCCACAAGTACTGGGAACGGCACTTAAACTTTCAGGGTAGGTAATTATTAGTCCGCTAACTGACATTTTCTTTTACACACTTTATTTAATCCTAATATGATTAGTTTCTCTCGTCAGTTATGTTATTAAGATATCAAAACTGCAGGCGGCTGCAGAGAAAGTATCATTCTACTGTTCTACATGATTTTCACCGCATCCGATTTGCAGTAGTCTTCAGAAGTACTTAGGCATCATATATGCATGTAAAATTGTTAAGCATGCATTGCAACATCCATGTTACTGATCAAATTTTATCTCACTACTCTCAACAGAACTACAGAAGCATATCTGCTGTTCGTACTGAGAATCATTCATCCAGGTATATATCCAGTTACTGAAATCGACAGCTAATTAATTTAGTTTCTTGCTGATAAATATATATGGTAAAGCTTATTGGTAGCTAGGATTGTTCAGTTCAGCAAGCTAAACCATTCCTGGCCACAAGACACGTAGGAATTCCACAACGAACATCCTTAATCAGTCAATGATCTCAAACCTTTTGCCTCAAACTGTCAAATCACATTACTGGAAAAATCAAGGAAAGTGAATGGTAGACAGGCAGTTAAGCGTAAGCAATTGCAGAGTTTTGTAAAGGCGTCAATTTGTTGTGAAGGGAGTAATTAGCTTACATCTGAATAGATTAATTAACAAAAGCAAGCACCGTGTGGTTAGCACAGACCGACCATTGTGTTGAATAATCCACCTAACATATATATATATATAAACAACGACCGCGTGTGACTTGAAGCTATGCGTAAAATCTGTTTCCTTTCTTTAGAATCAATTAATGACTTTTAGACAGAATTGATTAATACCCCGAAAGTGTTCTAATGCAATGTAGGATTTGGCATTTTTTGCATGTATATATATATTTTTTTTGAAGCCATTTTTTGCATGTATATAGATGTGTGTATGGTTTCTTCCAGGAAAGAGATCGAGACCGTTCATGTGTACATCTTCGGTCAAATTTCACACTCGAGAGGAAATTTCAGTACAAAAGCCATGTCATCCTCTGGATCCGTGATGCTATATTAGCTCAGCTAGTTGTTGTCTTTTTCGATTTGTTCCGTGATGCTTGGTTGCATTGTAATTAAACCTCACGGATAAATTTGATATATATGTATGATGTTTCTAACTTGAGCAATGGTTTTTGTTAGGCTATATGACCAAATGGCATTCAAATTAAGCTCGACTTGGAGTGCTAATTAGATACTACGAGCGCTTAATTAGTATCGTAGAGCCTTTTGATGAGGTCGGTGGACCCCAAAATATGACAGGAAGTGACATGCCTACTCTTGAGTTGAGTAATTTAAACATGATAGTAAGTGTGATTTAATCATTTGAAAGGGAATATGTTGGCCATCAAAAGAGAAAACATCATACAAACATTTATGTATCATTGAGGCATAGGATTGTTAGGGTTTCAACCCGGCATAGACCAGGATTACCTTGTCATGTGATTTATACTTACTTAGTCTAGTTTAAAATTTGAATATGCAAAGATGATGGTACTCCCTCTGATTTTATATATATACCGTTGGTTAATTAGCTCAAATTTGAGCTAACCAACGTCAAATAAAAATATAAGGAGGGAGTACAATATCAGCCGGTCTTGGGCCAATATTCAAGCGTGGTTACATAGATAGGCCAAACTAACCGATCACGAGTATACTCCATACACGAAACATCTCTACGTAATTAATTGATAACGTGTAGGGGACATTTAATTATGAACCCCAAGGAAACATTTATTTTTCCCGGGTTGATTTATTTATAAATGCACTAGCTAGTCATAGTATTTGATACAACACCCAAATCCTATATTTTCTTACTATAACAATTATCGCGGCTTTGGAACTATGACCTAGAGGGTTATGTCTTTTGACTCAAAATTAAACCTCCTTATCTCATATTAGGGTTCACGGTTTCGACGAAATCCAGTCGAGATATACAAAATTTTGAGGTTTTGACATGGGACAGAAGTAGATTTCGAGTGACATTTCGAGTTGATTTCGAGATGATACTATACAATAAGTTTTGCTGAATTTTAATTGAAATTTGTTGTGCCGCTAGGGGTTGGTATTTCCCTCGGAATCAGAAAGGTGAACCCTATCTCACATATATGAACACTTGTGTATCTTTCTCTATAAAACAAATGGCATGAAAATCGCCTACCCGGCCCTAACTTGCATAGTTGCATGCATGTCTACTATGATCCACCCCTGCCACAATTCTTGATCCTCACAATTCAACACATGTACACACTGATAGAGTGTTAAATGTTTTCACAAGTTTCAGATTCAGCACCATATCAAAATCAGATACATCTCTTGAATAAGATAAGATACACCAAGTAATGTGATGTGTATGTATACATATATGCATGTACAGTCTGGTAATTAATTTCCAGTGTGAAAAAGATCCCAAATGGTCAAATCAAATCAAATTTGGGCTGAAGTGATCACTATGCCAGCTATAGCCTATATATATCTAGAAGAAATTAAAGCCCCCAAAAAATCTAGGCCTTTATAAGCCAAGGGGAAAAGGAAAAACTAAGCCAAGAGCCAGGGAGAGATATAGCCAAAGAAAGCGAGAACGAAGAACAGAGAAGAAGAAGAAAGGCAAAAATTAGCCTAGGCCGCCAATCGATCGTCGCCGTCCATGAAAACCCTACGGCGAGATGAGTCGCCGGCGGGATCCTTCACGGCGCTCGAGCTCGACGCGGCGGAGCAGCTCGTGCTCCTCAGCGGCAGCAGCAGCAGCGGCAGCACGTCGTCGGGATCCTCCTCCTCCACCAACTCTTCGCTCTCCGTGAACGCCCCCACGCCGCCGCCTCCGGCGCCGGCGACGAGGAGGACGACTCCGGCGCCGGCGGCGCCCCTCGTCCCCGAGAGCGCCGTCGCCGCCTTCGACGCCGAGGGGCGGGAGGCGGACTGGGACGAGCGTCCGCGCCGTCGCTACCGCCTGATCGCCGAGATCTACGCGGCGACGAAGGAAATCAAGTAGTGCAACCGCCGGAGAGGAAGACGAAGGAGAGGAGTAGACGAGGTTGGGGATAGGAGAGAGAGGAGGGAGGAGAGGGACCTGTTTGTAATTAGCAATAATTCCTAAGGGGTAGCTTGCATCAAAGCTCGAGGAAGTCGATCTCTGTTGCTTTTTGCTCGATCGATCATTCGATTGCTTGCTGGATGCCTTGGTGAGGATGAGTCGTTGTTGAGAGTTGATCAGATGTAACAAAAATTCTATCTTTTGGGGTAATAATATTTGGGGGAATTGGAATAAGCTCTGGGATAATTAGCCATGGTTGATTTCTCATGGATTACGATCTCTAGATCTCTCGTCTTGTGCGGATCGATGATTTCCTCGGTGAAGAGAGGATTGGATGGAGTTATCCCCATGGCGATTGATCTGACTATCTTGTTAGCTAGCTCCATGGATTCGGTTAGCTATAGCTTCTGTAGCTTTTGTGCTGCAGAAGATCAGCTCTTGCAGTTCATCAGTTCTCATGGATCGATGCGATTCCTCCCTTGCTCGACGGAGAGCAAGCAGATCTCGATGATTAAATTGGCAGTGCTCGTGTAGTCGTGTATCGATTAATCGATTTCATGGTGGAGAAGACGATGCTTGTGCTGCGTCGAGTATAGAAGTAATGCATGTTGGAAGAAGATGAGAAAAGTTCTAGAATCTTCCATGCACAGATGGACTGACACTGACTGGCCGGCTACATATAAATTCTCTCGGTTAATTTCGTGCACCTCAGCGATTTGTAACCTGTGTCGTGAAAACACTAGCTTTGATCCTGGAGAGAGCGAGCAGCGATCGGCTTTGGGGATCAAATTACTGCCCCATTTCAAATTACTAGTTGTTTTGGATTTATATTAAGTTAAACATATATATCTTTGACCATTAAATTTTAGAATTCTGTATAATTTAACATGTGAATTATATATTTTGAAAGTGTTTCTTATGATTTGTTTTTTTTATAAGAGGGATATCCCTCCCATTTCCATTAAGAGAAACGGATCCTAAAGACGATCCCAAAAGCATCCAAACATCAAGTTCGTAAGGAAAATAATAAAAAAAGCTGGCTAACTACTACTTTTTGTTGTCAGTCCAAATAACAGCCGCATAAGTTTTCATGTGTTTCTCGTGATGAATCTAGAATTGTGAATTTTATGTCAAACAATATGTATATGAGTTGATGGAGATTAATAGTCAAATATTAAAAAGTTTGAATTAGAACAAACATATAACGACATATAACGACAAGGTAATTTAAAACGGAGAGAGTAGTTTATTGGTCTCCACCGTGTAATGGTGTAGGTAGATGGAAAGCTCCAGAAGCATCCAGATTCATGCATATCAATCCATTTGCTCAACCGATCGATCCCCCACCAAGGTGTATGCACGATCAATATTTGATCTTGCATATATATTGGTTAATTCCCTTCTGTATGCATCAGGTTGAGCTGACCAAATTAATCATCTGTGATGTCTTCGACTCTTCGTTACTTTGTTTTTCTTTTTTCTACATGCAAGTTCGGTGACTTTGCCGGAGAACTGGATGCTGCTAGAGCTAGCATTTGATTGCATGGTTAACCCGATTGGATTCTAGCTTTTTGTGAAACTTCTCTATGATATATAGATTAAGCCTGGAACCGAAGATCATCAACGATGCCAGGATGATAAGAGATGGTGGTACAGCTAGCATTTGATTGCATGGTTTTGTGGTGGTACAGCTGGGATCTATAAGAGATGGTGGTTTTATTGTGGTTTTGTCATTATTAGCCAGGTGTAAGCATTTAAGTAAAATTGCTGGCTTAATTTAATTTGGCATGTAATTCTCTGGATGGCTAACAGTTAAGCTATTAGCTAAGCAACTGTCTGTTGACATTTTTAATCAGCCAACGCTGAAAAATGTTATGTGTGCGACTTCACCTAATTTAATTAATCCTGGATCATGGTTTGCCTAACCACATTAAACAGGTCATGTGGCCGAACTCAAAAAGTTTCTACTGGACTTTCTACTGCTAGATGATTTGCTCATGCCTCACCTCATCTCCTCTTTTAGTCAGCCGTCAGGTTATTTTTTTAGTATGATCAATATCGGAGATTTAGAACCAGTTTAGCAAAACAAAATGATCTTCTTCGGAGATCGAAATAGCAAGTCATTCAAAGTTAAGAATGAATCAATGGCCTACATATGCTGCCGTTACGTACTCATTTTACGTACTAGCTAGATAAGACTATCTCAGTTAAGCAGCAGGACGCTTTTGTCTCACTGACTTAACTAAGATCATGCGACCTCCATCTAGTCACCTCTTGCAACCTTATCCGGCACCATCTCCAAAGGTTGAAGATGATAGGCTGGATAAAGGTTTCTGAGTTACCGACATTGCTCGTCGTAGTGTCCTAGATATTTTCATGTAAAGTGAGCAATGATGTACTAAGATGCACTGGAATTTCTTATAGAAGATATATCAGTAGATTCAGTACTCTCAATAATTATCTTCAACGAAACAGTTGGTGATAGAATTCCTGATGACCATGGCTTCCTTCTTTCCACAGCGTATACTCCCATGTTATTAAATATTTGACATATTTAATTGTTCGTTTATTCAAAAATTTTATAAAATATATAAAGTTATATATATGCATAAAAGTATATATAACAATGAATCAAATGATAGAAAAAATTAATAACCACGTAATGTTTTTGAATAGGACAAATAATTAAACTATATAAAAAGTTAATAGTGTCAAATATTTAAGAATGGAGGGAGTTTATCCTGATAATATACTGGTGATGATAGTTGATTAATACTACACTCGGTGAAATAATGTTGGACCATGCCCATCTTTTTTGGGTACTCAGCGATATATGCGTCCTACCACCCGTGTGGGTTTGAAATTATTTCCCTACAGGACATTTGTCATTGTTAACGTACTAATCTCCTTGGAAATACGTTTCCCTACAGGAAAACGTATTTGTCATTTCGCGAAGTCGCTTTTTTTTTGCAAAATGTTACAACAAAATTACGTACACTTCCCTCGATTCTCACTCCCTTGTCACCTAATAATGATTAATTATCGGACCGCGCCTACCAATCAGGCTAAAATACGTTTTCCTCTATCATCGCAACTGACTGTACTTGCCACGCAAGCACGTGGTCCGCTGCCACCTCCTTGTACAGCTACATGTTCTTCCTGCAGGCTGCAACACATATTAAGTGATGAGAGGAGGTTAATTAATTAACCGTGGCATTGATCTTATGGAGAGGCAGACATATAAAGTAATACCACAGAAAAGAAAAGGCACGTATTATGCATGCATCAACTCATTCTAGGTTAGATGGGTGCGTAGTTTTATGATACATTTGTTTCTGGGAATTCCTCTGGTTTATACATATGGAGTATCAAGTTTTTACAATGATGTTGTCCATTTTTTTACTTCTCGATTTAGATATCGATGCAGTTAGAGTATGCTTACGCATGACTAACCATTACTTTCTCTAATTATATATCTATATAGAATTATTAAAAATACATACATATATATGAAAGCATTTTTCATGAAAAATATTAATATCATTTTCACATATTAAATCATAATACTTTTTAGGTGTTTTACTAATAGAAATATTTCTTATGTTCTGCTACCAGTATTATCATTGTTACAAGTGATTCCAACCAGTAGATGATTTGATAAAAAGAGAAGAGATCCATTTAAAAGAAAATGTGAACAGTTCTACTGTCGGCAACAGAGACCACCGTAGCAGAGCTCTTATTTTTTTCTAAAACAATTGATATCTATGTATATTATCACATCGATTATTGGTATTAGTCTAAAAACAACTATTGGTAGTAGATATTTTTTCTACCGGTCGTAGAACTCATAAATCACAGCTGAAATTATCTTTATTAGTGACAATATTGATAATAGAATAATACCGCATGGAGCACATAATGATAATATATATTAAACTATTAATGGTTAGAGATTTCGACTTTTTACTCAAAAAAAACATCTTTTTGAACGGAGGTAGTAATATACAAACACAAGGCCGTGTTAAGTACTTGAATGGCCGAATGTATAAAATTTCTTCATTTTCTGTTTAAAAACTTCATTTTATTTCATTAATCCGACCTCTATATCCACGAGAATATACACACTCAAAAGATACACGAGTTCTTAGATTTTCAATCATACATAAAGGAAAACACCTTAATAAAAAAAGATAGAAGACTTAACTTTAGCCTTCAACAACAATCATCTCTGCAATGTCTGTTGTTTGCTGTCGTTGTCCAAGACACCTAGCACCGCCAATGCAATCCGGACACCTCTAAAGAGCTTTGAAGTCACTCAACTATGCCACCAGCGTCTTCCACAAACCATCGAACTCCATCCAACATGTTTTGCACTTACCTTGACAACATCGTGGGTTCATTAAAGAGGCTTCATCAATGTCCACACCTAGCAACATCAAAACCTTGGCACTGAACACTCGGGAGATGTCATTTCAAGGCTGTCGCCGCTGAGAGCTATCACTACCGCCGTCCATATCAACACCAAATGAGCCGACTCCCAACCCACTGCCATCTAGCCCAGTCATCGACAATCACCATCCTATTATCCTTGCTTGGACGCCATGGATAGAATCAGGCACCAGGGCTCGCCTAGTAGTCGACAACCCTAGGGCATCGCCGCCAGGAACCACCGTCACCGTAGTCTTAATCTGCCACCATGCACGCCGTCATGGGGAGGTACTAGTACCCACATTGACAGAGCAAGGGATGGGGAACTAGCTACCGTCTCCGCACAACGTCATCGCCAACCTTTGCAACCACCTGCCATCGTCCCCACGTGCCGATGCCCCAGATCTGGGCGTGCCACCAATAAGACTCCGCGAATGACACGTCGATGAGCACCAGCACAAGACAAGAAAACTATCCCCGCCCCTTGCACGCCCACGCTCGTCGCCGCCAGTTGTCACCGCCTCAAACGCTAACTTCCTTGCATGGATCTAGGCACACCTCATGCCGGAGCCGGTCAAACGTGCATCTACACTCAACCAGCCACTGCCGCCATCGCAACCACCGCCATCTCCTCCTACGGCCCCTACATGTTGCAACAACAAACATGATTGCCAATGATCGATCATAGAAGCATAAATTAAGTAGACTTTCGATGATCTCCATGAATCAGTTGAACCTATGACTTGATATATATCTGGAGCGATTGTCGGATGAAACCAAAAGACGCTAGATTCATTTAATTAGCATGAGTAATTGAGTGACATATCACAACTCCAAAGATAGAATTCATTGTTGTAGATTTACTATGACTCCTTGATGTATATCACTTGTTTTTCCTATTAATTTATTCAATATACGTTTTATTGGTCCTGGCTGTTTCGCTTGGCTGTGACGCAACCAAAATCAGCAGCTACAATGCTGTGTGATAGCTGGCTGCACAGCTGTGGCTGTGGAGGACAGCCGATCAACCTATTGTCCCTACTATACACTTGGCATTACAAGTAGGAGCGCTTTGAAAACATGTAAATACATATGAGAGTATGATGAGGGGATGATAAAAGATCGCGTCTTTTGCTATCTAATCGATTTCTTTTGGAGCATTTTAATGCACTCGGTTACAATATCTCGAGCAATTACTGGATGCCTATCGTGAACAATTTTCTTCACTAGGACATCCCTATATAAAGCGGGTACTAGTATGGGAAAAGGCATAAACCAAGATTGGCTTCGGGTTGTTGCCGCCGATCACCATGCCAGTTGCTACAAAAACCCTAAAAGTGAGAAATAAGAGGGGGAATCAAGTGAGAGGGGAGAAAGGGAGAAAGGGAAAAAATCCACCCGAAACCACATCGAAAATCCTACGGGGCAAGGCCGGGATGGCGAAGAAGAAGGCGATTATGCTGGTGGATAAGAAGGTGGCTTTCACGGTGCAGGAGCTTGTTGCGGCCAAGCGGCTGATCCTCCTCAGCCAGGGTAGCACCTCGGGGGCATCCTCAGGCACCGCCGTGAAGGCCCGGCGGGCAAAGGCACGGGTTGCACGGGCCCGTTCTGCTGATGAGCATCTCAGTGATGAGGAGATCGAGTATGATTACCAGGAGGTGCCTGGGATTCCACGAAGGACGAGGCTATACCGCTTTATTTCCGAGATCTACAAGGTGACGAAGGAAGTAAAGAAGGAGGTAAAGAAGGAGGAGGAGGTAGAGGAGGAACCACCAAGCAACGAATAAAAGAGAGCAAGGAGAAGATGAAGAAGACGAAGAAGTAGAGAGGAGGAGATGCTTATAATTGCCCATAATACCTAGGGTTTGTTCGGGCAGGTTGTGTGTGAACTTGTGCTTGTGCTTTGGCTTGCATAAATAATTTTCCTAGTAGTGATCTCCCTGTGAGATCTATCTAGCTTAGTCGTGATCTTGGGCCAGATCAGCCATAATATTTTCTCCTTTGCAACAATGATATTTGAGGACATGTTCTAGTCTTGGTTAAATTGTTCCATGCTTTTTTATGGGTTTATAGCTAATTGTTTGCATGTTGGTGTAGAGGGGGATTGGATGGAATTGATGATCTCCATATATGGAGAGATTGATCTAGATCTGAATAACTATTGACAATGAGCAGAATTAGTAATTCTAAGGCCCATTTGAGAATGCTATTGTTGGTTGATACTCCTAGAAGAATTGAGGATCTGATTTTGTGCAGTGTGACGATGTACATAATTAGTAATTTTGAGGCACATATGAATGCTATTGTTGGTTGATACTCCTAGAAATATCGGGCATTCAATTTTATGAGGTGTGACGATACCCAAAATTAGTAATTTTCAGGCACATGTGAATGCTTTTGTTGATTGATACTATTAGAAGAATTGAGGATTCAATTTTGTATGGTGTGGTGATGCAGATAATTAGTAATCTTGAGGCACATGTGAACGCGATTTTGTTGGTTGATACTGATGGAAGAATTGGGCATTTGATTTTGTGAGGTGTGACGATGTGTGAATGCTATCATTGGTTTATAATTCTAGACTAGCTATAAGAATTGGGGGTTGCATGTTGTCTTCAATAAGACAGACAAGATCTCAAAGAAAAGTTTTTGATGTAAGAGTGATCTTGATTGTTTGGATTATTTGGAAGGAAAGGAACACTATGATTTTTGAGGGATTCAGTAAGACCACCATTGAGGTCTCCTGGTGCATATTGTGTCACGTTGTTTGTTTTGGGGTCATCACAATCGAAGAGATGCAAAAACCCATGTTAATTCCCTTATTGTCATGCCGAGTAGTTGTTTGTCGGCAAAATCCCCTTCTTTGTTTTAGGATCAATTGTTTCCGCAACAAACATGTTTGTTGTAATTTGTAACATCTCATATATCCTTAAAAGAGATAATATTGTGGAAATAGAATATTCTAGACGGTTCCTCATGGATCAAAGTCAAGCAGATCATCATAGTCGTCTGATCATCATATGTTTTATGATGAAATTAACCAGAGCCTCAAAGGTGGTTAATATAATCAACACACGTATCGAAGAGCTGAACAAGCCAAACTTTCCTATTTTCTTGCAAATTAGGGGGTAAGATTCCTTTCAGGAGTAAGTAGTAAGAACTAGCCTGTTATCTCATCACAAAGGCATGTGTATATATATTGCTGGTAAACTTATTTTATTTAGGTTTAACTGACCAAATCCATGGATTTAATTTGGTGCATGTCTCTTAGTATGGTTTACTTCACTGTTTGATACAAACCTTGCCCCTTTTTCCTGGTTCTTTCATCAGACCGATCAATAATGATCAGTTAAGCATGAGAAACAATGATCGTGTAAGTTTGCCCCTGTTACTAATTATATTTACCTATGTGGCTATGTCTATGGTGTATCTGATTTGCATTGGACATCTTGTCACACCTCAACCTGTAATTCGCAGCCTTTTGTAGATTCTTTTCAAGTGAAGGCCGAAGTTAGATTCAGATTCCATTATTAAAAAAGAGTTAAGCATGCAATAGTAGGAAAGAGTTAAGCATGCATTAGTATTGTGTGGTCATTAATTTTCATTTGGTCTCAAAGTTGATGCATGTTTTGATCTGCGCAGGCAGCAAGCTCAGCACAATTATTGATAATATCTCGACCATGTCAAATGCCGCAGGAATCATATTCCATAGAAATGTGTAGGAAATATGTGCCGTTATATTGAGTGACAAGATCTTGTTTCCGTTTTCATTTATGGAGTAATATCGAAAAATGAGGTCAAATTAATACAGATACAGGGACAAGGCAAAAAAGTGTAGCTTTGGAAAAGCTTTTTTAAGGTACCTACCTTTTTTTGGCGCTAATACTTAACAGTCAAGCAATTAGTTTAGTTTGCTTGTGCTCATAAAACAAAGCTAGCCAGCAGGATGAAGAAATGGAGTAGCTATCTGGCTTTCTTTGTGCTTGGACAGGTCAGCGATCTACCAAACAAACTTGGCAACTGCAGGCTGTGGTAAAAATATTTCTGTTGCTGACTAGCGTTCGGCTGAGCACTCAGGCAGGTTTTGTTGCTTAGCAGCGAGTTTTCTAAATGCTGTACCAATGGATTATTTTTTGAAGCAATTATAGGCGAGGTATTTATCATTAACTGAAGTAGCAAAAAATAAAGGCACAACAATATTAAAAAAATAAGACATGTACTTGCTGTTGGGCGTCACAGTTATACCTGTCTGATTTAACAACAATGAACATGCAGCCTGAAATTCAGAAGAAGTTATAGCAAACCATAATCCTCTTTGGTAAGAAAAAAGGAAGACAATGCTCCCCTTTTAAGGAAACATTTCCTCTCATGTCAAATAGCCCCAGAACTCATCATTGGTGGGAGTGACAATGGCTCTCTGACTAGGATCCAGTCCCCCTTTAAAATGCAGGAATTTCACGGGAGAGTTTAGTTCCCAGTAGAAATTAGAAAATTTTACCACGTTCCAATCATATCTGGTGTACTTCTCATCGTAGTAAAATGTTTTGTATTTACTGTAGAAGGTAAAGTACTAAGTAACTAGAGCTCGACTCCCTGTCGGCACAACGGGAGCTGGTTCAAGGCCGGGGCCCAGCTGCAGAGCATTATTGGGGTCAGTACAACTGTTGTAACAATGGCGTTTCAGATGGTCATTTGTCCCCCAGGACAGTGCATCACTGCAGCAGCATGTGGCCACAACTGAGACGTCACTTGTGCACTTTGTACGTTCTGAACTTCCAAGACCATAGGCCCAAAAATGTCATGCTTTCAGATATAGTATCAGCAGTGATGGTAATAGAGAATTATTATCTAGGATAACGTTGTGTTTGTCTGAATTTTTTGCCTTTTGTTGGTTCTGTGGGTATGGTACGCTCAGCTGACTGATTAGTTTGATGAGGATCAGGTCAAGTCTAACTCGAACTTAGAAAAAAAGATGTTTTTTTTTTTACTTGGATGAAAGGAAGAAAAGAATCACTGGATCCTGGATTATGAGAGTACATAGAGATTTTTCTTGGCTCTACCTGTCTACCTGATGAAAGGAGGCCAAGGAGCTAGCTCCTCATCACATATCAGTATATACTTCATCACACATCAGATATAATACTTGATGCATAGAAACTTTGCAGTACTTCTGATGAAATGTCAATTCATTGAACTTGTACCTAGATGGTCACCCGAAGGAGTACATTGAAAAGAATCACTGCTGTCTACAGCTAAGAGGAAATATGAGCAGCAGGAGACAGCCCACGCATAAAGACAAAGGAAGTAAACATCACAAGGATGGAGAATAGGAGCATTGAATGGAGAAAAGGGGCACACGATCTTTGAATGATACCATAATTTCTTTCTTCTCTTCATTAACAAATCATCATCTTGTTCAGCATGCATACAGGGTACAGTTCGAGATTCAGAAATGAATTGCCAACAAAGGGGAAAGGCACAATGCTTGAAACAAGTGGCACTCAGGCAGTTGTCCCTGAACCGAAGGATTTAACGATTGTGCTTACTCTTGCACCAAAGCTTCTTGAGGCAATCTTCTTTCCTGGAACATGGAAAGGGTTTGAAACGGCATCGACATATGCCGCATGGAACTTCCTGAAAAACTGAGAAAATGAAGATGGGAGATGAGAGGGTATTTTTAATATCCATAGCACTATAGAAGAGCAAGCATGAGCTAAAATTTATAGCACATCAAGATATGGCTGTACCATTGTTTCAGTGTATCAAGAATGCTCAGTCTTTAAAAGACAAACACATACAATCCAGAACTCAATATCTGACTTATTGAAAGGTCGAATGATGAAGTGGGCACTTTATACATTAAATTTCATGAATAAGAATGAACAAAAACATTTCTTCAGAACATTCTTACAAAGAAGATCTGTTGTATTACAATAAAAAAATCTCAGTTCCAGCTCTTCACAAGATAATAAAGGGCATTTGTCTTAGGTCATTATTTGACTAGTTCAATTGAGAAACATCATATTAGATGGTTTTAAGAGCTTACATTTCGGGCATCTGCATCTTTGACATCAAGATCAGTTGTGACCATGATAAATTTGACCTTTGTGTTTGTCAAATAGCCATACCTGGACATAATAAATTGCTTTATCAATTTCTTAGCAATCCACAATTGACAACAGAATATCGAGACTGAATGAAGCACTTCAGCTTCAGCATTTTAGGAGAGATAACCTAATGTTTCCTTTTCCTTTTACGGGTGTGCCCAATTGGCACGCCCTGTACATAGCTTTGTATTTAACTCCTGCTCTATTAATATACAGAAGGCAAATGTTTTGCCCCCCTTCAAAAAAGAAAGAAAGAAAAAGAAGAGCTTAGCACAAATAATAACATATCAATGAAGTGAGCCATGAATATGTTGAAACCAGCTATCGCCTATTGGTACCAATTTGTATAATTATTGGATTGTTTGCCAGTTAATAAGTCCACAGTATAATGCTAGATGTAATCTCTCTTTTTATGATATTCTTTGTCTTCTTTTCTTAATGTAAAACATTCATCTTCACCAACAAGTAGAGGCAGTGAAGCAATAGAGGCAGATAAGAGGGTAAATGATGGAAACATAGACACGAGTGGTGACTTACACTTTGTAGTTCTCAGTCGGATATAGCAGACCCAAGAATGTCTCGTTCAGTGCTGGCGCATTCCTTTTAGGATTGTTCACTGTAAAGAAAAGAAACAGATAAGAAGGATCTTCATGAATCTAAATTATATCAGCATAGCTCTTATAATAACAATGTTCATCAAGGTATTTTTTCTGAAAAAGGAGGCAATTACCACTCTTCTGTAACTAATGATGGCTTGCAAAACAAGCTGGGCCATAGGGCATTTTCTCTTAAAAAACAAAAAAAAATCACTCTCCTCCGTTATACTCATCTAGGACTTTTTCCCGAGAATAAGTAAAAGTTTTGCGTATCTTTGTATTAAGAGGACAATTTGAGTACAACCCGAATCAGCTCAGAGGCGAACGTCGACCCTCCAGTTACAAAACCGACTACTTACAGTCGATTGTGCAACCTAGCTACCTTAGTGCGCATAGCAAGTGATCATCGGCTGTTTGGCACCAGCAGTGACCCACAGCTCTCTTCTACTCATCTGGGACTCACTACACGCTGTAGTTTTATATATGCTTATTCGAAGGATCACAAAGATTAGTCAACAAAGCCAATTCCGAAGGTATATAACCACAATTCCTCAGATTCGTCAACATACAGTACTGAAATTGAAGCTTATTCCTCAGATTCGTCATCACACACCATAAGATGAACTGTCTACTCTAGTTTGACACTTGATTCAACCCATCAACTAATTATAAGCTATACTTTCAACGCCATAACCAACGATTCGTGACGCATCTGAGCATCCGATTTGAGACAATTCGAGTAAATTTCTACACCCTGAGTATCTGACAGAAAAGCGAAACATGTAGTAGATCTGGATCAGAGGCACCCATACCTCGCTCGTCGATGACGTCGAGGGAGCAGTGCACGACGTGGTGAAGCTTGAGCGCGTCGTCCGCCTCCGTGAAGCTCTGCAGGTAGAGGGGATTGTTCTGCAGAAACCGCAAGCGGAAAACGTAAAGGCCAGAGCTTTATCATTCCGGCGGCCGCCGGCGAGATCGGATCGCAGGATAAGAGGCGGGGTTCTGACCTGGTGGCCGACGACGGCGACGCAGACGATCATGGTTCCACCCGGTGTGGGGGTGAAGAGGGGGAGATGGCGGCCGCCGGCGACCGGTGGCGCGATTTTCCCGCGGAATTCAGACGGCGACCGACGACGAGGAAGGAAAGGGGGAGTGAGGGCCGGTGGGCCGCGCACGCGTACAAATCTGGGACAGATCGCACCAATCTTGATGCAACACACCTGCTATCCCCCGGTAAGGTGCCAATATTGTTGTCAACTTAAACCATTCTATTATTTAGCAAATTTAAAAAATTTAAATCAATTTAGTTTGCTACGAAATATTAGTAATGCCTACAGAATTTGGTAAGATTATAAAAACTTCTCACCACAAAATTTTGTCAATATTCGGTAAAGTGACAAACCAAACATTAACTTTATATTTTCAACTTGCCAAAATTTTAACATTACCAAAATTTAGCTTTGCTAACAAATGGTAAGGTTGATTTTAGCAATAAATTGAACAGGCCTTTAGCTTCTTCGTCTCTCATACTATTTGCAATAAGAAACTTTTCTTTTAACTGAAACATACTTTTTGTAATATAACGAAAAATGGTCTTTGCCCTAATGGTTAGATGATATGTGCTGTGAAAACCCCGAGTTTGGTGAAGATTTGTATAAACCATGACAAAATGTTCGTCTGAAGTAAGAAGAAATGTCACATGTAGATGGGATGAAAGTGAGCAATAATGTAATAATTTGCCCTTTTCATATCTCATAAACAAAGTCGAATTTGGACAAAAAAAAAACATTCACCCGAGGGAATGTTTGCTCATCGACAAATAAATAATTTTGGTCAGCATATCAAATACGCTTGTGATCTTGCAGCTCTTGTGATATTTTGCGATGTGTGAAGCCATTCTCCCCTCTATCCATACCCCCATCTTTAGTGTCTCGTTCACACGACATTTCAGCAGTGTGCAAGTTTCACACTCCAGACAATAATGTATATAGCAAAATGATTCATGAAGATTTAACCAAGATTTGCAAATTGACTCACAAACGAAACCAAACGATGATCAACACTTCCAAGTCTTCAACCAACAAATGATCTTCTTGCATTAGTCGTAGTGCTTTGTGCTTATTTTAGTATCGACCATTTTTTTGGTCGATGTTACAAAAAAAATTAGAGAATGAAATGCCAAACTAAGTTTACAGGAAAACATGAGTGTAAAACTTTGTTGTGGCAAGGGCATTCATCCTTAAACTGGTACACTGATTAAACAGACGGCACCAAACGGCAGCATGGAGTAATTTACAGCGTTCCCTTCACTGCAGGCTGCCCTGGAAGGTGGATGGATTCTTGATGCAGCAATCTCACAGAACAGGGGACACCTGAATAACATGTTTAGACGTTAGATCAAGTCCATCTCAGATTGGGACTCGAGCACAAGAGATGCAATGAGTTCAAACATGACCATTAAACAAATATTGCAGCTAAACATGACCATTAAACACAACAAGGGCAAAATAATGTGGTCCAATGCAGAATAGTTGTTATCAAAATAGAAAATATATATCAATTTTGCATTTGAGTAGATCAGAGGAAGCAAATACAGTAAATCATTAAGGATTATTTATTCAAAAAGCTAGTTTGAACAGTTTAGGCACTCGTACAAGTAGACATGAACGCTTGGAATTTGTCGGCAACCCAGGAAGCCAATTAGAACTTATCTGGATGTTAATGCTCATGTACAGATAAAGGCTGGATAGACAACTGAGGATTTAGCGGATTTAAAAATTCCCTCAAAAAGTTCACATCCAAAACAAGTCCTCAAAATTTCTCTTAAGTCAACATGGTCCACAACATCACACCCTGCTTGGTTATTTCAATGGGCAAGGAATAGCCATACAACAATTTCATACCAACCTTTGATTCAAAAAAACATTGACAGTAGCGTTCTGACACTTCACGAAAACAGATTGATTTACCCTATATTTGCCTATGAATACAAGGTGTTGATGGTAAATGCAAATGCTGACTGAGATTCTTTCAGAACATGCGGAGGACCAAACCTTTTGTGTTTTGGCTTAGAATTGATTCTGTGATAATCAGAAGCTGCACATAAAGTAAAATAATTTTGGTTTTAATATACAGCACACTAAAATGAAAAGGGGAAAAAAATTTCTATACAACTAGAGCATCACTACTTCACTAGCGCCCAAAAGGGAACACATGACAATATAACAAAGAACAATCTTTTTTGACACGAACAAAGAACAATCGTTCTAACAAAAATAACATCTATTGCAAAGCTTTCAGTCTTAACATAAAAGATAGAATGAGCTTAAATCCACATAGCCTAGCACAACTGAATTAGCACACCGAATCTCATAGGTTGCATCGAATTTTCGTTCCTATCGACACTGAACCTGCTGATGGGAGACATGGAGGAAAATGGCTCACAAACTCACACACTCACAAACTCACACAAATCTCAGGTCTTGACGACCTTCCAGCGGGCGAGGAACCGGGCGATTGGCGGCGTGAGCGCGACCGTGATGGGGATCCTCACCGGCAGCAGCGCCTTGTTGCACATCAAGGCGAGCGCCAGCGCGCCGCCGCTCGACGCCGCGAGCTCCCTCGTCCGATTACGCAGCTCCCCGGGGACGGGGACGGGGGCATCGTGGTAGCCATCGAGCGTGGCCTCGCCGGCGGCGGGGGTGGGGGTGGGGATCTCGTCGGTGGTGGGGGTAGGGGAGATGCCGATGCGGCGGAAGATGGCGTCGACGTCGACGTTGTTGTTGATGGCGACGTAGAGGCCGGTGATGGAGGCGGCGGAGACGGAGACGTGGACGACGGCGGCCACCTTGCCGTACTTCTTCATGAGCTCCTTCATGCGCGCCGCGAACGCCATGGCCGATTGGCCGCCGGTGCCGGAGGCGAGGCGGGGCTAGGGTTTACGGCGGCGGCGGCTAGGGTTTTGGGGGATCAGCGGCGGCGCACACGGAGACGGAGTTTTCTTGGGTTGGCGGATTGGATCCGAGCCAAGGTTGCGACCCGTTTTTTTCTTGCAAAACCGGGGACACGGCGACGTGTCCGTATAGCTCAAGAAATTATGAAATGTAGAGACATTAGATTGTTCTGAAATTTGATTCCAGTTTCCGAAATTTGTTTCCGGTTTGGACCTGAATTTCTACCTTAGTTTACTAGAGACCAAATTCTGTTGAAGATATGACGTGAGCTACAAGTACTTTAAAAAAGTAGCTTGGCGTTTGGGCTTAAAAATTCAGGATTTAGGGTGTTTTTTTCTAAGTGATACAGTACATAGTTTTTTTCTTAAGTTTTTTTAAAAAAATTTCTATACTGAAGATAAGTTTAGAATAAAATCATTAAATACTAATTACTAAGTAAAAATGCATTAAACTCGCACGAGGAAAAAATATAAAGATATGTGTCATTTAAAAAATATATATGTGGCTATATTATTGTGTAGCTATTATAATATTCAACACTATTGTGATGGCAATACAACACGAAATAGCGATTTGGTGTTTGTGGTAGCTGTAGCGCAGCGTTTGTGTTGTTGTAGCAAGCCTCTGATAAGCCCTAAATTTAACTCTAAATATATAAAGAAAAAAAAATCATGTCCAAGATAAATGACTAACGTATATCTATATACTAGAGTCAACTCCAATGGTGGCAACACCCCATATAACTAAGCAATTACTATTTTCTAACAAATGAAAAATATGCCTAATATTTCCTCTAGAGAACCCCTAATATTTTTCTTTAAAATCCCTAAATTGGTCAGGAAGGAAGAGAAGAAACAAAAGCGGTTTATATCAAGAAAGAAGAGAAAAAAAAGAGAGAGAACTTATCCATCCATCCGAGTGGGCTCCAGCCCCGGAACACTCCACCACCTCCTCCCTCAGTCGCCGTCTTCTCTTCTCTTCCTCCGACGAGCGACAGCGAGAGCCTTCCAGAAACCTCGCCACCGCCGCTTCCCCTCCCTGCCACCTCCAGCTCCGGATCCCGCCATCTCCCATGGCCTTCGCCACCTCGCTCCTCCCCGCTCCGAGCCCCGTCGCCGCCCCGGAGCTCGCCTCCTTCCTGCCCCAGGCCAAGAGGAAGGGCGCCGTCTCCCTCGTCGCCGGCCGCCGCCGGAGAGGTGCCCGGATTGGAGGTATGCGGTATCCCTCCGGAGCTCTTGGCTCTCCATGAGCAAGCTCGTGCGTGCAGTGGAATTGGCGCTCTGCAGTCAGATGGGGGACTTAGGATGGATGATGATTAGTGATTACCCTTCTGTGCTGAAAAAAAAACAATCATTTTAGTTGATTTAGCTTGAAACTTTAGTAGAGTACAAATGGATAACGAATTCAGGTTGTGCCTGACTGCTTTTCATGGTGAAACTTTGGGTTAGCTTCAGCTTTAGATTAAACTGACAATGTGGACACTTAAATTGTCGATGCGGTAAATTTCCTGCTTATCTTTGCTACAATTGCAAACTAGAAGGTCCCATAGAGAAGATATAAGAACATTCTTTTCTGTTTATGCTAGTGTGATAAAACTCAATGCATAGTGTTTAATGTTTCTCTGTTTGGACATCAGTTAGGGCCGAAGTCAATGAATCTGGAAGTGCTTTGGCTGCTGATGCTTTCGCCCAAGTTAAGCATGTCCTACTGCCTGTCACTGATCGGAACCCTTACCTTTCAGAAGGCACAAGACAGGTCTGTTTCCTTCTTCAAACATTTCAGCTTGTATATATGTTTTGATTCATTTTTTTAGGAGCTCAGGAGCATATAAATAGTGAATCATTGGTTTGGTACTAGGCATTACAGACTATAGGGCTACATTATTAGTAACAGATAGTTTTGCTGATTCTTTTTCCTTTATGGGGCACAACCATCTGCTTGAGAACTTACTTTGTGCTCACATCTTGCTGGACCATAACCAATAATAGCGGCTCACATATAACACTTGCATCATATATATCAGGCTGCAGCGACATCCGCTTCTCTAGCAAAGAAGTATGGAGCAAACATAACTGTAGTTGGTACGATCCAAAATCGCTCTTTGTGCTTCTGGTAGTGCACATTCTTTCACTTCCTTCAAAGCTTAAAACTACAATGTCATGACTCTACTCTTCATTTCAGTAATCGATGATAAACCAAAGGAACAGTTCCCAGAGCATGATACCCAGATGTCAAGCATTAGATGGCATCTCTCAGAAGGTAGCAACAGCAACCTTTCAATTATGAACGGTCGCTCAATTTTTTTTTATTTTCTGTCTCCTTTTTCTCGTTGTCATGCTGACAGCTATGCTTCTGTATAATTTCAGGTGGATTTACAGAGTTTGGATTGATGGAGCGCCTTGGGGAAGGGAAAAAACCGACAGCTATCATTGGAGAAGTCGCAGATGAATTGGAGCTAGACCTTGTTGTCCTAAGCATGGAAGCGATTCACTCAAAGCATGTTGATGGGAATTTGCTGGCTGAATTCATCCCGTGCCCCGTTTTACTGCTCCCCCTCTGACATCACCTTAGAGTTTTTCTTACACCTGTCATGACTTGAAGGCAAATGATCTGTTTCACCTATTTCAACATGTTATTTGGACAATTGTCTTCTGGATCAGCTTATGGATGTGCCTTCTGAATGATTCTCTGTTGCACTCCATAATTTTGATTGCGTGAATATCAATAAAAACATGTTTTAGGTTCTTTTTACTGTATTCATGAACATGTTAACATCTGAATTTCTCAGGATGTGCTGCAAAGGTTCTCTTTTTCTGTATCCATGAACATGTTAAATATCTGGACTTTGCTTGATTATGTAAATCAAGCAAAAACAATGCTCCACAATATGGAGATGCGGGGTATCGATCCCCGTACCTCTCGCATGCTAAGCGAGCGCTCTACCATCTGAGCTACATCCCCGTGATGTTCTTGTTCCTGTGATGATCATTCTGTTTGTTACGTCTTTATAGTTCTGTGCAACGACCAATCTGTGTGTGAACACATTGCTTGTATATTGCATAGGCCCCAGCATAGATGGCCAATGGAGACACGAGTATGAACACCAGCAGATCAAGCTAACTTGCTCGAGTTGTAAAAGGCAATTCGGAACAAATGGAAAGCGAACTGAGTATGCCATCGTCAAGTATATCCCAAATCCAGAAAGTAAACAGAGAATTAAATGCAGCATAGAATGCATAGTGCTTTCTTCCATGAGTGCCATCAAGGGTTGAAGGATACAGTATTTCAGGGGGAAAAATACATTGCTTTCTAAGCCATTTGAGTGATAAAAATTGTGAAAAACATAAGCACACTGAAGTTTAAATGTCAGGAATTGCATGGTTTGAACCATCTGAGAAAGCAAGTTGTGCTTGGAGATTTTGCGCCTTCTAAAACTGAATGAATGGCCCGTACTGCTTTAAATTCAAAATAGAACCTTCGAGGCAGCAGCTGAAAGCATGAAAAGGAATCACAATTCACAAATCTAAAAGTCATCATCGTCTTCCTCAGCCATGTGTTTTGCTAGCTCTTCCTCTTGCTGGAGCCTCTCGCGCCTCTTCTCAGCACTCTCCTTTTCCTTGTGAGAATTTGGAGGGAACCTCAGTGCTTTGACCGCTTCATTGTGCATGTCCAGGCAAAATGCGATCCTGGAGTTGAATGCGATTTGTGGCTCATTTGTTGAGTAAACATCACCAGTCTCTTTTGACACCATCCAACCATTGGCATGATCAATGGTGGCATCAATTGCTCCATCCCTGATTGCTTTGGCTACAATGCTTTCAGCATCAGCAACAGGGCTATCAGAGTCCAACCTCAGCTTCTTGGCAATGTCAGCAAGAGATATCCGCGAGTACGAAATGCTAATGTTGCGCAGTCCAGTCCGAATGACATTGTGGCGCAGCCTCACTATCAGATTGCGTGTCCTGTCTGCGCTGAATGTGCTAGCAAATTTTTCTGCCACTGCTCTGAACAGTTCGAGGTCCCCAACCCGAACAGCCTGGAGACCAATACATAAAAAATAGTTAAAATGGTACTATTTAGCAATGTATCATATTGTTCAATAGAAGTAGGAGGAACATACATTTGTAAGCTCAAAATATGGTGCCAAAGCTTCCTTCATTCCTTTCTGCATAAAAACAGTCCTCTCTGGTATTTCTCCTAAAAGCAGCCGCACTATAATAGCCCATTTGTTGCACTGAACTCGGAAGCCACGGGCTGTAGTGGGTGCCTTTCGAGCAGCTTGCAGTAGGCTTTCCTTTGCATCAGTATACTCCAACTGAATTGTCCTAATTTTACCCAAGTAGAACAGATACCTGCAGAACTGCGATAGCAATAGAAGTTAGCACTTGTTTGCACATGGTCACTACATAATAAGATGGCATAATGCAATTTCATAGTTCAGTCATATTAAATCGATTAAATTTTACAAAACAACACATTTTGTGATTCAAGTTGCAGAAAACTACATATATTTTGACACTTGTCACTTAAACTACACATATCATGGTATTAATGTTTCTAGTGTAGTTTTATGAACTTAGTGTAGTTTTGTGAAACATCAATACTATGATATGTGTACTTAAGTGACAAGTATCAAAATATATGTGGATTTCTGCAACTTGGACCACAAAACACTGAAATTTACTCAGAAAATTTTCAACCTCAGACAATTTATCAAGTAAAATAACATGCCAAGCTGCCAACAAAGGTGTAACAAATTAGTAGTATACATCAGGGTAAATAAGTGAGCTAGTTGACGAATTACCTGCTGATTAGAATGTGCCTCAAAACGTGGTGCCTTTGACCTAAGCTTTTCGGCCTGGTCATACAAGTTGTAGTGCAGGTAGTTGCGAAGAAGCAGGTTGAGTAGAGTTTCCTGTGATAGAAAACACTAGTCATTTCCTATTGTTTGACAAAACTTGTGAATCCTTAAAAGTGAAAACAGGTATGGGCACAACCTGACCAAGCTCATCACGATGTAAAGTTGCCGTTCTGTGCAATGCCAGAAGAGTTCTGAAAAAACAAAGTATGTATATAGGTAAATGAAAACATAAGAAAGCAGCTTATTAGATAACTGTTTTTGAAAAAGTAATAAACACAACTGAAGGCAGGGCTAACACCACAGTTGAGAACCATGATTCAATGAACTCACCCACGAATTTCGGCAAGGCTGTTGGTGAGTTCATGGACATAAGAGTAATAGGAGTAAATCCTAGAAGCTAAAACATCAACCGTTCTCCTGTTGAGATTCTTCATACGAGCAATGCTTGCAGAAGCACATGCTTTAGCCTGGATGAAAGGCATCAGCTTAGTAAGTTACCACCCATACTTAAAAGGAGAGGCAAATCTCAGCCATACCTCATCATACTTCTTACTATCAATGAGGAAAATCAGCACAAGCAAGTAACAGTATATTTCAATCTCTGGGAGACCATGCTTGATTGACACTTGAGCAGATGGAGCTGCCGAATCAACATCCATTTCACTCCCATCTTCCTAAAAAATTACCACTCTATGAATGTTAAGAATCACACAACAAATAGACATAAGCTGCAAAATTTTAATGTGTAAATAATAGAACTGAAACAAACCACAGCTCTTAAGACAATCAAGCATCATAAATTAAGGAACCTAGCTGATTCTACAGTCTACACTGAAACTAGTAGCACGATAAAGAAATTAAACAAGCCTTAAAAAAAACGTAAGCTGACGCCCTTTCCTTCCACTGAGATAGAGAAATTCAAGCGATCTAATGTGTTTAACAAGCCATACGCCCAAATTATTTTTATTTGCCTCCAAACTAAAAATAAATAAATAAAATCCGCAATATGTTTCAAATCACACAAGCATCTTCAATTCTAACATATAGAACTCTAATGTGACAACACATCACCAAAGAATTAAGTGGCCAAGCCGCAAAACATAAAAACATATAGCACGGACACCAAAATCCTATTTCCCAGTCTCATAATACTAATGTGCAAGCAAGGCCACTCATTAATCCCCAATTACAAGAGCACATCTAGTGAGCAGCAATCAGTGTTAACGTACCGAATTCCTCGAGTTCTGGAGAGTAAAAATACCTTAGGTAGGAGGGAGGAGAGGCGACCAAAGGCCTCCGAAGAATGCGGCAGCGCGAAGGCGAGGAAGGCAGCGACGTCGCGGACGGCGAGGCGGCGGCGCAGCGCGACGGTGAGGCGCACGGCGCGGAAGATCCGGCGAACCTCCTTGGTCAGCGACCCGGCCTCGATCACGGACGCGATCTCCTTCAGATCTGCACGCGCCACCAACCCCGAAAGCTTAGCTAGGGTTTTGGAGGAGGGGAGACGGCTCGCGAGGACGGCTGCTTACGCTGCAAGGTGGAAGCCGCGGCGGGCGTGGGCGCCGGTGTCGCATCGGCGGCCGCTGCGGCGGCGGGCTGGGGCTGGGAGTCGTTCATCTCGACGTCCTCCGGCATCGCGGCGGCGGCGGCGGCGGCGGCGGCGGCGAGTGCGGTGGCTTGCGGAGGAAGAGAAGAAGAGCAGAAGAAGAGGATATTTTGCTTTGGGATGGGATGGGAAGAGGGGAAAAAGAAGTGTGGCGCTGTGGCCTTTCACTGCATCTGAAAACTGAAAAATTCAGCCGTTCTGTGCAAAATTCTCATCCTAAATTTACTGTTTTCTTATCAGAGTATATCATCCGAAGCAGGTTCAAGTTTTTTACAGATAGTGGTCGAAAATCATCAAATCTTGACATTTCGACACGGGATAAAAGTAGTCTTCAAGTGAATGTTCGAATGGTTTAGAGATGAAACAGTAAGATTGACCAAAATTGATCAGAAAAAGTTTGAAATTTGCAAAAAAACATCGGACGGCATATGTGTCGGTATTTGTCACATCCAGAGTCAAATTTGCGTCCATTCCATCATACAGCTTGAGCACTGTTCGAATAATATTACCGAATCGACATTGAAATGGCACCATCTGGGGGTACATTTTCTTTCAGGGTTGCATTTGCTTCCCGAGTGAAAACCTAACTGCATCTGACCAATCACTGTAAAATTGAGAGGCGCCAAAAGATGGTAAATGCGGTACATTATGAATGACAACAAGTCTTTGTTTTATATAAAAATTGAAAGAATGCACTGCTCTAAACCTTTACCAACTGAACACTACAATTAGTTTTCAACATCTACTGGAAGAAAACAAGCATTATAGGGACTATCCTACAAACCTAGTTAAAATCAAAACCGATAGCATTCTGACAGAATGTCAAGCTTATACAAAGTATGGTGTTAACCCATAAACAACACAGATGATACATCTTCATACTTGGAGCAGGCATCCAACAAACAACAGCTTTGGAATTGCAGCATACAGATTATGCGCCAACTGCAGTAGCATGCATAACACCGTTGACGTTGCCACCACGTCCTCTGCCTCGGAATGGGCCTCTCCCGCGGCCTCGACCACGACCACGACCACGGCCTGTTTTACAACATAGGAGATGCAGCAGATTAATAAACAAATTTATGTATACAAGCTAATTGATAGATGGTCCAGCTTAACCACCTTGGGGCGGCCCGTGAACTGGCGGTGCTTCATCATAGTAACCTCCATCTTGCTGATAATCAGGTTGCGCACCATAGCCACCACCTCTCCTGCCACGGCCCCTAAAGCCACGGCCTCTTCCACGGGTGTACCCATTGCCCGCATATGCTGGAGGAGCATGGTCATCCTCCCATCCACCATCAGCATAGTCCATGTAACCATTTCCTGAAATCAATATGTAAGGAACAATTGCATGTTTTTATACTCTAAAACAAAATTTACTTGAAAGCATTAAGCCTCACCACGTGCACCTCTGCCTCTTCCCCTTCCACGACCTCGACCGCCACGGCCTCTCCCTCGGCCAGCAGGTGAGGGCACATCTACATTTGCAATTGAATATTAAGCCAAAAAGAATACATATGATGTTAAAAATGTTACAAGTGAATTATTCACAGTACCTTCTTCATTGTCAAATTCAACCAGAGGCTTCACCTTATCAGCAGGCAACGGAGATTGATATCTGCCCATACAAATAATTAAGAACATAAACAACAACGCAACACTTATTGCTACACTGCTATCATGCAGCAAGCTGATCACATTGTCTGTAATGATTGCAACAGTGCCCCAAAACAGATCAATTTACTAAATAAAAATCATGTACTTATGCAATATGTCTAATTAAAGTATTAAACTAATAAACTACAGTATTCCCATTTCATGGCTCAGTTGCAGAGGGTCACAAACTCTACCAGCAAAAGAAAATAAGCAGTCCACTAAAGCATATAAACAATTGATGGAAGCATACGACAAAAAAAATGCTCAAGACAAAAACAGAATGCAGACGGCGTACCCAATAGAGGATGTGTCCAGCTCCTTCTTTGAAAGAGTTATAGTTATCATAGACACATGCCTTGTTGTCTCAAGTCTGCATGAAGAAAAAAGACACATAAAAGACTGAAATTGTTACCTATAATATCACACTATTCAACAATGGAAGTAGTAACTTCTTACGGAAGTAAGCCTTCCTCCAATGGCTCCCACATATCGGTGATATCAGTAGATCCAGTGGTGGTGTTTTGATGGAGACCAACAATTCTTCTCTGCAGAACAAAAGAGCATCTGCTACTTAGAAGAATGTCGAAAGTACTGTTCAAAAATTACAAGCAACAATCGTAAGTACCTTGATCAACTCTGCAATCATCACAGTTTTGTTGATTGCCCTCCCCATTGCCTTGAATACAACTTCATCGGAACCTTTATCCTTTTGTGAAGAATTAAATATGCAAAGGATTAGCTGCTGAACACAGATATTCGCTATAAAACAAAATATGACGTGATATTTGACCATTCAAGAATATTATATAATATATAGTATAATACTCCTCCCGGTCAATATTACTCATCCTTTCGGACAGCAAAATAGCATTGGGAGCAAGTAGATTCCATTGTCGGAAACGACATATTTCCAACCAAAGGAAGTACATTAAAAGCGTTACAGCAATTAATATGCCTAACATGTCATGTGCTTCTAAAAACAGGATTTGCAAGCTGGCCTAGTCCCTATGAGAAAGAAGCACATTGCAAGGTAGTAGGGTTCCAAGAGGGAAACATAAGAGGACACTTCCAAATTTGAGAAATATGGATGTGACGCCGTGAAAGTACTACAGTCACAATCAATTGCATATTAGATGAAGACATTAGTGCTCCATGTTGTACTACAGCATTATTGCAGAAAAATAAAGGGGAACATGATTGGAGTCAGGTATAGCTAAAGCATGTCAACACCTCAATTAGGCATCATTGGTTGATGTAAAGACACAACGCCATAGCACATCACTGGTCACTCACATCCAAAAGGATAGAACGTTTCTAGCCAAGTCTCGTATTTTATCCAAAACAGATGCCCGGTCAACATTAAATTATGAGTTTTAGCAAGCATAGCAAACCTTGTCGACTCTAATACTACATAAGTTGGCGGTGACTGCTCGATGATGTTACAGCAGACGACTATTCAACATTCCCGCAATTATAATGGAAGTAATAGTGGAACACAAAGGAAATCCTACCTAATAAAGCGCTAGAATAAAACAATACTAATCTTTTCATCTCACTCAATTTGCAATAAAAAAAAAGCTTCTGTCCATAGTAGTACAGCATTTCGTACGGCCCCAATCATTCGGCTTCCTTTTTAATCACACCCCCAAAAACCCCACTCACAGTTATCACAGACCGACCAATCCACAAGCCTACCACCAAACTCTCTGGCGCTAAAACGAAAAATTCAAACCGCGGCAAAGCACGAAGTTCTCTTCATTCATGCGGGAGGAAGCAAACGAGCCATGGATGGCGTCGGTGGGCGTACCTGGAGCAAGGTGGTGGCGTAGGTGATGTAGTTGCGCATCCTCCCCTGCGTGGTGATGCGGATCTCGTTCTCCTTGATTGGTGCCTCCTCCCTCGGCTTCTCCACCCTCTGGTACCGATCCATCTCCCCGTCAAACTGCAAACACACAGCAATCCAAATCCCTCTCAAATCCCCCGAAACACAACAGAAATCGGCCGAGGGGTGAAAATGTGAGCGGCGAGAGAGCAGCGGTTACCTGCGGTTGCACGGCGGCGGTTGGCTGGCTCGGCTCCTTCCTCGTCGGCGGCGATGATGCGGCGGCGGCGGCGGAGAGGGGGTAACCGGCGAGTGGGGAAGAGAGGCGGAGAGCTTTATACGGCGCCGCCTCAGTTCGGGCCGGGAGAGGAGGGAGAGGAGAGCGACCCGGTCGAGGGCGTCGCGCGCGTCTAGGGTTTTGAGGTGTGGAGTTACGAAACTGCCCCTGCTCGACTTGGAATGATGCTGTTTGGACGGTCGGATCTCGGGTGGCGGTTCTGGTATGTACGGCTAGGATTGGTTGCAGGCTCGCAGCGGAGCGTAGTGGGCCTTGGGCTTCAGCATCCTGGGCCTAACGAGTCATGGTCCTTCGTATGTGTTTCGAATGGAAATCGCTCGAGCATTTCAAGCGCTCGTTGGCTTATTGGGCCTGTTCATTTTATTGCCGAATCAGTCTTATATTCGTCGGTAAAGCCAGAATTTGGCTAAAATTTTGGTAAATTAAAAATGTGAATGTAATGTTTGGGTTTGACGCCTTATGAAATGTTGGTATAATTTTGTAGTGGGAAGTTTCTATATTTTACCAATTTCCTTGAACATTACCAATAATTATTGTAAGTTTGACCGACAATAGAATTTTGAAGTGGCAACCCCATTATTCACCATTGTATTCGGAACTTAAGGTTTAATTTTGAACATTTGTTTTCATTTGTGGTCTGGTTGTTCTTCCTTTGCTCTTACATTATTTTTATTGCGCCGATTAATTTTTTCTGCCATGGTTTAAAGGATCAGAGAGAAGGGTACCTGTAGAAAAGCATGATTTCAAGAGGAGAATGTAGTACATGTTATCTCTTGTAAAACCTTATCCTGAAAAGAAGAACTCTACTAACATTCAAATCTAAAATGTAAAAGCTGGAAAAATATACACCGGTCAACTCACGGCACACACTGACTGATACAGATTCTCTGCTGAAGGAAACCATGGAGAAAAACGTAGAGAAACAGACATGAGGTGTACATATTTTTACGTCAGTATCTCAGTATTATCTTTTTTTTTTTGCGGGGTCAGTATTATCATCTCAATACATAAAAAAATCCTGTATACATGTACATTCATCCACCTGAAAACAAACCCTCTGGTGGAATGCATTTATATGAGGTTTATACATATGAATCGTAAAAAAATCAACTGAAAAATGACTTCCTCTATGACTCATCCTGTGTTCTGTCCTCTATATAACTCCTATAGACCTACAACTACAAAACAAGCAAAAAGAATGTGAGCCTATGTGTAATCAAATCAATACGGGATAATGGAGCTCCGAAGCTATCATGCGTGGAAGAGCTCCGATGATGAGAGATTCAGAGAACAGCGAAGAACAGGAGAATGATGGCGTCCAAGAAACTCCTGAAATGAAGCTGCAGCGGTGAGCTTGCTGAAGGTGTCGCATTGATCTGGGTGCCGTTTGGCAAAGCACCTTTGGCAGCTTCAGGGGTGTAGCTACTTGGACCCAATCCGGATTTTGGAGGAACAGCTGAGGGGCTGGTGTTCACCGGAAGTCTGCTCGATTGGTCGAAGTTGTAGCCTGATGACAGCCACAATATATCAGGAAATTGTTCTAACCGTAGGGGCTTAATTGAACCGAAGAACGCTTTTAATGGATATAGAGGTACTCACAATTAAAGTTTTTCCAACCCAACACCATTCTCTCTCGGTCGAAGATGACCTTCAGTCCAGACATGAAATTCTCTGCACCAAAGTAATAGGAGAGTGTAAAAACAGTGCAATCACGTATGAAGAATTTCAAAGAGATCAATTATTGAGCTAAACAAAGTACTTTATAAAAAGTAGAATAGGGGCAGCCAAACATCAAGGAGTAGTTGGAATTATCTTTAGGTAATGATGCTACAATACTTTGATAATGTTAAAGGTTTGGCATAGATAAGCACAAATCTAATAAATATGATAGATTCGAACAATTAGAATATACTAGATGAACTAGAGGAGTTGGAGTGTCCCTCTTGCACACTACAAACATAACTACTATGGTTTACCAACTACAACATAGCAAAGTTGCAATATTTCCAGAGAATCAGGCATCTTTAAATAGCTAAAGAGTGTGAAAGTACTGAAGCTTACCCCCTATTAAGTTAACACCCTCGCTCTTCATAATAGCCAAGCAGTAGCCAATTGGAGTCTGCCACAAGCAAAAGCAGTAGAGATAAATAAACAAGCTCACTTAACATGGCTGAATGAAGGTGCTGGGTATCAAGGATGTCTTACAAAGGCATTGTCCGTGATGGTAATTATTGGATCATTAACAGGAAATATGCCTCCACCTTTTGCTGTCAGACTTACATTTGGATGGGCATCTCTGTTCGAACTGGAAAGTGCAGAAACACATAGATCAGGTAATGCAGAGTGCCAATGTGCATTCTATCAGGGACAGTTCCCAGAAAAATTACCTTATTGAGTAGCAAAATTCAAACGGCATGGTAGAGTCAAGCTGGTTTCGGTTCGAATGGACTTGTGCATCGAACTGAATAAGAAGGGAGATACATAAGATCGACCATAAAATATCGCATGGTCAATTATCTGCTAATATGTTATGCTACTCACACTGCTAGTGATCTGAGTATACATTGGATCAGACAGAGCCGTAAAAGAGGTGCCAGAGTCAACAATAGCAGCAAACTCAGTGTTGATCGATTTAGCTCCCACTGTAATTCCCGTGATGGTTATGTTGTAATATGGACTGCATAAGAGAAAGTACACCACTGTTAAGTTACATATATGTTTCTTATTCCTGAAATAGTGTGCCAACAAAACGTACGTTTGTTTATAACTATTCAATGGAGTTTCCTTCTGATCCGAGCTTCCTGTGTCCCCAAAATTGATCCTACCATGACCATCTTCACCAAAGCACATTGAGAAGGAATTGGCAGCAAGTCCTTTGCTTGCTAGCAAGCTAGGAATAGATTTACTGTCCATCCCAAGCCCAAGCAGACCGTTTGGTGCAGCACTGCCTAGAAATGATCCTGTCTGCACCTGTCCACAACTAAACAATTTACACAAAATTCAGCACAAAAACACGACCCATAAGCAAGTAGTAGATCATATAGGACATACCCGAACATTATAGGAGCTGCAACAGTTTTCGATTGTGCAGAGTCAGACGTCAAGTACAAGACATCCTCCACTAGTACCCCAGAGGATGAGGTGTTATCTGACAAGTACTGGATACTGTAGGGGCAGCTGTTACTTTTAGAACGGCAGGCATTTTGGAGATCACACAAGCTGCTACTGCACGGGACCTTTCGGCTAGTAGTCGACTCCGAAGGGCTATACACGTCAAACTTCAAATTCTGTTCATAATTTTCATGTGCAGCAAATGTAAATAGATTAGGTTATTCAATATGGGGCTTCATCATGCAGCAACTTTTCATACCAAATAAGCAAGAACAAACTGCAAATTCTGACAAGAGTGCACAAAGGACTAAAAGACTTGACTATTCTTTAAGTCTAACGAGGTCCCAGTTCAAGCTGTCATGCTTATAGAAAGGCTTCCAGGAATCACATAAGCACATGCGGTGTCCGCATGATTTTCTCTTTTTCTAAACGTTCTCACAAAATCATGTAGAGCAATCTCTTCTCAAGAGCACACCATCTACAACCATGATTTATGGAGGAACAAATTTGATATGCCATTCTCAATACACCTTTCCCCAATCCCCCAAAAAGGTGAAATTCCCTTCCCTAGCACTTATCCACCAATCCTAATGATAACTATCTAACAAAATAACAACTACTAGTAGTAGTAACCTTGAAACGAATCGCAGCAAGAACTAGAAGAAAAAGAAGAAATTAAGCTAAAGCATATACCCCGTAGCTGGGAGATTGAAGGGGTGCGCACTTGAGGCAGTCACAGGGAACCCAGAAGAGGTCGCTGCCGGTGTCGAGAGCCACCAAGAACGTCACGTTCGGCGTCCCCAGCGCCACCACCGCGTAATGCAAACTGCACAATTAACCAAACCCCACAACCCGTAACCACCACCTCCATTCTTCAATCCACCATAAACAAGAAGAAGAAGAGGAAAAATGATAACTTTTAATATCTCGCCGGAATTAGGCTCTTACAATCCGAAATCGTTGAGGCGGTAGGTGTCGTTGCCGTCGGCGAAGGCGAACTCCGCGCCGGCGCCGGCGCCGGCGGCGAGCGACCGCCGCCGGAGGTCGTGGCCGGCCAGCGCGGCGTAGTACTCCACCGTCCCGGCCACCGGCGACGGCGACGCCGCCCACCGACGCACCGCCGGCGAGTAGCGGTGGTGGACGTCCAGGCTCAGCGCCTCCGCCGCCGCCGCGGCCACGGCGGCCAGCAGCAGAGCCCGAACCACCACACCACCAACAACAACCATAGCTCGCAAAGCAAAGCAAAGAAAGATGAAGAAAGAAAAAGCTCGCAGCTTTATACCGAGGAGGAGAGAAAAAATTCTCGTTTTTTCTCGCTACGGCGTCACTATATATATAATCCGGGATTCGGTGAAAAGAAAGAAATGGAAGAGAGGATCAGCCGCGGCAGCGAAGCTGCGGAGGTGGCGGTTCGGGTTTTCGCGGGAAGGGTGGGTGGCGGGGCCTACTGGGCAGTGAAGTAAGTGTTAGTGGTGGGGTCCACCGGTCAGTGACGGGAGAGGGGGAGACGTCAGTACGCTGGAAGGTTCGCTTGGACTGACTGTCTCTTGTTGTCTGCTTGGCTGCTGCTGCTGCTGGCTTTCTCCTGAGATTTTTTTTAACTTTTTTTTTCTTGTTCTTCTTTTGAATTCTAAAGATATTTGGGGGACCAGGGTATATGGGAGTAGGAAGGCTCTGGGTTGAAATGTTGCTGCCGACGTGAGGAAAGGTGTGAATGTGTTATTGGGTGTAATGGTGGTGATTGTATGATTGATGGCGCCACTTGTAGTAAGTTCCTTTTCTTTACGGAATTTAGATTATCTCGGACATGCTTCTCAAGTTAAAATGTTGAATTTTTTAACATGGTAATGCTACTTGTTATTTTTTAAAATTTATACTCTAGATAATTTGTCCAAAAAGATGATTCATTATTTTGCCTTGTACTGTCCAATCAAGACTCAAATGCAGAAATGCTTGTGTGGGATGAAGAGAATTTGTGTGGGGCGGAGAGTGTGGCGTGGCTATAATGGAACCAAATTGCTCATAAATTGTGTTACTATCAGGTAAGGATATTCTACCATCGATGGACGATCGATGGGTGGAGACCGGTGAGACAGCATTGATCTGATCAATTCCCCCATCGAGATATTTTCTTCCCGATTTTTTGTTTTAAGAACGTGTAAGCATATCATGCTATCATTTTCACACAAATTGGAGTGTGGAAAAAAAATCAAGGTAAGTTATGTAAAGACAAGTGAAAATCTTTGGGCTAATTGTGAATTTATCACTAACTTAAATCATTATTGTAAAACTGCCAAATACAAAAGTACCACCAAAACTGCTGTTCAAATGACATCTTTGTAAAATAGAAAAAAAATGGTAGCAAATTTGTAAATGCCCCAAACCTTTGGAGATCGCTGAATAGTCTCCGGGTCTTTTCGAAAATATGTTGCGAAAGAGGACAGGATCACAGGAGCCAAGTTATCACGGCAGCAACGATGTCACTACCTTTTCTCTGTTTACCAAGTTTGACACTACTAATGACTGGTAAGCTCTAGAAACAATAAACAAAGCAATTGAAAATAGCAGCCATGCAATTTAAGTTCTGAAATTGAGTTCTAGCTAAGGCTAATAAAATACTCCACAGGAGTAGTAACAAACATATTATGATTGAGGCATTGCTTCTTCTTCTCTACGTACTACTCCACAGGAATAGAAAACTTGGAAGATGCCTGGAAGAAGAAGCAACCAACAAACCCAGTCCCCAGGCAGGCACTGGACCATTCAGAGCAGCAAATCACACACTGATGAGTGAGTAATGAGAATGCTACTGCACAAGCGAGACAAAGCAGTTACTAGTACCACTAGTACTGTAACAGCATCGCACAAACCATACAAAGAGCAGGAGATTATCTTATCTAAAAAAAGAGCAGAAGATTATCTTAATCCAAGTATGAGCCTGTTGCTGATCTTCCTCTTGCTGGTCTGCTGATAACTGATTAAACAACCATCATATCTCAATCTCAGCCACGCCGTTTGGTCGCGTCGCACGGCTTGAGTGACAAGTACCACAAGGAAACGTAAGGTCACATGTCACATGCATATGATGTGCACGGATGCTACCTAATCACAAATCGCAGAACACAAAACACAATTAGCAGCCACAGATGTCTGCAGGTATTCAGCCCCACTGCCCCAGCAGCAAAAGAAGTGTGTCGTGTAGAACAGCCAGCCACAGAAAATCAGACAATCTATGCAGGATTTGGTGGCCTAATAAGAACGAACCAGCAAAACTCGTTTAGTTGGTAACAGTGAGAGAATGAGAAACAAGATCCTATGGAAATCATTTCATTAGGTCATTAAGTAGCTTTGGGTGGCAGGCAAATTAGTGCAGGCAGGGGCTCTGCACTGCACCTGATGAGGTTCTGGGTTTCGATTGGCAGATCAGCAGATGGCGATGTTCTACCAAACCAATGAGCAAACACCATCAGTAAAACTGACATCTGTGATCTGTCTACAGGTTAGTACTACTAAACTCCAAGTCCATGTAACAACATAACACAGCACACGTTGCTTTATCTTCTATCCCCATCAGTCCACTAGTCACCACCTAATCCATATATCCAGGGAGATGCTTCATCCAAACATATTATCATAGATGGGAGAAAAGGGCTAGTGATTACACATTGGAAAAATGGCCACAAGGTTTCACGGGCAAAATGCGATTCACATCAGCACAGAACAATGGTGAAGCACTGCACACACTGGCACTTCTGCTCTTTTAGTATCTCTGCTACTTCAAATATTTAGTTGGAGCTGGAGATGTGAAGTTCTACATGTCATCTATTTAAGTAGCATTACTTACCCTCATCACTTGTTGGAAAATTCAGTATGCTACTATGCTCCAGTATAACTAAAATCAATTTTCGTTGCACAAATGGATGAACTGTTAGTGTTCCCGAAAACATTATTACAACACACTTCAAATACTTACATAGAGGTGAACATTTCTAATCTATCGCCATGCTGCCCAACAATGGGATCCAGAACGCTGATCCAAGTGCTGTAGTCAATAGGCGATCCACCACCAGGCTGAAGGAATCCATTCACAAAGAAGAATGGTGCACCAGCTACTCCTCGCGTGCACCCATACTAAGAAAGGACAAAGACATATTTTAGAGTCAATGCCATCAATAACAATGATAAACAAATCAAGAAAGGACGCTTAAAAATTCTAACAATGTACTTGATGCAATAAGCCAATAAGTACAACTGACCCTGAAGGAAACCCTCGCTGCAAGGTCAGTCCTTATATCGCTGAAGCCTGACTGAAACTCAGACACAGAACTACCAACAACCTGTGCGGCCATCTTTGATATCTCGCCACTTATAACAGTGCTTGATAGTGAGGATGTTGCAGCATTGTAGAACTTCCCCTGCTCGTGTTCATCCATTATTATAATTCAATTATGTTAGAAAGATCACTATCTAATAAGAAGTACAAAAGGGCTGCAATACATAAACTGTATGAAAAAAGAAAGCAATCAAGTTCGAGGATCACTGCCATTTTCTGATTCATGAGGATACTGAAATTCTGAAAGCAAGAAAGATTATATCCTCCTACAAACCATTATGCAGTATGCTATGCATAAACTATATGAAAAAAAGAAGACAGCAATCACATTCAAGGCTCACTGACTTTTATGATTTATGCTGGTATTGAAATTCTGAAAGCACGAAGATTCTATCCTCCTACAAACCATACAGTATAGTAAAGAGAAATGTCAAGTACCTGGTTCTTGAAGAACAGCTCCAGCAAGGGATAGGTTGAGGATGAGTTCAACTTGTTAGCTATGTAAAGTGCACGGCAGGCAAGGAATGCATTGGTGTGGTACCTGCAGTTTTACACTATAAAATGTAAGAATAAGGCCCCGTTTGGTACAACTCCTACTCCGAAGGTGGAGTGGAGCTAAGGAGCTGGAGAAATGCAGTTCCACCCTCCTAGTGTAATTTTTAGGAGTGGAGCTGCAGCTCCACTCTATATTGTCCAGGGTCTCCAAAGTGTTTGGTACAGCTCCAGCTCCACTACAGGAGAATCTGGGAGTTGGAGCTGTGCCAAATGGGACCCAAGTTGATGCTTTTGTAGTATGATAACAATAATAACGAGAAAACTGATTAGACAATATAAATATACCACTGAACAATGTCAAAATTGCCTTCAACCTATATAACACAGGAAGTAACCTTGAAACTCACTCAAACCTGTGCAGCCTAAATTACACCTAACACTTTATATGGGGAAAATAAATTCTTGGATTTAATAGATAGCATTAGATTGGTCTTATTTGATTCATTCACTTGATTGTACAAGAACAATATTGCATGTTAGAAAATAAAGTGTTACAGAGCCAAGTTTCGACCAACACCTCCCCAAGAAACCACACCCAAGCTACATACCTATATTAATAAATTAACAATTATGCGATAAAAACTAGCTTGCAATCAAGTACTCGTAATTCCTATCTTCTATGCACATAAAGCTCCATAGAATCTGACAATTAGCAAACAATTTGCACAACACTCACTGTGTCATGAACTGGTTCTCTTTGGCTAGCGTTTTTACCTTTTGTCATGTTTGGGCTCATTGCATTGTGAATGGATGGCATCACACATATGCATGTCACTCCATTTGTTTTTATCATCTTCCACAGTTACCTCTGTCACAATTCCATTTCGTGGATTTCATTTTTGGATCCAAAAAAGGATATCATAACACTTATTGAAGGTTATATCGTACATCTAAGGATCGAAATTTTCCATCCTTCAAATTTTCAGTTAAATTACTGAATTCTTATTGACACTACCACGACTAGCCAAGCTAATCACTGCAGCCAATTAGCAAGAGCAACAGTATCATTCGCAAAATTTACACCTGTACATACAGGGCTTTGGTCACTTGTCACTCCAATTCCACTAGGTATCTCAGGTTTAACTACTTAGTACTCCACTCCCTTATAAGATATTTACTCCCCATTTACTGAAAACGAAATAATCCCCACTTTTTGCAACGAATGCTGCAAATAGAGCACGATTCTACTGCAAAGCATGCGTATGTCGCTGCAGCGACAGTAATCACGCGATTTGGGGATATATGAGGAGGGTTTTTTCTTACGGGAGAGGGAAGGGGTGGACGATGAGGGAGACACGGGGCGCGTAGCGGTCGACGGCGAGGCGGAGCGGGGCCCAGGCGTCGCGGCTGTCGGGGCAGAGCGGGTCGAGGAAGGCCTCGACGAGGACGGTGTCCTTCCACGCGGCGGTGGCGGCGTCCCCGTAGGCGAACCCGTCGTAGCGCGGCGACGGCACGGAGGCCTGCGCGTGGAGCACCAGGAGGTAGTAGGAGAAGGTCGCCGCCACCGCGCAAAGCACCATCGCCCTCCGCATCAGCCGCCGCACCGCCGGCGCCCTCGCCATGGCCAAAGCTAAGTCACACTGCGAGCTCCCGCGAGTGGGGAAGAAAAGGAGGAAGAAGACGAGTTTTTTTGGGTTTTTTTTTTTTTCTGGGTGAGGCTAGGAAGAAGACGAGCTCTGATCCGGAGGATGCGAGGCGATGAGACGGGATTAATTGATGGGGGATCGGGATATTTTACTTTGAAGTGACACTGACGTGTGGGTCCGGGATACGTTGGGTCCATGTGTCAGTGACGAGGTCTCGTGACGGTGGGTTTAAAGGTGGGTCGTTTTGGATTGATGGAACAGCAATTATTACGCCATTTTGATTGGTTTTTAGCAGATCTAGTTGTTGGATCGAGTTCGAGGGCCCAGCAAGGGATTGGTTTTTTTAATTGAACGGGCCGGAGAAAATTGAACTAAGATTCGTCCCATATACGTAGGATTTCCTTGCTTTGTCTTGGGAGCCCACAACATTTGGCCCATACTCATTGGGTCTCGTTTGAAGGTCGTGGGCTTTGTAAGCAAGCTGAGGTGTTTGTAATTGGGTTTCTTGGACTAGTTTTACTGGACTCCACAGTTGTCGAGTTATTTTCAAGCAAGAAATACTTGGGATATAGTCCAGTATTTTAATGCTTACAAATCATTCGCAAACATTGTTCTACCTAATCCGTACTTTATATTCTTGCATTACAAAATTTAAAAAGGTTTTCCCTCTGCAGGGTGCCAACCAGCAGAGCACAAACATGCTGCGAGGGCACACGCAAGAGAGACGACAGAGTTGAGTGAGTGACACCCACTTCTCTCCCGAGAATTTGGTGTGTTTGGTTGCTAACTACACATTGTCACCACTAGCCAATAAAAATTGTCACACTTGCCTAAGTTGAGATGAACAAATTCTCCACCACACTTTGGCTAGTCTAAGGAAATCTTGCCACACTTTTTTATATCACTAACGTGTGGGACCAAGAGAATCTTGCCACAAATTGTGATAACAACCAAACAGTTGCCAAGTTAGTCAAACTTGCCTAATCTTAGACGTGGCAATTTGTGGCAAAGCGTGGCTTGCAACCAAACACACCCGTAGCACTCCTCCATAACAAGTCAACGAAAAACCTGAGCATATGTTCCCCATCATACCAGAAATCCCACTGTTATGTACGGTTGGGTTTGTTACCCTAAAGGCTAAAGATGCAGAGACTCGTCGCGGCGAGCAAGTACGCAACAAAGCACCGTTCACGGTCTCGTCCCGTGCACACGGCATCAGCCATTCAGCAATAACGAGCCAAAAATAGATTAATTTAATGCAAGTGACCCACTGACGACGAACAGATAGAGAGAGAAAAATAGAGGAAAAAACAGCAGCAGCTCAGCTGCAGTGTGGCTCGAAACCTCGGTTCTCTCGCGGACTCTGCACCAAGCCTTTACGGTGACGCATCCTCACTCAAGCCCAGCTAACTGACGACGTCTGCATTGAATCCAACGACGTTTCTTCAGTTAAATACAGTATACTTCTACTACTCCCAAATTGAATATATATTCATTGTACTAACTAGAGTGTATTTTCAGTATTCATTGACAAAAACACAGCTGGGAAATTAAAACAAGGCACATCACGCAGCAGGAAGACAAGGACACAGTAACTCATCCACCAAACCAGTATCTTTGTCACTGACCATTCATGACCACTCCTGAGTCCTGCCCTGTGTGTGTGGCCACCTGATTAATCCTACAGTCTACAGTAGTACTAGTAGTCACGCACAGCTGTACACGACCGAGATATGTGTAGGACTGTAAACACACAGGTTCAGCAATTGCAACACAGATTCAGCAATTGTACACACTGCACTTCTTTTTTTTCTGTCCACACCTCCAAAAATCCCCAACACAGAATTCCTGCATCTTCTTCTTTTTTGCCTCCCCTCTCTCTTCACATTGCAGGCAAAAGTTGCAGAAATTTCTTCGAGTTCCAGGAAAGCCGGACCTGGTTTTCTCCCGATTCATGTAGCCCACCACCACATTTTTATTTTGCACGGCTCCTCCGGTTTTTTGCAGCTTGAATTGATCGCTTGTGAATGATCTGATTTTCTGCCTAGTACTCTAGTGTGCGGCGTCTATAGGTGACAGTAAACAAGAGCAATTGGTTGTTGCCATTGTAACTTGGGCTCGTCGGATTGTTTAATTGCAACGACCGGCAGCAGCTTGCTTTGTCGTCTTTGTCTCCAATTGTTTAGTTCCAGCATTACATGGAGAAGAGAGTCCAGATAATACTATACTAATGCTCAATTAGTACTAGTGACAGTGAGATTAGGATAAAGTGATGGACAGTGAGATTACATGGAGTGGTAATTGGCAGGAAACTGGAGAATTTGGTGGCTAGTTGATGCTCGGTCTATCTCTGCTCTGCTCATCCGTGACAATGCACACATCTGAGTTGCTGCGGCAGCCGTATCAAAAGGATGGACAAAGAGAGCAATGATGGGTCGCAGAGGCGTAGCTGATGAGCAGCAAAGCCAACGCAATGCAATGATCTGCCTGAAACAATGGAAACATTGCATGGCGTGTTGCTGTTCAGTGTTTACTGATGGGGTTTCTTTCTTCACTGCCAGCTGCAAGGACGGCAGCATAGTATGTAGCAAGCACCATTTGCCTTTTGTACTTTGTTCCTGTGCCAAATCGAAGCCATGTTTCTAAAAGAAATAGGAATAAGGAGTGCTAATACAACTTAATTAGTAGTGGTGATGGTTTCATGTCATGCAGAAACCAAGAGGTTGGTTGCTGATCCCCTTTTTTCAGTTGCTGGGCCGGCAACAAGAGGGAATAATAGCATGTGGGTACGTGTATATTCAGTTACTCACAGTCAGTCACGGCAGTTTGAGTTGAACAAATTTGAGTCAACATCATCTTGTTCTATAATTGTTGTTGCAAATCTGAACAAATGCCTGCAAGGTTAGGACCTGAGCAAATGCATGCAGGGTTATAGCCTGCCTTTGCCTGCTCAACTGCATCATCATCATTGCACGCGCGAATCAGCCTGGTCGACGGGTAGTGCCACCCCAGAATCTACTTTTCATTCCATGATTTGCTGCTGCTCGCATGACGTTTTTTCATAGGTAAATCTTCCTCACGGATAAGATTGAAACATGAGCTTGTGTAGCCGTAGCCTATGGCTCGATAAAGTGTTTGCATCAAACAATTGTTACCCCTCGTATAGATTCATTGGACTAGTATTTATTACATTCTAATCTAAATACTGATATATTTGTACAGAGAGACCAGCCACCCTTTTGCTCAGCCATGATTTGCTCCCTATGGCCATATGTCAAATAAAATTGTTTTAAGTTGGGGATCGAATGGTTTGGCACACGTTTGATTCACGCCATATTTTGGATGCTATCACAATTTCTTAAACACGTGTGCTTGTTCATGCCACAATTATTACGGCTTGGTGCAGTTTCTAAAGCCACGACCATGTGTAATAGATTCAGAGGTTATTTGGATCCGGTGACTTTTTTTAGTTCGTGTCCCATCGAATGTTTGCACGTCTGTCGGTGTATGTGCACGACACGCGGGGATCCAGGGGACCCCTTTCGGTTCGGCACAGGGGTGTGGAATTGCCAAGGCCTGAGTTGAGGGGGGCCGGTTGGACCGAAGAAACCGAGATTTCGCCTCAGTTACCAGCTCTAGCACCATCCGGGAGAGAACTCCTCATTGTAACTCTTCATTCACCACATAGTGCAAGAACATGAGTAGGGTATTACGTTTCCCTAGCGGCCCGAACCTGTATAAATCTTTGTGTCTTATGTGCATAGCGCCTGAGTTGAGGGGAAGAGGAAGGTGGGCAGGAAGGAAAATTCCTGCTATGCACATAAGACACAAAGATTTATACAGGTTCGGGCCGCCAGGGAAACGTAATACCCTACTCCTGTTCTTGCACTATGTTGTGAATGAAGAGTTACAAGGAGGAGTTTTCTCCTGGGTGGTGCTAGAGCTGGTGACTGAGGCGAGATCTCGGTTTCTTCGGTCCAACCGGCCCCTCTCTATAATGGACTTGGGCCTTTTTTTATAGTGCAAGGGGTCACCACAGTGGTCCTCTACTGTTTTTTCATTTATGAGGTATGTTCTCCCACTTGGAGCGGGCATGCCATGCCTCCCTCCCTGTTGCCACGTCGCGGTGGTCGGCGAAGAAAACAGGCGGAGAGGTCACCGAAGATTTGGTGCTTGGGGATGTCATCCTACCTAACTAGTAGCGGGGCCCGTTTGTCAGCGCCCCACTGACTAGCCTAGGCAGGGAGTAGGAGAGTAGAGTACTCATGCCCCTCTGCCACGCAGTCGCCTGTCGCATTAAATGCGACGGAGACGGGGCGGAGAGGCGTGATGTCTTGCGGCGACAACGCTGTCAACGCACTGTTCCCGAGGGAAGACTTTGGTCGCCCACCCCCTTTTCCCTCGAACCAAGAGAAAGGAGGTGAATAGGTGATGATGAGGGGCCGACAGCTGCCTCACATCGCCATTAATGCGACGGGGCAGGCGTCTCCCCCTGCAGTCTTAAACGCGGTGGTTTGAAGACAGCCTGCACCGCCTCTCTTCCCCTTCGGGTAGGTATAGAGAGAGAGAAAGAGGGGTGCGGGGTACGCAGGGGGCTCAGGATCGACCCGAGCCTCTTGGCGTAAAACATATGGGGCTTCGGGATCTACCCGAAGTCCTTGGTGTAGGGGTTCGGCCTCCGGGCGGCGCACTGGGCCGACCCCTCCGGGTGGCCACGTGGCTGCCTCGGGGCCTAATCCTTTGGCCCAAGGCAATGGCCTCCAAGTCCCGTGCCGGACTTGGTCGTCGTGTGTACTGTAATGCACCCCTCCGGGGCCTTTGTCACGTCCTCGGGTACCCCTATATCCGTATCACCGACAACGTCAATTAGAATTATTAAATATAGACTGATAATAAAACTAATTGCATAAATAAAGGCTAATTCACGAGACGATTTTTTTAAACCTAATTAATCCACGATTAACAATGTTTATTATAGCATCACATTCGCTAATCATGCACTAATTAGGCTTAATAGATTCGTCTCGTGAAATAGTCTAAAGTATGGGGTGAGTTTTATTAATAGTCTAAAAGAAAGTCCACGTATTCAAATAGGGTCTCAGTTTATAGCAAAACATTTTATAACAAGTGACGTTCATTTTCGTCGTCACACTTTCTAATCTAGGACTCTGTACACTTTTCCTCTGTACGTTAAGAAGTAAGGATAGACCCAGTCCTATCCTTACTGCATCTACGTACGTTTCGCTTAGGTCGGGCCTGCACATACACTGATACACAAACCCTAATTGCACAGATGACACATATATCTAATCAACAAGTAAAAAGTGAGGGTGAACAATGTGATAAGTAGTTGGCCTCAACCAGTGCGGACCCATAATTATAATATAGATGGATCGGAAATAATCGCTTGAAAAAAAATTGAACACACCACAAACCGCTAAGTGTCATGTGCCCCGATAGTCCAGGCGTTGAGCGATAAAATCGAAATGATGTAACCTCTATCTTCAACTCCATGATCTTATCTTTATGCTCGCAGTGAAAAAAATACCCATTCATTCTACCTAAATTAATCGGGTGGCCCTGGAGAAGAGCTGGGGGGAGGGGGTCTTTGGAGAGGTGGGTCGATGCAGGCCATAGCCGGGCCGGTTTTTCCACCCTGCTTGATAGGGTGGGTCCACCCCTGGCCTCAACGGGATTAGATGCAACCACGACGATGACGAAGCAGAATCCAAGCACTCACAGAAAGCCTATAGATGACTCTCTCTTGGCATTTCTACAAACTCATTTGGAAGTATGGTATTTGAGAAGTGGCTCTTGGCAAGGGTGACAAATAGTTAAATCTATCTAAATTTTCTTTAGACAACTGTAAAATCAAGTTCTAAAACTCAAATTTGGATGAGTCTCAGCTAAAAAAGACAAGCCTTCCTTTGCACAATTCCATGTACAGTCCATACTCAATCCATAAGTCCATGTAGTCCACACACTACTCCCTCCAGTAGTGGTACATGCTCATACATACTTCATACGATGAAGCTACTACCGGTACTAGCAGAATAGTGTCACCATAGCAATATTCAGTAGCCATAATGGCACATCACTCCTCCCAACCGCACAAACCCCAAATCTTTGTGGCCCAAATCACCCAAAGATTCCCTTGCCATCATCATCAGAATTTAGGGCTCCCTCTCTCATCCCCTCTCCCTCTTCTCCCCCCCCCCCCCACATCCAACAAATTTTCACCCTTCTCCACAACCACCACCTGACCACCCTTCCTCTCCCTTTTCTCCCCCTTCCCTTCCCACTGACTTGCACACACCCCCACTTTGACTTTGACTCTTCCAATCCTCCTCTTCCTCCTCACTCACTCTCCTCTTCTTGGGCTAAACCCCTCCCCAAAACCCTCATCAGTGGTGGTCTTGGTGAGATGGGGAACTGCGCCGCCTCCCGCCTCGCCGGCGGCGGCGGCGGCGGCGGTAATGGTGGGGACCCCGTGGCGCTGTGCCGTGACCGGAAGAGGCTAATCAAGGCGGCGGCGGACCGGCGGTTCGCGCTCGCCGGCGCCCACGCGGCCTACGCGGCGGCGCTCCGGTCCGTCGCCGACGCCGTCGACGTGTTCGTCGCGCGGCACACCGCGCCGGCGCCGATACTTATTACTCTCCCCACTCCGACCAACTCGCCCCCCTCCTCCCCCAAGCCTGCACCGCCGCCGGCGTCCGCGCCGGCGATTGGCTCGACCCCCTCGCCGCCGGATTCGGCGGTGGAGGCGGAGGATGGAGGAGCGCGGTCGCCGGATTTGGGGTGTGATTACTACTACGCGCCGCCGGAGACGACGGCGACGCCTCCGACGCCGCCGCCGCCGCCTGCGGCGTCGGCGGTTGGGGGATGGGATTTCTTCAACCCGTTCTACGGAGCGGAGGAGGTGGCGGCGGCGGCGGCGGCCATCAGCGACGAGGAGATGCGGGCGGTGAGGGAGCGGGAGGGGATCCCGGAGCTGGAGGAGGAAGACGACGACGGCGGCGGCGGCGGCGGCGAGGATTCAAAGCCGGCGAGAAATCCCCAAACCAACAAATCTACAGAAGCTTCGCTCGGAGTCGCCGCGAAGCAAGAAGAGGTGGATGCGAGCAGCAACAATGGCGGCGGCGGCGGAGGAGGGATGGAGGTGGCCGTGGCGCCGCCGGGGCGGGAGCTTCTCGCGGCGCTGAAGGAGATCGAGGAGCTCTTCACGCGCGCCGCCGAGGCCGGGAAGGAGGTGACCGCCATGCTCGAGGCCGCCTCCCGTGTCCCGGAGCTCAAAGGTCTCGCCTTTACTGCATTCCATTTCTTTTTTTTCACCTCGATTTCTCTCTCTTTGTAACTGCTATTTTACTCGATCTATGTCACGCATTGTACTGCCGGGAAGGAATGGTCAAATCCCTTTTGCTGTTTGTGGAAATCGCAAGGTTTTTGGGGGTGTAAAAGCTGCGAGTTTTGAGTGGTTTGGATTAGATCTTTTATATCCAAGAAAGGCATTTTTTAATACTCAGGTACTAGTATCATGGGATTTAGATGGTACTGTTCTTTGTTTAGGACCGCCTGTGCCTCTGGAGATTAGACAGAGCATATTTCATAAAAAAGTGCCTTTAAGTATTCTTGGCTGATGTAATAGCCACCCACTGTCAATTTGTTATCCTCTTTTCCACTTTGCAGTCATTTCGTTGGTCCATTTTATATCCCTTTTGGTGCTACTATATGATGTGGTTCATGATATGAGTAGTTGATGGACAAAGGGATTCTTTTAGGGCTACAAAAGGCTAAAGGCGCCTGCTTGATGATTAGGGAGTATCATGAATCTGCTCTTTCAGTTCTGTTAGAGCGATTCATTGACATCTGTTGTTTGTTTGCAATATAATACATTGTTAGCACACTGTGTTATCACTTACTAATGTTTGTGATATCAACTTTGACATTTCTTACTTGGTGCAGAGAATTCATCAAAAATAATTCATGCCATTACATGGCATCGGTCTCCATCGTCTGTGTCCTCATCCTACAGGAGTGAGCTGGGAGCGAGCTCGAATAGTCTGTCATGGACAGATAAAAGTGAGACTAAGAGCGATATATTCGATGATTATGGTGGGATGAAGTCAGGAAGTCACTCACAGACTTTAGGGAGATTGTATGCCTGGGAGAAGAAACTCTATGAAGAAGTTAAGGTGTGTTATTGATCCTTTGTTGATGATGCCATTGGGTCTTATTGAGTTCTAAATCCTTGTGTATCTGGTAGTCATTTGATGTTCCACGTCGCTGCATTAATAAAGAGAAGAGTGCATATTATATTATCTATACACACATGGTTCTATTATTCTATATGTGGTTGGAGCAGCTAATTATCTAAGCTAAAGTGGCACTGCCTTGTGATCAAGTTAGCAAATGAAGTTAAGTTTGAAACCTACCTTGGGTGCTCTCTGGACATGGGTCATCTCACTGACAAGCATTATAAGATTTTTTTTTTCAAATTCAACGCACCACCATTTTACACTGCTTGTTGAGTTCTCAGGCTACTTCATTTTGTACTCTGATAGCATGTTCAGGCATTTTTTTTTCAGCTATCAAAAGTATTTTTCATCATATTAAGATTATTCGCTACCGTGCAGGTTATAGATCAAATCCGACAAACTTATGAGAAGAAGTGTGTGCAGCTGAGGAACCAGGATGCCAAAGGTTCAGAGCTGCGCTGCGCTGAGAAAACAAGGACGACTGTTAGAGACTTGTATACAAGGATTTGGGTTTCACTACGGGCAGCGGAATCAATATCTGACAGAATTCAAAAATTGCGGGATGAGGAACTGCAACCCCAACTTGTTGAGCTGTTGCAGGGGTAAGTTGATTGTACATCCATGTGTAGGTCTACTAGTCTCATTTAAGTTAAAATTGACGGTTTGCTTGCTCATTGGCAGGTTGACTAGAACTTGGAAAATAATGGTTGACTCACATGAAACCCAAAGGCAGATAATGTTTGAGGTGAATTCATTCACCTGCCCTGCTTATGGCAAATTCTGTAATGATGCCCAGCGGCATGCGACTCTTAAGTTAGAGGCTGAACTGCGGAATTGGAGGTCCTGCTTTATGATCTATGTCGGTGCTCAGAAAGCATATATTGAAGCTCTTGATGGCTGGTTGTCCAAGTTTATCCTAACAGATACCATCCGTTACTCTCGAGGGATATCGTCGATTGCACCTGATAGGTCCAATGCTCCACCTTTGGTCATAATTTGTCATGACTGGTACACTACGCTGTCAAAGTTTCAAAACAAGCGGGTGGCTTTCACCATGAGAAACTTTATCAGAAGTGTGAGAGTGCTATGGCTCAAGCAAGGGGAGGAGCAACAGCAGAAAAGAAAGGTGGACAGCCTGGCAAAAGAGATGGACAAGAAGATCACTGCCTACAAGAGAGCAGAAAACAAGGTCATTGAGACCAAGCTTCTGGAGCACAGACCTGAGCAGGACGCTAAGCAACGCATGGAACATCTATCGGAGAAGAAGGAGATGCTGAATGTGCTGAGGAAGAGGGTCGAAGCCGAGAAAGCAAAGCACCATGCTTGTATGCGTGATACGCATGATGTCACCCTCAACGGATTCAAGATCGGCCTGGCCAGTATGTTCGAATCACTGGCTGAATTCTCCAAGGATTCAGTCAAACTCTATGAAGATCTTCTAACTTATGCTGAACCCAAAGTTTCAGAGAACGCTGCCGAGAAGCGGCCCTGCGTGGAGGGGCCATACTCTCACATTTCAGTGGATGCTACATGACTCTCTTTGCCCCCACATTTTAGTAGGAGCTTGTTGCATTTGCCCCAGTTTTTGGACCCCTAGAATTTGTGTGCTGATGTTAACGTAGAGTAGTGTACCGTCTTGGTTGGTTGTGTGTGGGGTAGGGTCATTCTTGTGGGCATCTACTTACTGCTTGTAATTATTCGTTTAGTTTGATATCAGAAGAGGATTCTATTTGTTGCCTGTGTTGCGTTTTCTTGTCGCTCCACATGGTTACCCTGTCATGCAATCCGGGTCATTGCCATGATTTCTATCCATATGCTGGCGATATTGGAGCACAGAGCAGGTAAGCCAGGCATGCACATGGAGATGCATATTGGGATAATTCTTTTTTGTGAGGTTCATGGATTTATCTCTTGAGCATGTGTTAAGAATGTGCACTTGCAGGTATTCATGGGTCCATGTGTTGGACACTTCACGCTTGTACATGATGTGTATGTCTTGTGTACTATCTCTGTCAATGTAGTTCCTTTCATGCTGCTGGGCTTTGTAGAAAATGAAGAAACACAGCATAAAACCATTCCTATCACGTTGCGTAGATTAAATTCTGTTGAATGCCTGTTGAAACAAAACCGCTTCAGGCTTTCCTGAAAATTTAATCCCTATGCAATATTCACTGTTCATATCTCCTGCATACTGATTTTTCAGTTGCTGTAAGTCTCTTGTCAATTGTCAATGCCACAGTTGCTGTAATCTGAAAACACAGGACGACGGCACACAGGGCACTGGGCATGCCACAGTAGCCAGTTGTCAATGCACACCAAATGGAAGAAGTGGCAGCACGCCGGTAATCTCCGTGCACTCTCGCCGGCCTTGAAATCCTACGAGAAATGCACAAAAAGAAACAGCAGCAAAAGAAATGTCTGAATTAACTGCACCTGCTGATGCGCCTCTGATTGAGTCGATATATATTTGTGCATTGAAGAAGACGGTTATTTGTTTTTAATGTTATAGCCTGTAGATGCTGAATTTGAATTTATATTTATGAGCGATATATTATATAATCTATTTTTAAACTTTTCATAATTATTTTATAACTATATAGATGACTCCATTTTAAGAAGATGGAGGGTTGCTGACGACGATGATTACTTACATGAAGGCAAATGGGGCAACGGTTGGCGTTCGTCTGCGCCGCCGTGAGCTTGATCACCGGAAGTTCGTCGACGGCGGCCCGGCACATGCCTACCACCGGGTAACTCCGGTCGAACAGGTCACCGGCGGCGTTCATCTCTGTTAGACCTAGCCGCGACGCCCTCGCATTCAGCTAGACAAATATCAATGGCCGCAACTTTGTTAGCACGTTAATTAATGCACGTTATTGCTCAAAAAGTAGTACTAATTATAGGCAAGAAATTTAATTTGTGACATCGAAAGGTAGCTGTTCTTTATCCAGTTGAAAGTTTCCTATGAAAATACTTCGTAGGGAGATTTCAAGTAGTAGTAATCAGAAATCTCATCCGTAATTTAATTAACCGCATGCGTTCATAACACATCTCTGTTAGCGCATTAATTTAATTGTACACGGCAAGAAGTTAAGAAATTTAATTTGTCAGATCGAAAAATGTTCTTGAGTTGGCCAACAAGACAACTCAAGAATTGTACACGGCAAGAAGTTAAGAAGTTTACTCTGAAAAATGTTCTTGAGTTGAGAAACGACTGGGCTTTCTGGCTGTGGTGCTAGCCTGGGTTCGAAGCTTCACTTCTTCTTAATTAAAAAATCAATCTACTTCTTTTTTTTAAAAAAAATTGTTCCTGAGTTACAGTCAAAAGTTTCTTCTGAAAATGTTTCGCGCGATGGTTAATTTCAGGTAGACGCGCGTACATAATGTAATTAACAGCTTGATGAATTTCAGAAAATTGCCAATCTTTCTTGGTTAATTACCTGGTTATCCAATACCCTGGTTAAGGTAGGGAACACCGAAGTACGCGCCGTGAGTCGATCAACCATAAGATTCCAGAACACAAGAATCTGAATTACCCAAGAAGCTCGGTTAATTAATCAGTCTGCATCCATGGCGACAAAAACATAATCTGCGAGAAATAATCTACAAGGAGGTAGCTAACCATGAGGCGAGCTCGAGCGGCGATGGAGTACTCCTCGCAACTCCAAATCTTGGCAAGAGAATCGATGATCTCCATGGCGATGAAAGCTCCGGAGATCGCTCCGATCAGCGTCCCATGGATCAGACCATCTTCGTTCACGAATCCTGCCAATACGCCAACAATGGCGCCGACGATCATACCACCTTGCACGCATGAAAAGGCACATATGAGATTATAACATAGTACTAACACAGTATCATCGTCAGTGATCGATTTACCTATCTACGCTTAGGGCATGTTCAATTCATTGCAAAAAAACCTTTCCAAACTTTGATAATGCCAGAATTTAGTAATGTAACTATGATGTTGTTTAGTTTGATACCTTAGCAAATTTATTTTGATAGGAATTTGAGAGGGGAAGTTCTATAATCACCACAAATTCTGAAAATATTTAAAATGATAATAATCTAAACAATCCCTTAATATTTCAGTTTAAGTTGTTTGTGAAAAACTAGAGGCACCAAGAGATGGAACAATATTAGCATTGATTGAGATGGGTAAGATAGGGAATAAAATTATCGTAACCGATAGCGGAGATAACACACAGGTGTGGTGTATGTACCTGTGGCGAGGATGCAGGTGAGGATGCCGCGGGTGAGTTTGCCGGCGAGTCGCCGGAGTCGAGTGGCCAACGAGAGCATCGCCGCCGCCCGTTTCTTGATTGCTAGCTAGCGAGATTTTGGCGCGAGAGGTACATGGTTTTTAAAGTGGAAATGGCCCCTCTGCCTGCCAACTACACTACTAATAAACATTCAGAGAGTGAGTTCAAAAAAAAAAAAAAACATTCAGAGAGACAGGCTAGCTGAAGGCCGAAGCATTCATTCAGAAAACCAGAAATACTTGATTGATTCAGATCGCCTATACACCAAAACACGTGGTATATGAGGAGACAACATATGAGATGACCTCGTTTTTCCAATATAATGTCCAGAAAATGAAAGTATGTGTCAGCTATTGGCAATTGCAGACCAACTTGCAGTCGATTCGGTTAACCTTCCCTGTCTGAGAAAGCGGTAGCAGTGCATGCACATAATTATAATCATCATCAATTCATTGTCTGCTACTTGACACCCACTGGTAATGGAATATTTATGCAAGCTGCACCAGAGCAGATCGGTTGCATTGCATCAGTTTAATTACGAGGTTCGAAAACAAAGTGAAAACTGTAAAAGCCGACGACTTGATCAGTTCTGGTTAACTAAATTCGTACAAAAACCAGCTAAAATCGCTCAGCCAAGTGGTTTTCGACTGGTATTTTGTAAACCCTGGTAATCAGTCGACCACCGTAGCTGCGACAAAACCGACGTTGCAACAAACTACACTGCACCAACTGCAGCTACAGCAGCTAACTGTTGGTGTTATTACCTGACACAAAAAGAGATCAACGCTGTGAGGAGGCCGCGAATGGAATGGATCATCCAACTACTAATCATAATTGACAAATTAATGTCATAATCAAGATATACTCCATGATCCGTATCAATCGAGCGGTAGCCTGTATATAGGAGTATTGGATGGATACGGGTCTCTTTCGCTTGGCCGTCGACGGCTATCCAAACCTGAAAGTGGATGGAAATTCTCGCTGAGCCTGAGATTGATTAATGATCAAATCGTGTATCATGCTGAAAGACAATTACGTCTGTGCCGCCGTGTAAATGTGTAATACGGGATTATGGGCCATGAATTTGATATGTAATCCTGGAAAAAATGGAGATGGAGAGTCCGTCGTATACTTGCCATTTGTTGGCTGTGCTCTGATTACTGCTTTGTAAAACTCCTCTCGGGTAGCTGGTAATTTATGAATGGATTCGGAAGAAGGGCAAGATGGCTCTACAGCAAGATAATAGTTCACAGGGGTAAAAGAGCAACAGCCACAACCAATCGAATTTCGTTGATGGCGTCAACGGTGATGTTTGGCAGTACATGATATAATAGAGATATACGGGTTGGCATAATGTGGATATATAAAAACTGCATCATTGAAGAATAAGAATAACTTCTCTAGATATCATGGATTCGGTCTATAGATACGGAAGCGTGTATATTGGTTTTGTTAGCTCGGTACATAAGACACGAGGAAGAAAGAGTTCATATCGAGATGGAGGTGAACATGGTTTTTGGGTGTCGAATATGTGTCAGCTATGAAGGTGTCTAAGTTCGCTTGCAAGACGACAACAATAAAGCACTGTTATAGGTGGAGTCCAGAGGAATAAGTTACATAGGTAGCGAAGTCTCTTGATGGTGGTGAGTATGTTGCGAAGAAGAAGACAAACCAAGTCGGGAGGACAAGTGGGTCGACACGGTGATTCTATTATTTCTATGTGGCGTATATTCGTTAAGATGAAGTTTGTTAGAAAAAGTGTCGACTATACTAATCCTAATAAGTTAGAAGTTTGACTTAGAGTTGTATTAGATATAGGGGTTGGAGTTAGATTCAGACTCTTTAACCCGTCAACCCTTTATATATACAGAGAAAGGGCACCATAATATAATCATAGCGACAACAATATAGCAGCAGCAAGCAGTAAGAGGACGTCAGCAAGGCCGTAAACTCATAGCGGCTTGGTATTCTATATTGATTGGGGAGGAGCGCCCATGAATCAGAGCCCCTGAAAATAGGTTTGTCCGAACCTCGTTGACAAATATTATGTATTCTTGTATCATCATTTGGCGTGTGTAATCAAATCATTGGTTGAAGTGATCTTATAAACGTTAGTCGTGGTTCCATTGCGTCGACTAATTTTTGTAATAAGCATGCAAAGAGAGGACGATGGCGAGGGCGTGAACTCGTAGCAACTAGGTGTACTATATTGATTGTGAAAGAGCGTCAATGAATAAGAATCCCGTAGAGTAGGCTCAGTGGTGGATCTAGAAAAACGTATTATAGCCCTCCTTTATATTAATATTTGACAAATAATTTTAGTGGAGACTCTGATGGTTGCTACAGGGGTAGTGAGGGGTCGAGCCCCCGCTGGCCCCGTGCTAGATTCACCCCTGAGTAGGGTTGTCCGAACCTCATTAATAAATATTATTTTTTGTGAGAATTCTTTATATGCCATTGACCTGTTCCCTTATATGCCACTTAAAATTGGCTCTTCTCTTATATGTTATTGACTCAATTTTTCACACCCATAGATGCCTCTACTGTATGTTGACAGGTAAAAACAGTAAAAATGACATCTTTGCCCTCCTAATTAGCTAAACAACTAAGGTAACAATATGATTGATACATACATGTATTTAGCAATTTAGTACTAATATAGTTATTGAATACAACATATGAAATATGTAGTTTTCAAAAAAAAAACATATCCAAAATACACTAATTCTCCATGTATGAACATACAGTAAACATCTCTAAGTATGAACATACAGTAAATATTTTCAACAAAACATTAGTTTTCCAACATACAGTAATCATCTTATATGACCCTCCTATCATAAAAGTTCAAATGTGCATACACCATCACAGTATATCACCCCTTTATCAAACAAGGGCAAAGATGTCTTTTACTAATTTTTAACAGTTTCAACAAATGGTCAACACATGGTAGTGGCATACAGGGGTGTAGAAATTTGAGTTGGTGGCATATAGGAGAAGAGCCAATTTTGAGTGGCATATAAGAAACCAGACCAAATTTCAGTGGCATGTAAGGAACTCTCTCTATTATTTTACGCTAGAAAATAATCACTTAGCTTTTTTAAAAAAAGTTTTCAAAAAAATAATCAATTGAGTTGTTACAAAACCCATGTGGTGTCTTGTTAATAAATATCGTGTCTCCAGTGTAATCATCATATTTAGATCTCCAATGGCTATATAGGACCATTTTTATAGCCAGTGGTATCGAAGCCTAGTTTTAAAAAATCTAAAATGATTTTCATGGGCCTCACTTTGAGAGAGCCAGGTAATAGTCTGAGATGTATGGGCTAATATGATCTGGCTCAAAAACAAATCTTTGGTCATATAAGTTGATGTGACACATAAAATTGTTGGGTTTAATCTCACATATAATGATAATAGCATAAATTGAAAGGTAGGAATATTCCACACCTATCTAAATGCTGCCTGCTACCGAGCTGCCTCTTGTCCCTTGCTGCTGCCGCGAGGGACGGGACGAGACAGCCCAAAGGCCGAAAATCTGCAGCGGGGTCAAAGACGCCAATCCCACCACGCGCCCACGTGATTTCTCCCGTAAAAACCCGCCCGTGACACGCCCGCACCATTCCCCTCATCACATGCTCGCTTTGTTCTTGCAAATTTGCGACAACATCAACATGGCTGCCAATCCCCTCTGCTAGTTCTAGCGATAAACGCCCTGTTCGGCTGGTGCCAGCTCTTATAAAAAAACGATTATTTTCAGTCCAGCCCAATTAATCGAATAGGGCGAAGAACTCTGCTACTATCTCCGTTTTAAATGAACTACTTTCATCCCAAAATAAACTTTTTTTTTTTACAGATGACACATTCTATCACTGCAAGAATACGTTTAGATTCACTGTTATAGGACATTAAAATAGCTATGATTTACCATAGAGATTTTAAAACAAGTGTAAACAATCATCTAGATATCAAATGAACATTTCTAGTCCTATGAATCTAAATAGAAAGTATGCGTAGATTCATGTCTAGAAATAATAGCTTTGCTCTGTTGGTCTCTACTTCTAAACTGTTAAAACAGAGACCTATTTTAATCTAAAAGATTGAATTGAATTATCCTATCATCTTAATTAATGACAGTGAAAACATAAATATGCACTCTTAAATGAATAATTAGATAATTTATACTGATAGTATAATACTAGAGCACGAGCACGGGAACGAGCCTTATTAAAAAAACATCTAATTAGGTATAGTTATAGTTTAGGAAGAAGAGGCACCTCCCATCTCCAACCCCAGCCAACGATGAAAATCCACCAAGGCAGGCAGCCTCACGTCGGGACACAAGCAATTCGCTCGCACGCACGTCACGAGACGACACGGCCGCGTCACACGTTTTGTGTCACGACCAAAACGACAGGAAACACACGCATCATACACATCGTTGCTTCTGCTCACTCACTCACTCACGCATCATCATGTTTGTACAAACACACGCATCGATCGGCTACTACACAACTACCTGACGCTTTTCCTCGCCGTCGGCGTCGGCGCCGGCGGCGAGCTCGAGGCAGCGCCAGCGTGCGCGGCGGACGGCGGCGGCCATGTGGGCCTGGGAGCGGCGGGCGGCGAGATCGGCGGCGCAGCGGGCGTAGGCGCCGGGGGCGAGCTGGTCGAGCAGGGACCTGACGCTGGCCGTCACCTGCTGCACGCACTTGCTCCAGTGCTGCTCCATGTTCTGCTCCATGCTCGCCACGAACGCCGGCATGATGCGCCGCTCCATCGCCGCCGCTCCGCCGCCGCATGCCATCGACACGAACCGCTCGTTGTTCCACACGTACAGCGCCCTCTCCGCCACCTGCAATTAAGAAAAACAGAACCAAAATTGAAATAACATTATCTGAACCAAACGTTTCAAATTTAATGTCCCACACTAATTTATATTACTACGTCCTACAAACATATTTCCTCCGTCTGTAAATATTTAAAGTCGTTGATTTTTTTTACACATGTTTGACCGTTCGTCTCATTAAAAAAATTTACGTAATTATTAATTTTTTCTTATGATTTAATTCATTATTAAATATATTTTTATGTGTATATATAATTTTACATATTTCACAAAAGTTTTTCAATAAGTCGCACGGTTAAATGTGTGTCAAAAAATCAAAGATAGTAAATATTTAGGAACAGAGGTTATAACAACTTAGAAGATGATTTGACCTCTTCTAGGACATTGTTTCTGGACATGAGCATACTCAACAGAAACTGGACAAGAAGAAATCAGATCTCCTTCTAGAAAAGATCCATAAAGTTTTTATTATCTTAAAAAAAAATTGCTGTATTTGGAACCGAGGTAGTTCTAACTGAATTGTAGACAACACAGAGTTCGCTCCAAAAATATTGGTAAAATTAGAATTGGGACCATTTCTACAGGTTATTACAGGAAAGTGCAGCGTGAAGGAGCTCCAAAAATTAACGTTGTTGTTACAGTGTTACTGAACCTACAACTGCTAGCTTGGTCCAGAATTTGATTGTTTTCTAGTACCTGCTAAAGTGGGTGAGTGAGCAAACCACACTTCCTGTGGTTTCAGTTCATCGTGGACAATATAATGACAACAACTAATACTACTATTACGAGTACTAATGCTATCAACAAAGGCTGGATTACACGACAAGAAAAGTGCTAATGGAATCATTGCCGCTTTGCTGAAAACGGAGTATGTTGGATGGCCAGTTTATTACAGGTATATTCAGATGAAAAAACTTTGGATCAGTTTATTACAGATAAGTATTCAGATGCTCCCCGCAAAAAAAAAAAGTACATTCAGAATTTCAGATGCAGAGCTGTGCACAGCATCATCGGTGGTGGTCAGAACAGAACGGATATTCGGAACTGAATGGATTGAGATTTTAAAGATGGATTGGATTGCTTAGAAAGTGGAGATTTTGAAGCTGAATTACACGAACAATGTTACGTGGGGTGGACAAACTAAAGTGACGACGCTTTATAAAGTCACTTTTTATCGAAACTTTGCAATCACCGCGGACTTTATTCCCCACATGTAGCACACTACAGCATGGGGGCCCAATGGATCACTGAGATGAATCTACCCAATGGTTAACTGAATTACCTAAGTGCGCTATGCGTAACGGCACGTAAATTCCGAAACTATTTTTCCAAATGTGAACTGTCAGTTGCACTAAGTTATGTTCTCTGAAACGAATAATTCTATACATTCAATTTTTTTCCTTGCAAAGCTGTTACATTTTTGTGATGTGGAGAGCTTTGAGAAAATCTATCGGTTACTTTTTCTTAAGTACGTACAGCAGTTAGAAATTGAACTGCTTGTGCTGATTGATGCTAACTTGCAAAACATACGTATAAGCAAATGCTGAATTATGCATGCACTAAAACAGATTGTGAAAAAATAAATTCAGAGAACAAGCACGAACCTGCGAGCTGCAGCTGCTGACACAACGACCAATCCGAGAACAAACCGGCACAACGATCTCATCAAACCGGCGCTGATCAAGAATCTCAACGATCTCCTCGATCTCGTCGATGAGCAACACCTCCTTCTGGCAATTGGTCACCGGCCACCGCCGCAGAATGTCCCCAACCACGCCGGCGGCGAGCTCCGGCTCCTTGTGCACGAACTGCACGACGCAGTAACTCAGCTGCCGGTGGTAAGCCTGCAGCCACCTCGTCCTGTGCAGCGGCATCAGAACCCTTTTCAAGAACACCCGATGCTCCTCCTTGATCGGCACTGCGAATCCGTTGATTATGCTCCCGAAAATCTCCAGCAATTCGCCGACGCCGGCGGGCGACGGCGAATTGGTGTCGAAGACTAAGCGGAGGAGGGCGGCGGACATGGCGCGGCGCATGGAGGCGCGTTCGAGGGTGAGCTTGGAGTAGAGGTGGTGGTAGATGGTCTTGAGGTGGCCGCGCTCGCGTGGGTCGTCGGAGCCGAAGAGGGAGACGAGTCCGGCGAGGAATCTCCGGTCGACGTGGCTGTTTCGTAGCGTCTTGGCGTCGGCGGCGGTGACGGCGGCGGCGAGGATTTCGTAGACGAGGCTGAGGTGTGGCCATTGTGGGAGCAGTGTCATTGGTGATGCCTCGTCGTCGACGACCATCTCCGGCGGCGGCGGCGGTAGTGACGGCGACGGCGATGACGATGATGATGATGATGATGGCGGTGGTGGAATTGTACGGAATATGTTGGCGGCGACCATCTTGAAGAGCGCCACCATGACACGGTGGTCTAGACTTGTCGACGGTGACGACGGCGATGACGGCGAGTGATTCCTCACGGCGGCGAGGATCTCCATGAGTGTCTCCGTCTTCGCGTCCCTCTCCTCGACGGATTTCTCGCCGGCGGTGAAGGTGAAGACACGGCTGCAAGACTCGATCTTGGAGATGAGAGAATCCGCCTCCGGCTCCGGCGACGGCGGCGGGAGCTTGGCCGTCCTGGCGGGGAGAAGAAGCGCCCCGACGTCGACCTTGTCGAGCTTGAAGAGATGCATCAGCGTCGTCGACCTCCTCTTCGCCGGCGCCGGCGCCATCACCGCCACCTCCTCCGCCGCCGCCGCACCCATCAGAGGAAGCTGTCACTACTCAAAGAGGCCAAAAATGGCGGCGATTTCGTTGGGAGAGAGAGCTTGGAAACAACAACAATGCTTGCATTGCATCGGCAAGTTTGCATTGGTTGATATAAGGAGGGAGAGAGAAACAATGTGGGGGAAATTTGGAGGGTAGCGCTTGGCCGTGGACCCGTTGATCCTCGAAAGCAACGGAGGAGATCTTCGTCTTCATCAGCCAGCGACAGGTCATCAGTGTAAACTGCGTAGGTCCTGAGAAATTCAGAGAGAGAAATCCAGTGGATCGACCCTTGCTGCTCTTGGTTACTGTGTACTGTGCTCTGCCTTGTGGTCCCCTTTGGATTGGTTGGTTTCTTGCTTCACAGGTGAATTGTTTGAGGCTGAGACTCTCTGTAAGCAGAGCAGAGCAGAGCATTGCATGGATTTCCCGTGTTGACCATTGTTGACTGACAGGATACATCAATATGGACATGGGTTAATTAGCAGAAGCAAACAGTGGATTGACAAAGTGCTAATGCCATCATTTGGACAACCAAAATCCAGGTAGGTACGTACAATAGTACAATGCTACATCCATGCATCTGATTGAATTGAATAAACAGAAAATGGAGAAGAGATGGTGGCAAACATAAAACATGATTTTTAGCTCCAACAGGCTCACAGGTTAATCTAATGGATACAATGCTACGTCCATGCATCTAATTGAATTGAATAAACAGAAAAAAGGAGAAGGGATGGTGGCAAACATAAAACATGATTGCTATTGCTAGCTCCAACCGTCTCACAGGTTAATCTAATATGGAGAGAGTAACATACTAGTAGTAGCATAAACCAACCAGGCAGTGGGATCTGGGAAGAAGCTGGAGTCTCACACAGTAAGGAAAAGGTTCACATGTAGACCTTAGTCCATAGGTTCAAACAAGATTCTGATCAATTTGGCTCCTATTTCATTTCTTGGCAAAGCATATCCCTGTGTCCGGTTGTGCCTCATGCCTGACAGTTCCCGGAGATGATTCCAAAGAAAAAGATGCCATGCTGCCATGTGATCCACTGATGCTTGCAAGCTAGGAGGAAGCCTTGGAATGGATAGGTGAATCGAGTCAGAGAGGTGTACCAGTGCAAAAATGCAAATGCAGTTGCATGAACCGGCCGAACAAGACGCACCGGCCATTCGGTGAGGCATGCATGCGTGCCAACACCACAAAAGTGAATCTTGCATTACCTGAAAAGAAATAAAGAACCTGATTGAAGGAAAGCGTTAGATGGTGCCAGGCATGCAGTTTCAGAAAGGTGATGTTTTAGCATAATGACATATTTAAGCGGCAAAAAGTACTAGTATGGTGCTTACTAACCTTTGGATTTGTCCTCTAGATTAATAATGGTCTATGTACAGAGCACAATTGTTCGTTTTCTGCTTCCCTTTTGTTTCAGTATACTTTAACAGAAATGCAGTAGATGAGATCATTTGATGTGCCAGATAAGGATTGGAGATGAGATTTGGAGCCGCGGATATCTTAATGCTAAGTTCAGGGAAACAAAAGAAGAAATAGGCACTTAGGCAGGTCATCCTTTGATCACCCATGTGCCATGAAGAACGCTAATTGATTGTATCAGCCAACATTTTGTCAAGCCGGCAATATATTCCAGATGCAAACGCCCAGCAAGAAAACTGAGAGAGACACGTTGCACCTTATTGTGTAAGTGAGAATAAAGCAGCTCAAACAGAATCCACTACATTACAAAGACAAATGGTACTGGAGGACGAATTAGTAGCTCACGAAAAATAGAATTCAGAGCAAACACTTGCTTCTCAAGGTACAATAAGACTGCTATTTCTAGAGGGAATGTACCATACGATCGAAGATAGCTTACACGAGCCTCCGTCCAACAGCACTTCAAATTTCAAGGGCCACTGTTGGATGGATATTAAGTTCAAGCACGTTTGTTAATTAATTCCCACTGTGAAGCCACAAAATGCCAACAACTAAATGGTTGATCCATCCTAACATGGTAACATTAATTATTCCTGTAAAGCTCAAATAATTTGCATAGTACAAGGTATTGTTTTCCTCACCAAATAAGTGCCGTGCATCTTTCCAACTCACAGTCAACATATATAGTTAAGTGATGGAAATCGTAAAATTTCAGAAATTTGTACGATCAGAACTGCAAGCCTTATACTCGATCCACTTTTCTTTACTTTCATAAATAGATTTCAAAAAGAAAAATGTTGGCTATGACAAACCCCAACATCCACATGCAACCAACTCTACAAAAACTACAACCACATTAGCCAAGCAACAGATGTATATAGGAAATTTTCAGTTTGGCAACCTCATTAATTTTGCCCAGGAAGCATCATTATTCCTCGATGAGATGAGTACAACAGATCACAATATAATACCTTTCTTATGAGATTGCACATCAACACCACTGAAAACATAAAGATCATCAAGCGGATAGTGCCTTCCACAATGCATCATTAGCTGGGCGGCTGATGAAACCCCGGTCCACCATCATTTCCACAAGCTCTTCATGCTTCTTGAGCTGACCAGCCTTCCGCAACAGGGCCAATACCATATCATAGGCTGGTTTTGTGGGTTTAAGGGCTTTCTCCTCAACCATTTCCCTCAGCGTCATGTGTGCACGTTTCCAATTCCCCCTTCCACAGAATGACTCAATTAGAGCTGAATAAGTATTCACGTTTGGCTCCACTCCCTGTGCATCCATGTCCTTCTTTATCCGCAGCACCATGTCCATCGACTTCTCCATATTGAACAATCTCATAAGCAAATTATATGTCACAACATTTGGCTTGCACTGCAGCTCCTGCATCCGCTCATACAACTTCCGAGCAGCACTTACATTGCCAAGCACAAGCACCAGCTTCAGCATGGGGTTAAATGTGTGGCAATCAGGAGTACAACCTTTGGCAATCATCCTTGTGAGCACTTTCATCGCAGCATCAAGGTTACACTGGCCCTTCCCGCAATGCGTCTCCATCAAGAAATTGTATGTGATAACATCTGGCTCGCACCCAAGCTGCCGCATCTGGTTGTGCACCTGCAGCACCTGCTCGGATCGCCCAGCCTTGACATGAGCCCTCATGATGGCATTGAATGTCGCCGTGTTTGGCGGGCACCCAGAATCAATCATCTGACACAGAAGCTCCTGAGCACGGGGCACCTGCCCTGCACGATACATTGCATCGATCACAGCTGTGTATGTATACACATTTGGTTCGATCCCAGACTGCTTCATTTCAGCGAATACCCTCTCGGCCTCATCAAGTCGCCCGGCACGGCACCATGCGTGCACCAGCGCTGTGTAGAGCACAACATCCGGCGTAAACACAGACTTGTAGCTGTCGAACAGAGCCTGGGCCTCACCAGCAAGCCGCTTCTTGGAGAGCAACCCAAGAAGAGAAGCGAGCGTGGACGGATCAGGCGCCCCAGCGCCATACTCCTCCATTCGCCGGAAGAGATCAGAAGCCTCCGACGGCAGCTCCGCGCGAACATACCTCCTTATCAAGGCAAGGATTAGCTGTCCCGAAATGGGCACGGATCGCTCCCGCATTTCGTCGAGCAGGTGGCGGGCAAGGGGGAACTCATGGTGCTTGGCGAGCAGATCGATCATCGCGGCGTACAAGGCGGGAAGCGAGTCGGGCGGGAGCGACGGGAGGACGTGGCGGAAGAAGGCCACCGCCTCCGGGAGCGGCACGCCGCGGCGGAGCGCGAGAAGGCGGCGGAGCAGGCCGAGCGGCAGCTGCGGTGGTGGCGGGGAAGCGAGCAGGGTGGAGAGCTCGGGCATCGGCGGCGGATCGAAGGTCGCCTCCGCCGTAGGGTACGCGCGGCGGTGGTCGATGAGGGCCGCGTGGAGCGCGTCCAAGAGCTTGGTCTCCGCGGCGGTCAGCGACGGAGGGGAATCGGGCTTCGGCTCCGGAGACGGCGATGGTGACGGTTCCGGCGCCGGAGATAGGGTTGGGGCGGCGTCGCATAGGCGTCGGAGATGGCGAGCGGAGGCGAGGGAGAGGTGGTGGTGGCGCTTGAGGAGGAGAGCCATGGCGATGCGGAGGTGGAGGATTGGGTGGTTGCTCGATTCGATGCCGCCGGCGGCAACGATGAGAGAGTGGAGGAGAAGTAGGGTTTTGGATGTGGAGTTCGGTTGGGCCTTGGTTTTTGTGGGGAGACGCGGCCCAGTATAGTTTCGGCCCGTTAATTCGGTAAAATATGACGGGCTTTCCAGTTTTGGCCCATGTGATGAGGCGTTTGGGCTTTCGCTGTTTGGAGAAATGGGCTTGGTAAAATTTGGCTGCTCGATAGTTTCAGCGTCACATGCGCATCGGGCCGGCATCGTGTGACGTGGGTCCAACTCAGCCATGGATCGGTGGCGACGGGGCGTAACCGGTATCAACTCCCTCCGGATAAGCGTTTTAAATAGAGATAACAACTACTCCCTCCGTCCCAGAAAAAACGCATTTCTGGGTTCGAATCTAGGCATACACTATGTCCAGATTCAAACCCAGAAATGCGCTTATTTTGGGACGGAGGGAGTATGAATCTAGACGAGATTTTATACTTGCTTTGTTCAACAATATAAACATTTTAAGTTCAATGTGATGTATAACAAATCTAGATATAATCTCTATTCAGACTCATTTTACTGAGTTATAAACTTCATCACAAGTACTTATATTTTTTGGACAGATAGAATAGTTTTAGGACGTGTGACGTAAAAAAAAAAGGCTTATGTTTATAGTACCTTTGAGAGCTGACGTGGACAAAATCTTATCGTCAGGGCATAGACATATGCGAAGAAAGGGATCGAATTGGAGCTAATTCGTCATGGAGTACTGCTCTATCTGTTGTTGTCAACAGCTAATTCGATCTAGGCCTTACCCATAGCTGGTCATTGTCTTTGGTCAGGTAACAGGTCGACGGTCAATTCGATCTTCCAAGTTTTTCGGGGCATGTTGATTGCTTGTGTGGAGAGATATAGCATACGCATCGGTCGATACATTATGAGTGATGGCGAAAATCGGTGCAACCTGGCAACAAAATGACGCACGAGCCATTGATGTTCGTTGTCCTTCACCTAATCTCTGAGAGCAATGCGAATATATACCATTGCAACTCCGACAACACTTTGTGCTGTCTCGACCAAGGAATTTAATTAGATTTTTAGCTCTTTTGCTTTGATTTGCTTCACTGGCAGCAGCAATTGATTGGAGGGTTTTCTCAAATAATGAGACTTGTTATCCTGTTTTCGTACGCATGCATGCATATGCACTCGTCAATAACTTGCAAAAAATGGTTGCTTGCTTTGGTCTGAAAAGCAAACTATGCATGCAGTTTAGTAGTAAAGTAAAAATATTCTGAAAATACTCATGTGCAGCGTTACTCATGCATGCAACTATGATTCCTTTTAGTTACTACTACTAATCATATGGATGTTAAGTTTCAAAAATTGTCTCGTCAAATTCAGTCCAGGACTGAATCATAAGGTCAAATCACACTTTTATATTTCTTCAGTACGTGGGCACTGGGCAGAGTCAACACATATTACGCATGGCATACAGAATATTCAGAGTTTCAAATTCCAAACGAGACTGTGTAAACAGGATTAGCATAGGACTGCAGGTTCTTTATAAACGAAGCGTGCATTGGTCAATAGCTGTGTTACCGCATATACCCAAAAAAAAAAAGCATTGACCTGATTTTTTTTAAAAAAACAATGCATTGGACAAAAATTACGTATACCTTACAGAACATTCAGAGATTCAGACATGTATATGGGTTAACGGGTGGACGCTATCTAGCTAGTCATATTCAAATTTCAAATCAGACGTTGTAAACATGATTTAACATATGACTGCTGACTGCATGCAGGTTTCTTTAGTATAAACGAAGCGCATGTTGGAAAAAACTGAGTTGCTACACTAACCCGACATAAGCCGCGTTTGAGATGAGAGTGGATTTTTTTCCGTCGTTTTCCGTTAGCACGCTTTTCAAAATGATTATCCGTGTGTTTTTTAAACAGAGTTTATATAAAAGTTTCTTTAAAAAATGATATGAATCCATTTTTCAAGTTTTTAGTAGTTAATACTTAATTAATTATGCACTAATGACTTATCTTGTTTTGCGTGCGAAAAAAATCCAAACTGCCCAGCAGTTTCGAACGAGGCCATAAACTGGTCGGGATTGTATTAGAATATTGCCACTGCTGACTGTGCGAGTCAAAGTCAAGAAAAGAAAACGTTTTCATCGTTGGCCAGCCCCGTTAAAAAAATCATTTCCATTACCCTCAACGACGAAAGAACACAATCAGTCGGAAACCGTCAACAGATCTAGCCTAGGACGGGCGTGCAGTGTGTCTGCCGTGTGGGCACTAAATGTGGTTTGCATCCAAACTCATCCAATCCAAAAGATTGAAACTAAAATGTTAGGCCTTTGTTTGGTTAGTAGCCAGAAAATTAGCATGCCAAATTATTATTTTAGTTCAATGCTATAATCTAACGTTTGCTACGAACCAAACGAAGTTGTTGCCAATCATTGCCAAAATTTTGACAATGACGAATTCTTGCCATGTCAAAAATGAGTAAGGCTTAAAATGACAATAAACCAAACAAGTGGTAAAACCCATAATAGTTCCACCAAATAAACTCAAATTATCTGCTAAAACATAAGTACTAGTTTTAGCCTATCGCATTTTTGAACCACATCCGAACGTCCCTTCTTGGATAATTTATCAGACGTTGTTTCACTTTATATAAGAAAGTGTTTCACATGTTTGACCACTTGCTGTAAAAATGTTTCAGATGTTTTATAAATCATATAATGTTCCACAGCTACATAGAAAATGTTTCAAATCTCATAAATCCGGATAAAGATTCAAAGAAACATAATGGAACACAATAAAATACTCGTTGAAATATTTTTATCCAACAGAAGAAATATCATTATACATTAGATGAAACATCAAAAAAATTATAACCTATACCGTCTAGCTCTAACTTCTTATTCATCTGCGGTGGCCACCTTCAACCCTACTTTAACTGAAGATAACAACAGTGGCAGAATCTAAGGATATCGAAGTCGCTGCCACGACAAACCTCCCATGCATATTGATGGCAACAACAACACGACCGCCGATGGCTAGCTCGCACCCGGACTGCCATGGTTTTGGAATAAGAAGCGGAGAGAGAAAGTGGGGGTAGGGGGTGTCTCCATGGGAACTGCCGTTTCCACCGCGGCGAACCTCCACGGACACCAATGAAAACAACAACCAACGAGCTCGCTGTGTCCCATGGTGTGAGATGAGAAGAGAAGGTAAGGAAGAGACAATGCAAAAAAAAGAGTAAGAATGAGTCAATGAATAGATAGGTTGGTAGTTGGAGCGTCAAGCGTCCGCCTAGCTCCTAAGAGCAAGTCTAATAATACATCGGACTTGTTGGTTGTAAGATTTTTTATAGTCTTCTTTTATATAAGTTTATAGCCTGTTTCTTCTCTCCTCTTCTCCACATAAGCATTTAGCCGGCTGACAGGCAGCTCTAACGGACGCTCGGCTAATCCATCCCGGCCAACTCATGGACACGACGCCACCTAAACGGACCGTCCGTACATCCGTCGAAACTCGCATGCGCAGTGCCTAGCTTCCCGCGCCGCCGATTTCCTCCTCCAATCCGCCGCGCGGTCACGGGCTACGTACTTGCCGCCGGAAAATCCCCCGCATGCGCGCGCGCCCGTCGCGTCCAGGATTTGGTCTCTCTCGCGTCGCGTCTCCAAACGGAAACTCACGTTGAGACGCGCAGAGAGCGATGGACCGCGTCCTCGCCCAGGAAAAAGCCAACGGCCACCACCCCCACCCCCACCGCCTCGCTCCTCAACTCAACCGATCGCTGACACTGATCTCATTTCCTACTCCTTTGACGAAATCACAATCCAATCACCAACCATCTCCCTCCCTGCCTCTCGTATATAACCCAACTAGCCAAGCCTAAAAGCTCACGACAAGCACAAACAACAATTCCATCAATCCCAAATCCATCTACTCACCGATCGATCAAACCCAACAATGGAGACCAAGCCGACGAAGCACCACCACCATCACAAGCACGCGAGGTCACGAAGCTTCGGCGGCGGCGCAATCGTCTCCTTCCTCAAGAACACCGCCGCCTCCTTCTCCACCACCACCACCTCCACCTCCACCGCCACCAAACGGCCCTCCTCCTTCAACCACCGCAACGCCTTCTCCGGCCCAATCGCCGTCTCCATCGTCCCCCCGGCTGCCCGCGGCGGCAGCCGCCGCGACCACCGCTCCGGCTACAAAACCCCCGAGCCATCCTCCCCCAAAGTCTCCTGCATCGGCCAGATCAAGAAGGCCAAATCCAAGAAGCTCTGCAAGAACGGCGTCTGCCCTCTCCCTCCCCGCCCACCGGCGGCGGCGGCGAGGCAGAATAGCTCGCTTGTCAGGAGGATGCTCTTCCGCCGCAGCAGGTCTCGGTCGGCCTCGTCGAGGGACACCGGCAGCAACGGCGGATTGTTCAAGGGGAGGAAGTCGACGTCGTCGACGGCCGTGGCAGCGGCGCCGGCGCCGGGATTGGGATTGGGGCAGATGAAGAGGTTCACGAGTGGGCGAACGGCGTTGGAGGATTTCGATTGGAGGGAGGTGGAGGAAGACGATGAGGATGAGGTGTTCGTGGCGCACTCGGCGCCGCTGGTGATGGGCGGCGGCGTGGTGGCGTCGGAGCCGAGGAAGGAGGTCAACCTCTGGAGCCGCCGACCCATGGCTCCACCCACTCCGCTTCGACTTCCATGAACATGAGCTTCCAATTGCATGTGCATGATCATCGATAGTTAAATTCGTGAGTTTTCTAGGTCCAAATGCGAGCATACGTACGTGTATATGCAAATTTAATTTGTAATTTGTTGATTTATTTGTTCTTGGAGAAATTTGTACAGTCATATATATACTTCATCACATTAGACCCCAAAAGTATAAATCGATATATGATTCTTTTTGTATTTTTTCCCTGTTGATCGAATATGTTAGGTGCTATGATTTTGTTTGGAAAGGAAGTTACAACGAAATGATCGAAGAACAAATTAAATGTAGTGGTTGTTAGATATATGAATGAACAAGTTGTTGTTTTGATTGATCCTTACGTACGTACTTGAATGGATTTCGTGTGAAATCAGGCTTGGAATATGCTTGACAACTCGATCGGAATTCATGATTGTTGGATTGAGTCTGAAACGGAAGCTACTGGATTTTGACATTTTGGTATTCAGCGCCGGAATTGTCATGCATTCAATTTTTCTAGTTAATGCAGCATGCTGTGACAGTGTTATTATAGCTTAATTTCTCCGCACATTTTCTCTGAAAATTCCGGCCTTCGTCGAGCGTGCAGTTACGACTTTTTATGAGAACAAAAAGTTTGGTCAGCACAAGCCAACTAGTACTGACAAGAGCCAACGAGCAATAGTCGCCGAAATATGATTTTTCTATGGTTAATTAAGTGTTGTAGGACCTAATTAAAAGGTTCCGTACGTTCACGAGTGAATTGCCCATCGAGTGGTGGTCTGAAAAACAAATGAATCGAACTATCATAACAGACGGCAAATTTCTCCAGAATTCACGAATGCGTGATTCATGGATGGACCTGAACATACGGGGTAGCTTAATAACTTTTTAGTTTTCCAAACAAACCAGCTAACATGCATGATTTCATCACAGTTTTCCATGCGTGACAGAATCATTAGTTAGCACCTTGATCCATATGCAATTCACCCCACATGTATATATTTTGCTGGTGTCATTTGGAGGACAAAGCAACTGATGTAACGTGGCAAGACAAAAAAAAAAGGACGTGTTGAATTGTCCCTGTCTTCGTTTGTCATCACGTTTAACCCGTTGCATGCGTGTGTTTCGCCAAAAGAAGGAAATGAACAAATATTAAAATCAAATCAAACATGACGCGGAAATGAGAGAGACACAAAGCGTGGGCCAGTGATGCTCGGAAATAAGTGTTGGAAACCGTGGGCCAAAAGCCCATCTAGAACATTGGAAGTAACGAGCGGAAAGCGAAGGCTTATGTTGTGGATTCCTCTAAAAAGTGGTGTGGATAGGGTCATAGGATTGCAACTTTTTGGTGGTGGGCTCCGAAAGCGACCCACGAGATGGCAAACATCAATAGTGAGATTTTTCAGTTTTTTCACCCGCTGAACTCAAACATTTTCACTACTTCGCGGAATCTAATAAAGATAAGTAGTCTAATAAATATAAGCATTTTTCATAGAACCCTATGTTTTATCGTCAACGTTATATAAAAAAACTAGAGGTATTATGACTTGTGCACATAACACCGGGTACTATGGTCCCAAGGTTTAATGAACTTCACCCCTATACATTCTGACTATATATTAACTTCAAGTTTATATCTTATAAGTCATAAAATGTCTATGGATTTGTTAATAAAGTATTTGTCTTAATTCTTCCATACTTTAAGCAAAAATGCCTTGCCAAATCTTAACATTGCCAATATTTTTGTAAGATTCGGATTGGCAGTTATCCAAACAAGGCCACGGTCTGTCTGTGTTTCAGAAAGACACGGAGCTTCTCTGCACATTCTGGAAGGCCGCAAATGACAAATTCTTCAGTCACCAAACCCATCCAGTGTAGTTAGTAGTGTTTACTGTTTAGTAGTGGTATACGTCGACCTCGACCAGCTGATTCAGCTTAGTTCGTGTCTGTCTTTTCTAATCTGGAGCTATTTGCACATTGACTGCTTACTAATTCGCTATGTGAATTCAGTCTGTTTCTGCCGGTAAGCTTGTCACCGTAACCTAGGTAATCCCTTTTTGTTGCTAGTTGCTACCCCAAGTTGTTGAAATGAAAATGTTCAGCTATCTTGATTCTGTAAAATAATGACCTGATGCTGGTGCCCTGCAGCAAGCAATCGCTCCCAAAGTCATATAAGAAACAGACTTCTGACTGACCAAAGATGAATTAGTATATCTTTGGAAGATCAGATCTTAACCCACCAACAGAGAATCAGATTATTAAAGAAATGGGAGATGATGTGCTGAGCTCCAACTAAGCAAACTGAAATTCTGAACTTCCTGAGCTCCTGACACATGGAACCACGCCGTTCTTCACGGCTCCACACATGCTTTGTACTGTTGTACAGATGGCCAGATGGGCAAGGGATCGAGATAACAGTATCAAAATGCTCTTGCTCAAGTTGTTAATTAATCAACACACGCTGATGTTGTCAGCTCAAGGAAATTAAGGAAACTATGACCTGCGTGCGTGCCCACTGTATTATGCTGGTTTCTGTCATTCTGTGGACAGGAAACGAATTCCCCAAAAGTTGCCACTTGTTCTGTGTAATGAGAGTTATGAGAAGAAGCAGCTTGATGCGAAAGGAAGAAGAAAGCAAAGCACCCAATAGTTACTTAGTGACGGGCCACATCAGAATATGTAATCCATTAAATGAAACGAGTTGAAGTCGTGAGCCTGACGATGTTGCTGCTAATTCTAATTCGCAGCTCATCGTCCTCGCTGGATTCGTGGCAGCGAGAGCGGATCGTGTCTCGCTGCTGTCCAACCATATATTATTTGTTGATGATTAACACTCGTACATGTTCATGGAAATTAGTTCGCTGGTAGTAATAGTATGGGTGCCTTGTACTTGCTCATGTGATGTTAGGCTGTTCAGTTTCAATCCTGACAGAGTTTGTAGCATGCAGATTTCAGAAATTCAGAAATGCAGTGATGTTCCAGGTTCCATTTGCTGTATTCTTGCCAGGGTGTTAGCATCGATCCATTGGCAATGTCACTCATCGTTGTTCGAGGTTAGAGACATGTTGTGTTGGTTAGGTTAAGCATCGCTTTCAGGTGACCCCAGAGTAGTAATATCACCATCACTCCGTCAGGGCGTGAGCACTACTACTTTGGTCAACTTGCGCCAAAAGGAGAAACAGGCAGTTTGTCCAGCTCGCGCGAAAAAGGAAAAAAGAGGTCGATCCACTTGTAATTTTAAGATCGCACGCAGACACAATTAACCGTGAAGCCCTCCTTTCTTCCTCAAATTCCAAATATTTGATTTCTGAAACAAAGCATAATTAAACCTTTTAAGGTTTGGGCTCACTTGGAATGAAGTGTTTCCATAGGATTCTTGAAGGATTATAATCCTTTGGAATTATTTTCTAGTTAGCCCATTTGGTTTGTAGGAATTGGAAAAAAAAAAGCTTTGGAATCACTCTTTCCTTCACTTTTTGGAGCATTTGAATCATGAATCCAAACCTCATGGTTTTAAATCCTATGAGAATTCCAAGACAACATCTCTCTATCTCTTTCCTCTTAACTCTACTTTAATCATATTTCTTCTCTAAAATTCCTATGTATTTTATGTGAAGTATCCAAACGAACAATTCAACAAAATCCTGTGTTATCATTTAATGTAGGATTTCATATAACATGACCTAAGTTATATCTTGCATTTTCATATTCATGTGTTTTTTTCGTTTCTATACTTACTAAAATTTTATACTATTTTTTAACAAAAATCTCAACCATACCTTTTAAATAGATGGAAGGTACTTCATACATCTCCAAATGATCTTCGTATTTGTTATTGGCGGGGATAGCGATACAACTTTGCATGTCATTTAAAACATGAAAATCCAATGTTGGTCAACTAAAACATGCATGCATGCAAAAGACAGCCACTTCTGCACGGAGAAACGAACAAACTGATATTCCCTCGTGTAAATATGAAAATCAATTAGAGACATCTTCAAATCCTAAATATAAAGACCATTTAGAGATGGAGGGAGTACAAAACATCGAAATTAACTCACAGATTGTCACATCAGTATTAATAAAAGTTTAGTAAAAAAATCAGTACATATAGACTTTTCAAAAAAAATAAAAAAGATTCAATTGCAGTTACATGCCTCTGTTGGTGGTTGGAGGAACAAGACGTCATCAGGGCATGTCCAATGGTAAATTAATACCGTAAGTAAGTAGTATTATGCATGCATATGTGAAAAAAAGAGAAATAAGAGAGAGAAATATGTTGTATGTTAATTTGCTTATGGTATAAAAAACAACGGCTGCATGTTATGTACAAGATTTTCACCATTGTAGTCTAATTGTCTCTTAGATGAAGGTTTTTATTGGCCCACTTAATTCTATTTTTAAAGATATACATACAACATAATTGACAACCCATTATATATAATATTTATTATGTTGTCTCTGGAAGAAAATTACATACAACGCGTTGTCTTAACAGCCGTTCCTCAGTCTTCACCGCACGGACGCACAGACGCAACTTGGGAAAAGAAAAGAAGTTGGCTTTGGGCAGCGGAAACGGACGCCGGCCACCTCACCTCACTACTCACAACTCACACCTCTCGCATTTATCGCAAGCCACGCCCACTCTTCCCGTCTCGTTTGACCCGGCCGCCTCCACGACGTGGCCACCAATGCGGCAAGCCCCCATCGCGGTCGTCCCATTTCTTTTTTTTCTTTTGAGTTTTTAAACAAGAAATTTCCGTTTTGTTTTTTTGCCAGCTTCGCTATCGGATAATTTCTGTTTTGTTTTCATCACATCGATCGCGGCCAGCTCACCTCCCGCCACTGGCCCACCACCCCCCGACGTGCCGGCAGCTCGACCCGTTGTGGGCCCCACGCGTCAGCCTCTCGAAGCCGTACAGGCCAGGCGACCGTTACGTCCCACCACCGCGGAAGCCGAAACCATTTCTCATTTCCTTTTTACACTTCACCCCTCCCAAAACCAGATAATGGCATTCCGCACAGCCACTGAGACGTTGCGTTGCTATTTCAGGCCAAAAAATCCGACGAGCCCGGCCGAGATCCACCACCACCACCCCTCGCCGCTCGCCGGAATCCGCGCCGGGCAACGCGGAGGTATAAGGGGAGCTCGCCTCCCGCTTTTGGAACCCTAGGAGGGAGGGAGAGGAGAGGCCACGTGCGCGCGTGCCCACGTCACCTCGCCGCCGATGGAGTCATCCGGCGGCGGCGGGGAGAACTCTCCGGCGAAGCCGATCATGCTCCACGGCGACCTCGACCTCTGGGTCCTCGAGGCCCGCCTCCTCCCCAACATGGACATGTTCTCCGAGCATCTCCGCCGCTGCTTCGCCGCCTGCAAACCCCCTTCCTCCTCAAAACCCTCCTCCCGCGGCGGCGGCGGCCACCACCACCGCAAAATCATCACGAGCGACCCCTACGTCACCCTCTCGATCGCCGGCGCGGTGGTGGCGCGCACGCGTGTGATCCCCAACTCGCAGGACCCCGTCTGGGAGGAGCGATTCTCCGTTCCCCTCGCCCACCACGCCGCCGCGCTCGAGTTCCACGTCAAGGACAACGACACCTTCGGCGCGCAGCTCATCGGCACGGCGACAATCCCCGCCGAGAAGGTCGCCTCGGGGCAGGAGATCGAGGATTGGTTCCCCATCGTCGGCGCCAGCAGCGGCAAGCCGTACAAGCCGGACACCGCCCTCCGTCTCCGATTCCGGTTCAATCCCATCTCCTCCAACCCTCTCTACCAGCACGGGATCCCCGGTGATCCGGAGCAGAAGGGGATTGGGGATTCGTACTTCCCGCTCCGCCATGGCTGCCGCGTCAAGCTGTATCAGGACGCGCATGTGAGGGAAGGCGACCTGCCGGAGATCGAATTGGAGAACGGAAAGGTGTTCGAGCACAACGCGTGCTGGGAGGATATCTGCCATGCCATCCTTGAGGCGCACCACATGATCTACATCGTCGGGTGGTCGGTGTATGACAAGGTGAGGCTCCTCCGTGAGCCGTCGTCGGGGAGGCCGATGCCGGAAGGCGGCGACCTCACGCTCGGCGAGCTGCTCAAGTACAAGTCGCAGGAGGGCGTCAGAGTTTGCCTGCTCGTGTGGGATGACAAGACGTCGCATGACAAGTTGTTCATCAAAACGGTGAGGAATTTTGCATGGAATATAGTTTTTGGTTTTGTGATTGATTTTAGTACTGCTCTTGTGCTTAATTAGTTTGGGGATGGTACATATGATGTGTTGATGTAATGGGATTGAATTCGTCGTTGTTGCTCCAAAGATAGTATGGATTTAGTAATTCAAAGGTTGTTGGGTTCCAGTCATAAATAATTGAGTGTTGGAAGTAACTAAATAGGAAGGGTGCCATTCTGAATGCTCTAGCCTTGAAAGTTTGTTCTGGTAACCGAATATTTGGTCTGCATGGATTCCCTTTGTTTTTCATTGGATGTAGTCTGTGCCATGCATTTCATGCAGATTCATATATTTGTCTTTTCCTCCTGATATACTGAAAATGCTGCACAATTTACCATCCCCATCATAATTGGCGTGTACTGTTACTTTTGGTTAAGAAAGTTCCTCCTTTTTGTTGTTTTGCAGGGTGGAGTGATGGCGACACATGATGAAGAGACCAGAAAGTTTTTCAAGCATTCCTCAGTCATCTGTGTTCTTTCACCTCGGTATGCCAGCAGCAAGCTGAGCATTTTCAAACAACAGGCAAGTGCCAGGCAGGATGGTATAGTTGATAACTGTTTTCATTTTTATAGGTTGCAGATAATGGTTATCACCATAAACCTTATGGATTGTTAGCTCATGTTTGCCCCTTCTTGAAGAACTTGTTGATGTTCTATAGAAACTCATTATGGGTTGGTGTAATGGTGTCATTTGGATATTGCATTATGCAACCAAGTTGATAGACAGCCTTTTTAAAACAAAATCAGGATATGCCTATCATCTATTGTTTCGAATAAGCCAACAATTTATTATATTTGTGAATATTTACACTGAAGTTTATCATATTTATTTGTATCCCCCGTTTTCTATAATCATAAGTTTGTAGTTTACAGGTTGTTGGGACTTGTCCCCGCATTTTGATGATCTTGAATTTTGTAGCTTGCAGGTTGTTGGGACTTTGTTTACTCACCATCAGAAATGTGTGCTGGTTGATACACAAGCTTGGGGAAACAAGCGGAAGATTACTGCATTTATCGGTGGCCTGGATCTTTGTGATGGGCGTTATGATACACCTGAACATAGGCTTTTTAAAGATCTCGACACAGTATTTGATAACGATTATCATAACCCTACATTTTCAGTGAGTGATTAATTTTTGCTTTTAATAAGTTCTATATAACTTCTCCATGCCTTACCAGCATGGAGTCGAGGGCTTAAGCTCCTGGGTAGTGGTGCATTGCTGTGGTGGATGATTTCCTGACCATCAACACTTCAATACTCTCTTGATGCAGTCAAATGCAAAGGGGCCAAGACAACCATGGCATGACCTTCACTGTAGGATTGATGGTCCAGCTGCATATGACGTCTTGAAAAATTTTGAGCAACGCTGGAGAAAGGCAACAAAATGGCGTGAACGATTTAGAAGAGTGTCACACTGGAAAGATGATGCCCTGATAAAGTTGGAACGTATCTCATGGATACTTAGCCCTTCGCCTACTATTCCAAATGATCATATTAGTTTGCGGGTTTCAAAAGAAGAAGATCCTGAAAACTGGCATGTTCAGGTACTACCACTGCTCTTCTAATTTTTTGCTTGTGGTAAATTACATCTGAAAATTTTGGCAGCGATACAAATATGTTGTTTGTTTCAGGTATTCCGGTCAATAGACTCTGGTTCTCTAAAAGGATTTCCTAGTGATTGCAAAGAAGCTTCAAAGCAGGTTAGTCCGACACATCTCCATAGTCTTAAATGTTCAACAAATCTATAGTTATAATGAAGTTGCCGGTGCTATTTTGTTTTGACTATTACTTTCTCTTGTCTTATGCCATTTCAAAATGTGATCTGGTAAATGTTTTTGATTGTTTCATGTACTTCTGCTGCAGAATCTTATTTGCCGGAAGGACCTGATAATTGATAAGAGCATCCACACTGCTTATGTCCGGGCAATCAGATCCGCCCAGCATTTTATTTATATTGAAAATCAATATTTCCTTGGGTCTTCGTACGCTTGGCCATCCTATGTTAATTCAGGTGTGTGGCTTTTGTTTTTCATATCATGTGTGCAATTTATCATCTCCTTCTTAATTGTAATATTAACACTTCAAGTTGCCACATAATCTTCCGCTGATAAAAGAAGTCAATATTAACACTTCAAGTTGCCACATAATCTTCCGCTGATAAAAGAAGTCCAACTATATCCTCCCATGTTGTTCTAAAAACAAAGGCCATAACAGATGTTTGGAATACTTGGATGTTTAGATAGATTTTTTTTTGCGGTGAATGTTTAGATAGATTAACCGACTTGTTTTTTCATACTGTTATTGCTGATGATGCTGTTGTGTGGCTATAATATCTGTAACATCAGTGTTTGATGATCTACATAAAGTGGAATTGACCTCTTAGTGTGCCGCAGGTGCTGACAATCTGGTACCTATCGAACTGGCCCTCAAAATTGCAAGTAAGATTAGGGCTGGTGAAAGATTTGCAGTTTATGTAGTCATACCGATGTGGCCTGAAGGAGTCCCTACAGCAGCTTCTGTACAAGAAATTCTCTTCTTTCAGGTAATTTCCTACATTATTTTTAAGCAGTATGGAATTTCACAGAATTAAAAGGTTTACAAATACTTTCACATAAATTATAGTTATTTCAGTGGTTATTTCACTTATCCACCAACATGGCTACGGCTGGATTCTCCTCATGTGTGTAAACCCTAGGGGCCGCACTTGTGCATGCTTGTCGAGGGGTTGCAAGACGTCCATAATCTTAAAATTCTTTGAGATGCGGCAAGTTGGGACCGCTATATCCAGCAGTTTATGAAAATCCTTAATTATCTTTCAGAGCTATGCCTTGCAACTTACTATCTGCACTTGCATCCCATTGGCGCATTTCCTAATGCTGGTCATTTTCTAGTTTTTTATACAGCTCTCTACCTGTAGTCACTTTTTTTAGGCAAGCTCTTTCACCTTTTGAGGAGCTGTGCCTTCACAAGTCAATTTTTGAGCCCTTGGTTTGGATTCGAGTTCAATTATCATTTTCTTATTATATAAACCTAAATACCTAATTCTTCCTAGGTGTTATAGAGAAGTCCTTTTGCCTTTTGTGGAAAGCAAAAATTTTTGCAGCAGAGTATTGAGTATTCATGCCCATCTTTTTTCCTGATCTTCCAGGCTCAGACAATGGAGATGATGTATCGTATAATTGCAAATGAGCTCAAGGCCATGAATATTGAGAATGCACACCCTCAAAATTACTTGAACTTCTACTGTCTGGGCAATCGAGAAGAATTGTCTTCAAATGAGAGCCCTGAATCTAACGATAAAAGTGCAGCGGTACTTTTTTCAATCTTGATAATTTTTTTTAAGATAACATTATATTAATTAGATTGCTAATATCAGTACCATCTTGTTGGTTGGTATCTTTTGTCGTCTGAACTTATAGGTGGGTAGTAAGATTTATTGTTACTCTTTACCTATGAAAAAAAACCTTGGTTTTGTTTAACTTGCTTGAAAAAGTCTCGTACATTGGTTAGGAAGGTTGCGTTTGTAAAGTAGTCCGTCGAGCAATGAATAAATTAGCTTAGTGGTATGATTGATGAAAACAGAGGTGCTGGTTGCTCAATGATCAGGATTTCACCTGATATGATATAGTGGGTGTTGATTTGTCTAAATGATACAGCAGACTCTTTATTGTCAGTATGAAAGTATGAAAATTTATGCATTACTTAATGTATGAAGTATCTACTGTCACTGGCTGGCTCTTTTGATGGTTCTGAACTTATGTTGTAACTTTGTTTTATGTTCCAGTCATTTATTTCTTTCCTTTAGTTGACAGTATGATACTGAGCTTTTGTCGCTTCACTCTACTTGTGCTCTCTCATAATCTACTTGTCACTAGGATAGATCCATTTTTTCCTAATAAAATTCTTCCCATTATCTAAGAAAAGATCCTCTTTTTTCCCTTTCAAGAAGTCACTATGTATACACAGCTTATTTCGATTTTACTGATCTTTACATTCATAGGCCCTGGCTAGAAAATATCGGCGGTTTATGATTTATGTTCATGCAAAAGGGATGATAGTAGATGATGAATATGTCATTTTGGGCTCAGCAAACATCAACCAAAGATCCCTGGCTGGTTCCAGAGATACTGAAATTGCCATGGGTGCATACCAGCCTCATCACGCATGGTCTAAAAAGGGGAGTCATCCTCACGGTCAGGTCGGTGGCTTACTTCTCAACATATCCCTCTCTGTCTGTACTCAATGCTATGCTATAGAACTTATCGATAAATTTTGTGAATTGTATCTTAGCATTCTTCAACTTGTGATAATATTGCTGAACCTTCTTGTAGCTATTAATTTAGATCAACAGCAAAGACCCGCCAAAGGTATTGTCATAGATTTTGTAACCGCCTCCTAATGAACAATGTATTGCTTGCAGGTATACGGATATAGAACTTCTCTCTGGGCAGAGCATCTTGGGATGGTTGATGAACGCTTCAAGGATCCATCAAGTTTGGAATGTGTTGAGTTTGTGAATGAAATAGCTGAAGATAACTGGAGCAGATTCACCGCAGAAGAACTGAAAACGTTACAAGGGCACCTCCTGAAATACCCAGTTAAGGTAGAGGCTGATGGTAAGGTTGGCCCACTGCCAGACCACGAATGCTTTCCTGATGTTGGTGGCAAGATTCTCGGAGCTCCCACTTCACTCCCTGATACGCTGACAATGTAGCACACGGTTGCAAGCAAAATATTGATGTATTCTTTTTCAGAATTGAAGCTTTTTTGGTCTTCATGTGTAAACTTTGTGATTACTTCAAGCTGGCGCCAGAGAAGAATTTGTACAATACCTGTAATCATCTATAGGGGGGCATAGGGAGAGGAGAGATCACGTTGCTAATGGTGTTTGTAGAGTTGTGCCTTTGCGAGACTTTTCAGACATTGTAAATGAAACACACGACAGTACGACAGACGACAAGTGTTGTCATTTCCATTGCATGTCAATATGTCTACAAGCCCACCTGTTTTTTTTTTTAGCTTTTGTTTTCAGTGATAACTAGTGTATTAAGTCGCGCTTTTGTGCGACTGTGACTCTTTCTATTAAATGTGTTTGGATCTTGCTTGTCGTAATTAGTTTAATTAATAATTACACATTTTAGTACATTAGTATGTTGCTTAGGGTGATATATACTCAAAATGATTTGAATTGAAGCTTAGTCTTAAAACCAGGAATCATTTTTAAGGGATGATATTTATTTGTAAAATAGTCCTTATAGAAGTGTGTATTGTAAAACTACATGCACAACCTTATATCTTCCACTTTATTATTTAGTTGTTGGATATTTGTAAATATAAATCATTGATCTATTTGTTTAAAAGGAACATATGTAGACAGGGGATGAGGGCCTATTTGTGAATTTTTTTTATTCAAGTTGCTCATTATAAAATTATGCACAACATTAGTATCCTTCTCTTCATATCCTTAGGAGTCGGAGCAGTCTATACATATCTTCTCTTTTTAACACAATTACTGCTTCCATCCAACGACTCTCATTTCTTCTATCTATTTTCTCTATATAAATCCAATAGACATTATTTTGTTGATTACGTGGCTCATTCTAGTTAAGTTTTAGGTTCCCTTTTTTACTTAGAGAGGTTCTCGTGGAACCATAGTTCCACCGTCACACCAATCCTCGATCGGGCCATTTCTTAGCTAAAGTAGTAACGTGACGACCCGGTGTGGAAACCAAATTACCAATCCAAGGTCTATCGTGGGCCTTTTATTTATGGTATGTATGGGCCTCTTTTATAAATATACGGGCCTTTTTAGTAGGCACAGGCAGCTGTGTTCTAAACAACTTTTTATGGCGCTTGGACCCTATTTTACCCATAATAGTGGTAAAAAAGTTAAAAACTATATGGGCCTATTCCCATGGGCCATTAGCACAGGCTGAAGAGGCCCACCGGATTGTGTTTCTCACGGGCCTCACGTAGCCGGTAAACTAAGGGGCTGTACAGATTGTTGCCATTTTGAACCATTCCATTGCTTGGCAGGTTGACAAAATTTGGCTTCATTTGGTTTGCTATCAAATTTTGGTAATGCAAAAAAACTTTGGCAAGATTTTAGAAACTTTTCCTCACAAAAGTTTGCCAATATTCAGTAAGGTAACAAACTAAACATTACCTTCATATTTTCATCTTGCCAAAATTTTGGCAATACCAACAACAAATTATTGACCTGAACAGGCCCTAAACTTGTCGGCGGCCGTGCCGTCGTAGGCAGGTAGGGGAAACAAAAGTGAAGATTGAAGCCAGCTTACCTGATGAACTGACTGACCTTCTTCTACCTGTTCGGCCGGTCTTCTGTCTGACTGGAGAAATTTGTTGTCCATCAGATCCTTCCTTTGCTTTTCGTCGCTATTTACCTACTACTAACTTCTTACCTACCAAATAAAGTTTGATGTAATGTTCATGGCGGCAAGGTTTACATTCCAATATGCAAATAAACTAAAGTTGATTCTGCAGATGTTCATGCGTTTTCACTTGGTTTTCTTGCAGCAGATTCACACCCAAGATTATCAGGCGATCATCTATTTTTTCCCCCAATCCTGCCGTACCTAGCTGAACATTGCCTTAGATGCGCACATCGATTGATCTATCCAACCAACTCAAATGACAGGTGTGCATACAACAAAATAATTTGTTTGGCTGCTTATCACGGCAAGTTAATCAAACCTTTTATTTATTTATTTTATCTCGGTGAAGTGATCAAGCTTTCAAATCTGTTTGTCTATTTGTTGGAACAATTAAGCAAGCATTTTGGGTGTGTTCAATGGGAAAAATGCGTGTGCACTCTCAACCAAATCGTACACACTGCAAATTCTTATCGTTTGTGGTGGCTGGTGAGGCTGGCATGTCCTTGATTTTTTTATTAAAAAATAACTTTAAATTTGCTCATCTCCTTGAACTAAATAATTTTAAATTACTGATCTTCTTGAATTTTTTAAATAATCAACATTGAAGTTGCAAGGACGGCGTAAATTAGCTAGGTTAGGAAATGTATTCGGACGTGTATGGGTCTAAGTTCCATTGGAAATACATGACAACCTGATGATGAAATTAATTAATATATATATATGGTCAAAGGTTCATCGATTCAACTAATCACTAGCTAGTTGTAATAATCATATTTATGAACATTGATACCTAGTTCCGGCTGATACGCACGTTCAACTATAAATAGTAGATGCTGGCCGAGTCTTGGGGTAGTTAAGGTCCAAAACGGATATTCTTAAGAATAAGTTATTTGTGATTACTCAATATGGTTAATTTACATATTTTTGGACTGAACGCGAAAGTGCCAGCATATATTCAAAGATATGAGGTCAAAGGTAGTACATTAGTTAATTACATGTAATTAATTGATCGTCTCTACACACTAACAAGATCTAATCATAGTGTGCAAATGTCGTCCAATATTAATTTAGGTAATTAATAGGTCAATCAAGTAGACATGTCGTCTCTCTCAAGTCGTTTTCCGTAATCTTCGAACAGGGATAGGGTTGGTAAGTGTTCATTGGTTTCTGAGCCCCTTTCGCCGATTCACATCATAGATGTAACCCTTGGAAGTAACTGAGAGTTAATTTTCCCGATTATATATCTGGTTAGCTAGCTAATTAATCAAGGGCCAGAAATTCGCATATATGAAAATGATGTGTGAAAGTTTGTCTAACCACTAGTACTACTTGAGTAGGGGGCGGAAACGAGCCAAGCTTGGCTTGGCTCGTAAAAGCTTGCATGAAGGTAGACTTGGCTTGGCTCGGCTTGGTTAGGAAACGAGATAAAACCTGAGCTTGGCCATGCTTGTTTCATGGCTCGAGTCTGCTCGAGCCGGCTTGCGAGCCTTTTTAGCGATAACCTTTTTCAAATATAATTAGTAATTTCTAAGAACAATGAGATCAAATGTTCAAAATACAATATTAGAATGAATCATACACTCATTTTTTCATAATCCACGTAATAAACCCCATGTTTATAAATAGTTACTCTATTACATAAATAAATAGCATACATCTATGCATAATAGTTTAGGCTTGCGAGCCAAAACCAGCGGCTTGCGATCTATCTCGAGTTTGGCTCGTTTCATAAACGAGCTAGAACAGAGGCTTGGGCTTACCTTGTTTCGTTCACGAGCCGAGCCAAGCCTGAGCCGAGCTCACGAGCCCAAGTTTTTTGTCCACCCCTATACTTGTGGTACTCCCTCCGTCCCAAATTATAGGGCATAATTTAACTGATTAGAAAAAGGTTTGACCAATATTTTTTATTAAAATATTATTTTTATAAAATAAAATTGATGTTGTTAGATTCATAATCAAAAGTATTTTCTTATCATTATGGTTTTTCATTGTAATAATAATATCTTAATAGAGAAATTATTGGTCAAATCCTTGTTCTAGCCAGTCAAATTACACCCTATAATTTGGGACGGAGGGAATACTCCGTATTAATTTTATACGGTGTACGTAAGATACAAGACTGTACAATCAAACTTTCAAAACTACTAATGGGTTATTTGTCTTTAGTTCTTTCGTAAAACGGTGTATTTGTCGTGCATTAACAGTATGAACTCTAGTGTTAAAAAAACATGGACAACCAAGTAGAAAATTAGTACTCAAGAGCAATTTTTACAACAAAGATTAAATATAGATGAGCTGTTGGGTTTGCTCTTAAAAAGTGTCATTGAGCGGCTAGATAAGGAATAAATCTTTTGACTTTCCGATGGTAGATAGAAATCAACATATTTAAGACATATTTTAAATTTATTCTACGATTTTAGTACGGAGGGAGTACCACCCTAAGATGAGCTCCTTATAACAATGTCGTTCTTGTTTGTGCGATACTTTCTTTCAGTTGCTGGTTTGAGCTATCTGATCAAGGAATTCCTACTGGTGTTAGGTTGTTATCACAAGTTTAATTAGTAAATGTGGCATCACACGTGTCGTGGATAAGGTAGACTAATTTAACTGCGCCATTACCCTTTGGTTTATGATGTGAACTAAGAACAAACCCTATCTAATCCTTTCGGACTACAACATGACGTAAATTCAATGCTATTTTTTGGAGTACGCTTAAAAAGAGTAAATAAATGTAGTACAGAAGTGGCATTAATTAATCGAGAAGTAAATGAGTTGCTCTGAACTTATGATAACGTACCCGGACATCAAATGCAATTAAAATCAACAATATTTATAACTAACTAACTAACCTAATGTGACAATGACCATGATCAATTAAGAAATGCTTAGGTAAAATGTATGGTTCATAAAACTAGTTCTTTTCCATATCATGGCTATGAATTAAACTATAGACCAGTACAACTATATTGCAACGTAAGCTATATATATTTTTGCTCTTTCGCAATCAACAAACATGTGCAAGATCATTCAGTACAGATGTAAATTACTGATTCAGTGCATTCAAACTGAAATAGAAAAGAAAGAGAACTTTGGATATTCGTAGGAATATCTTCATTTGATGCGACCAAAAATGCAGAGGAAATATATGCTGCTTTCTTAATCGAGAGGTTGTACTTGTGTTGGGTGCAGTTACGCCTGAATTAAATTTCAAATGGACAGCTAAAATGCAAAGAAAGCCCCTACTCTTTGCTTAATTAATCATGATGCAATGTCCTTGTATTAAAACAGTCGCCTAAGTATCAGCACATGAAATGAAAAAAGTTCATAGCCATAGGGAAAGATGCGTCAGTCTATAGTTACACATGATTTTTTTTATTTTCCAATTCATTACGTTTGTGTGTTGCAATGAACTAGCTAGCGACCCTTAACTTACATCGACAGACCGAGGGCCTGTCAGCATATGTAATGTGTCTTGTTTATATAGACTGCTTTAACACTGACGCAACATTAACATAGACATACATGGTAATATGGTAGTATGTCATTTGGGGCTAATAGAAGTGATTTTTTATGATACCGATCAGGTTCTGCATATGTGCCAACTAATCGACCTACTAATCAACATTGAAGAAATTAAGAAGCAGTATTGGTAGAGAAATGTTGGAACTCGATCAGCGTTGATCCAATCAGATTAACTGTCTTGGAACCGGCAAAATGTACCAGCAGCTGGCAAATTAATGGCGTTCATTCCACTCATAAACCTGCTCCTGGAGTATTTGAGATTTTCTTCTGAAACCACTATCCTTGGGAAGGTGTTGCTCGGATGTCACTGCCTGTCAGGATACATTAGACAATAAAAAGGGGACTGAAAATGGGGAGTTTTGAACCAGGTAAACAATCTTCCTACACAAGATGTTTATTTAACCTCTTAATAATTTAAGTTTGTGTGAACTGTAAAGATTCTAATGTATGAATAAGGACACATATACAGCTTAGTAGCTTACTGCTTTGTCTGAATTTTCTCCGTAATATTCAGACAATATTATATATTCAGAAGTACTTCTGTAGTTGTCAGTAGAGAGATTGCTGGGCCTTTTAAAAAAAAAACATGAAGAAATGTATGGGCCTATATTGGCCTATGGCCCATTATAAACGGACTGAAACCAATCAGGCTTTCATTCTTTTCATCGAGAACTACAAAAAGCATGAACGTGCTTGCGTAAATTTATTGAAAAGTACAAATCATTGTGTAAACGAAACCCATCAGATTCTGAGAAAAAAAATTATGTATTCACTTGATATTTCACATTACATACATAAAAATCAAGTTGAACATGCATTAAATCAACCTCTAAAAGGAACAAAAAAAAAACAACAAATCATGAACGTCCTTGCGTTCGTTTGTGTACATACATCTTAATTCCCACAATTGGAACAACATAATGGATACAAGAAATGAAACATGTGTTTATATCGATCGCCCCCGCCACGTGTCCTCCCTCCCGGCCGCCTAGGTGGAGTACGCCAGGTAGATCTTGATCGCCGACGTGTCAAACCCATTGAACTTTGACCCAGCCGCCGTCGTGTACGCCCCCATGTCATCAAACACCAGCCAGTCTCCGACGCTCATCTCCGGCAGCTGGTACCCCGTCACCACCGTGTCCAGCGAGTCACACGTGGGCCCGAACACCGTCGACACGTGCGTCGTCGCCGCCACCTCGCCGGCGACGAGCAACAACGGCCTCGGCCGCGGCACGTAGTGATCCATGATGACGCAATTGAGAGATCCATACAACCCATCATCAATCCAGTACTCGCGGAGCTCGCCGCGGACACGCTTCCCGATGACACGTGTCGCGAGCGTGAACGCCGTCTCGGCGAAGTACCTCCCCGGCTCGCCGATCACCTCGATGTTTGATAAGAGGTCGCCGAAGTAACAATCGAGAGACTCGTTGATGACGTCAGCGGCGTCGTCGAACGTTTTCCCGCCGGCGACGAAGCCGCCGCCGACGTCGAGGACGCTCATCGGGGCCATCCCGAGCGCCGCCGCGGCGTCGAACGCCTTCCTCGCCGCCTCGACCGCGCCGCGGTACACGTCAGCGTTGGACGCGCCGCTGCCCACGTGGAACGAGACGCCCGCCACGTGGACGCCCTCTCGCCGCGCGGCGAGCAGCAGCGGGACCACCTCGTCGGCGTTGGCGCCGTACTTGAGCCCCAGATCGACCTTGACGTCGTCGCCGCCGGAGCACGGCGCCTTGATGCGGAGGAGGAGGCGGCAGCGAGGGTGGAGGCGCTTGATCTTGGGGATCTCGTCGGCGGAATCGAATGTGGTGAGGTCGACGCCGGCGGCGGCGGCGAACTCGAGGTGGTGATCCGGCTTGCAGGGGTTGGCGTAGACGACGTCGTGTTCCGGGTCGACGCCGATGGCGAGGACGGATTCGATCTCGGCGGCGCTGGCGCAGTCGAAGCCGGCGCCGAGCGCGGCGAGCGCGGTGAGGAGGGTGGCGTCGGGGTTGCACTTGACGGCGTAGTAGGGCCTGACACGTGGCATCGCGCGGCGCCACGAGCGGTACAGGTCGACGATCCGAGCCAGGTCGAACACGTGGAACGCGCTTCGCGGCGGCGGCGCGGCGTCGCCGGCGCCGGAGACGATGATGTCGCGGATGAGGGAGGTGACGGCGGCGGCGTGGTTGTGCTTGAGGGATGTGACGTCACGGTTGAAGGGGAGGATTTTCTTGTCCTTGATGCCCGGGGCAGTGAGGACGGCTTGCATGGGGCTTCCTCCAACCATGGTGGTGGTTAATTAGTTAATTAATTACTGGTGTGAATTAACCTTGAGGTCGTGTTGATTAGTAGCTGCAAGATTGGAGATCAGCAATTTGACCTGAAAAAGCAAAGTCCATTTTTTTGGAATTAGTTACCATATAAAAATCACTTAGTAAGTATACTTTCACTCTAGCTAAACTTAACCAAAGCTAGCTTACACTAGTTCCATCTAGGAATACAAAGAATACTCGCTATGCTCCTATAAAAAAAATATATAAGGGACAAACAAGCATACATACATACATTTGTTGAGTTATATCTATGCAAGCACATTGACAGGTAATTAAGTTGGTGAATGCGTAATAACCAATCTCGTAGTTAAAGTTGGTTATATATTCTGCATATATACACAGATGTATATATGTCAATGTGGTTAGCTACTCACCGATTCAGCGAAGGAGTTAATTGCAACGAGACGAGTGAGTGCAAGTCGTTGTGGCGACGTTAGACGAGAGGCGGCCGGGTTTATATAGCGGTCGATTGCGCGCGGCAGGGAAGGGGTGGTTAGGTAGGTAGGTTTCGATTCGGAGTTGGTGAGAAGCAACGGGGCCGGGCCATCGATGTGCATGCACAGATGGATGGGGTCAAACGGGTCATGAAAACACAAAGAAAGAGAGATCTATCGCGAGCCGAATACGCGACGCGACGCGGTAGGTGGTTGGGGAATTTGGGTTTGGGTTTCGACCCCAAGACGCGCACGCGCATATGTAAGTTGTGTCGTTTTGGATGGATTCTTGGGCGCTTCGTCCGTCACTCCCTCCGCCCGCGATTTCTGTTTGGCTTCGTGTTTTTTTAAGGAAGACTTGTGCTTTCTCCTCCTGGTCCTTTGGATTCATGTAAGCAGCGGACCAAGCGCGACGACTGTAATACTTCTCCGTCTAAACATGTACTTTAATCATTTGGATAAAAATGTGATATTTTTTTATTGAATATTTTTGATTAAAATGTGTACTTTAATCAAAAATCACGGTTTAGTATTTTTTTTATTTAAACTAGAGTACAACGATTAAATCGTATGATGTGGTACATCCCGGTTCAAATACTTATATTTTTTTTTCGGGGACAAATACTTATACTTTTGATTGAATGGAGTATATGGGATTGGTGGTCGATTGCCCTGGTCGGTCAGCCAGAGCAGGAGAAAATATTGTCGTACGCGACTTCATTTTCCTCGTCGAATATACAATATTAACTCTTTTTTCATAAGGGATAGAAAAGGCACGTTTATTTAACGCTTTTGCACCGTTAGCACTAAGCGTCATTAGGATCTTTACCGACTTTCTATGATAAAAATAAATAGTTCAGTTGAAAGCTTTGAAGAGAGAAGAGTTAGCTGCTGAAAGTTTTGTATTTCTTTGGCATAAAAAATATACAGTGTTTTTAGTGGTTAGAAGTCAATGAGAGATTTAAACTATAATGAATAAAAGAACTCAAAATTAAAATTAATTGCAAGCGACAAGACAAAATTAAGCAGATGATGATAATCTCAATAACTCGAGTTGCTAATTAAGCTATCCGTACGTAAAATGTACTCAGGCATACATATGTATGTATGTATGCGTGATGACTAGTAATTTCGTTGCTGTCAATATATGAACATAAATCTATCAATGCGGTCACTCACCGAGTAAATCAGCAGCAGGTCGATCTTGATCGATATGTATAATGTCACTAAACCAGATGAGAGACAGTGCAAAAACTGGTTGCTGCTGTGGCGATCGAGAGGCCGGCCGGCCGGCGCGTTTATATAGCAGTCGGTGGCAGTGGCAGAAGGAGAGAAGGAGGTTGCAGGTAGGTGATGGTGGCGATACGATACGATGCGATATGCGATGCGATCAAACGGGTTCGTGCGATCGCGGTTGGTGGAAACCAATCAACCAACCGAATCAAACCCCGGCGCGCGCGCGAGATCAACGACTCATCGACTGACTAGTCGACTGACTGGCAGTTCTACCTCCGTCAAAAATATAATTATTCATTGATTAAGACACGGTTTTTAAGATGTTAATTTGACTAATAATATCTATATAAATAAATTGATTTAAATAAAAAGAGTTGCATACTATAATAGTTTGTTTAAGAATAAATATATTAATATAACTTTTACATAATCAATCTTGTTTATTTTTAAAAATAACTTTATTCTGGGACAGAGGCATGGTGATTAATTTTGCTTCGTTCGAGGACGCTTCGTCCGTCCGCGCGCGTCTGCGTGTTTTTTAATGAACAGGACTTGGCATTTTCTCCTCCTGGTCCTTTGGATTCACGCAAGCGACAGACGGCCGCGGGCTGTATGTAGAGGCTGTTCGAAAGAGTAGTGTTCTCCTACTCACGATAGTGTTTTTACATTCTTTCTTTCTTTTTTCACGCAAAAAAAATATCACAAAAGTTGTTTAATAAAATTAAATTAATCTATTTAAAGTTTTAAATATCTAATACTAAATAAATTATATGCTAACGACCATTAGTCTTTTTCGTGCAATATTATTATTTTATCGTGTTGCCTCACTACGGTACACTTTTTTTCTAAAATAAACTAGTTTATGGCCATGAATTAGGACATAGACGGGGATGAACGGGGTAGTGAACTAGCACACACCAGGCCCACGTGGTACCGCGCTCTGGCATAAGTACTTGTAGTTGTGCCCGCGTCTACGCAGGTACGGCTAAGCATGACTAAGTCTTTTATATATTTTCTACAATAAACATACCTAATGAACATTTCAGTTGAAACTTTCAAATATTTTAATTGAATGTTAAAAGATTTAGATAGAAAGATTTCAAATTTTAAGTTTTCAAATTTGTGTTGAAAGTTTTCCCAAAGCAAGTATAGTTTGTTAAAATTATGAGTTAAAAGCGTCTAAATTTGAGTTAAAAGTTTCAATTATAAGTTAAAGGTTTTAAATTTTGATTTTTAAAGTTTGAAATTCGAATTGTTTTTTTTAAATCAACTAAAAAAACGAAGTACGGAATTTTGTCCGGATTGGTCAGATCTAAGTGCAATCGTTCTTTTAAAATATTGTGTATTTTACCGTATAAATAAATTA
>CM002487.1:14047576-14144460 GCA_000325765.3 Leersia perrieri
ATATAAAATGCCTTATCTACCTTGCCGCGACCCCTGCCCAAACCCCGAGTCTAACGGCTCCCCGTGGGCCATGGATGGGACGTATAGTTGAGACTAAACCGTGTGTCCATACCGCAGGATTCTCACTTGAAGGGGTCACAGTTTTATTCTCCTACTCCCAAAGGGATTTTATATATTTATTTTGACTTTGTTTTTTTAGTGTAGCTTGTATTTATGTATTTTGCTTTTTATATGTCACGTACTTCCTTTTTTTCTGCTGTTGCCATACACATATATTGTCTATTGAAATTAACAAGCGCTGTAATACAGGAGATTCATGAGATTCACATGAACGTAAGTATTTCGTTTCAGCCTTTACTTGGAGAATGACTAACACGTACGTGTGATACAGGATTACAGACAGAGACGCATGCAAAGTTCTCTCCTCCACTAATTAAACTCAAGAGAGATTGACAGGTTAGCTGATGAGTGTCCGAACAAATGAGACAAAAGATTTCAGGAGTAATCTACATTTCTACTTACGTGGCACCGCGGAAAATTAGACATGTTAGATAAGTTTTTTTCTACGTTGTGTGGACATTGTAGCCACGTTTCACCCAGTAGCCATTTCCTCTGACCAGGGCAAAAATGCTTCAATCATTATTCATCGACCAGCTACTCCAATGTTCTACGCTGTGTTGAACAGTTCAGATTATTCAGAAGAATAATCTTGATTAGGATCGAGTTGATTTTTTTTTTTATGAAAGCTCTTTATATTAGTAGTTGAATTAATCTCGGCCCAAGTTATTTATATCCATATGCAGAGATAGTACCAGTTAACGGCTAACTGCTCCTAAGTTTGCAACGGCCATACCAGAGCATGTAACAAAAATACTACTACTAATTTTGCATCAGAAAGAAATGGAAAAATGTATGCTGCTTATTTCAGCGATGACATAATATGTTTTTGTTTGGCTTGAAAAGGACATGTCACCAATGAGTCGAAGAACAGAAGAGAATCCAGTGCATTTCATACTGCAGTCTTCAGATGACAAATGAAGCAGTTGGGTTGGCCAGTGTATGCAGTTGGTGGCTCTCGATCTGCTGTCTCCCGTTGATCATCCGTCGAGCCGCCAAGTCGCAGCCGTTTGATTGTGAACGTCAATTCAACGGCTGTGGATTAGTACTAGTTTACTACTACCAGTAGTCCATCTTTGTCAGTACGTCCAACGTCTTATCAAAAATCGCCAGGTGCAAATGATGTCTCCATCGTAAATATATCTCCTAGTACAAGTATACAACTAGTACGGAGTACTAGCTTTGTACGTACGATGTATTTTCAGTAGGCTAGTTTGTATATATATTGAGGTTTGCTGGCCAATCTTATTAAACAAATGAGTCAACTACATTATCTTTGCTAATTTATTTCATTAAGACGAAACTCAAATATGGGTAATGCTCTTGCATTTATCTTGCTGAGTATTATAGCACAAGTACTACCAAATATGACAGGTTTGATAAGGCCAGACGAGACATTGCAACGTATAATGTGGACCGGTACTAGCTATGTTGGCAACTTGCAAATTTTTGCAATGTCAGAGTGGCTGGGGGACCGGTACTAGCTGTTGTTGTTACTAGAAGGACGAACAGGAAGGCAGAACTCACGAATTGACTTGGAACGAAGAAAGGGGTAACGAAGATATTAAGTGTGTGGTGGTGGCCTTTTCCAGCTGTGAGGCTGGGAACAGAGAACCAGTAGGACCAAAATGATAACTCAGTTGTGTTGCCTAAAAAAAAATTCAGTCTTCTTCGCGCGCTGGGGAAATGTGAAGTCCACATTTGGAGCTGTTAAAATATGGGTAAATTGTCCGCACGAGGATGCCAAATGTCCCGAGTTCAAATAGTAAAAGCCTTGTTTTGATTTCGTCGATTTGAAGATCAAATACATCAATAGCTCAAAACAAGACACCAAATTTATATTACCATCATAATATATTTTCATTTCAATTTCAGGCACTTTTATGTCTGATAGTATAAGCATTTGTTGATCTCGCACAATTTTAGATGTCTATTTCGACTAATACTATTTATAAAACTATTTTTTAAAAAATACAAATATCTCATATATTATAATGGTTTGTTCTAATGATAATCTAGCAGCATTTGTTTGACTTTACACTATTTCAGTAATGCTTACATTGTTTAAACGGAGAGAGTAGAATTTAAATTGATATAATCTTTTCATGAGTATTTAAAACATTGTGTTCAAAAACTTTGCTAGCATAGCTTGTCATCTATTTTAATATAATATATGACATGCAAAATTGCAAATCTATCACTTCATTATATATTTCACTTTCAGTTTTACCCTTAAATTAATTTATATTCACACCAGATGATTCCTGATAGTATAATATAGTCACTAGTACGTGTAGACATCTTAATTATTTGATCAAGCAGAAGCAGTAGGATCAAGTTCCAACAAAATTACCACACTACGTTACACACATGCTTCTGGATCAATGGACCAGAGAAGAAGCTGATCTATTCATGGATTATTAAGCGCAGCCTTGTTTGGTGAATTTGAACGGATTGAACTTGAGCCTCGTTCCTTTTGAAACACAAACAGCTGAGCTAGCGACCGAGAATAAATTCCTCCATATAGCCACACACGTGCAAAACACGGTCATGGCCACAGCCTAATTGCCAGCACAGAAGAGAGAGAGAGAGAGATAATTTATACCGGCTACCTACCCCTCTGCGAAACCTGTCGATCGATCGACTTGGTGATCAATCAACCAATTCACTGAATTTCTTGATTCTAATGTTTGAAATCTTCGCCGCATGTTTGATCGCTTTGACAGTAACATGGAATATGTACTGCTCGTGATTAGGTGGAGAAAAACAGGATGATAACTGATCGATCGATCTAGCGACCGGCTGACGTTTTCTTCGCCTTTTTGGAGAATTCATCTATCGAACTGACGGCTGGAAAAGAAAAACTCGGTTACGTTGAATTCAAGGATCGGTTGAAAAACTCGAGAGTAAAACTAGCGGGATATATGTGCATTCATACGTACACGTCATGGTTTTGAGTTTAGTTAGTGACGATCTTGATGCCCACTAAATGTTTCACGTTTTAATTAATCGGTCGATTGACCATGGCTGTGTAGAGTCGTCGTCGTTTCTGTTCCTAACACCTGACAACTTGACAGTGAAAAAGAGACACGCATCGACAAACTGTAGGAGTATATAGTAAATCGTGATTTTCATATATATGCTGGAATAAGAACATACCGTGATTTGAATGACAATATTAAGGCCCAGTTGATTTAGATTATTGAATTGATTATTGCCACAAACTATCTACTTAATTATAGTTATAAATAAATTTAAAAAATAGTTTAAAGCAAGTGGTACAAACAATTTATACATTAGATGAAATATTTTTGACACAACTTGTTTTTTGGAGTGGGTCAAATAATCCGTTCCAATAGCTGGTACAATTATCAATTTTATTTTAGCTTTTGGTTAAGTCGTTCATATAAGCCAGTCAACCAATATATTATATAATTCCCCTAAAAAAGGCAATATAAAATGTAGTAATACTTATTCACAAGCAACACATTGCATGAAATGTGGCCAACATATATTCTTGTGCCAAATTAAACACACTTAATTACATGGTTAAATCGATCTTAATCAAACGATCAGTCTCAGATCAATCGATCGATGAATCAGTAGGTAATCGTCAGTCAATTAATATAGGTGGGCATGGGTTCACACGACAATTAAGCAGAGTAGTAGTACAATGAGTAGAAGTAGACTCAGACAACCATTGACTATGGTCTCGATCTCATGCCAGCCTCCCAGCTGGTTCGTCCTAGTACCAACATGCATGCATGGTTGTTTGATCTCGTTCGAGAATTCTAATTAAACTTGAAGAAACTTGCCTCTAATTAAATCTGATCTAGCTAGCTTCTGTGGCACTTAATTAGATGGTTAGGTGAAGATTGGAAGAACCAGGAAGAAGAGAAAACCAAGAAAATTATACTAGCTCCTCCTACTACAGTTGCTCATCTCCCTCTATTCGCGTGCGCCGCCTTGCTGCAAGTGGCATATAGGAGTATATGCATTGCTGCAAGTGGTGTAATGCAGGTGCATTACCGGCCGAAAATTCAAACCAAAGCAAACCGGCTCCGGTCGCCGGCCGGCCGGTTGGAAACTACGGCGAGAATCCTATTTCAGCGGCGGAAGATGGTGATGTGATCGGCAGAAAAGAGACGTACACGGCTGAAGATGACAAGGCTTCTTGAATATCGGCAGTAGGTCTAATGGATGAACATTTGCGCACGGCGAAAATGGTTTCTTGAAGCTAGATGACAAGGCTTCTATGTTCTATATATCACGTACTTTACGTATGAATAATTTTGATTCTGAGTCGTGATATAGGTAGAAACTTTGATTCCGAAGTCGAATCGGAATCAGAAATATACTTTTTGCGCACAACTTTCCAAAAGAGAAAAAAAAAACGGTGGGAAAAAAATTAGAGAAAGCGCCATATGTTTATGCGCCTGCAGAACGTGCACGTGATTGTTCATCAATTAGTCTCTTTTCATCGGAATACTGGGTTGAATAGAACTGCTAGCAAGAATCAGGCATTAAAAGAAATGATTTATTTTCTTTGTGATAATGGAAAAAAATTAGAGAAAGCGCCATATGTCCGTCCGGTTCTGGGAACAATAACTGGAGACGGGTCGAGCAGAATAAGGAGATGTCACCGACAAATAGTGACACTACAAACGCAGCACATTACCCAGTATGCAAATTTTGACTTGTATGCGATCTCCAGACAGACAGAGACCTGACGATGGTGATGCTAGCTGCACAATCCTCACCATCCATGCATGTACTATACTGCTCTCTGCTAATTGAACTGCTACAGAATAGTATGATCAATAATTCCGTGCACATATATGAAGCTGGTGCGAACCATCGCTTGGCTCACCTACAAAGACCAACCAACCATACCACACCATACCAAATTCAGCATAGATCAAGTGATCAATAAACAGACAGCATGTGCTCTGCTAGCCATCGATCTTAATTAGTACTTCCTCTTTTATAATGCAAAAGTTTTGACCCTTTTACCTGTAAAGTTTCATCATTTGTCTTATTTAAAAATTATTGAATTATATGTTATATATTTTGTTTGTGGCTTATTTTATTATAAATTTATGCGTGATTTATTTATTTTAAATTTGCACTAAATTTTTTATTAAGACGGATGGTCAAACATTACAGATAAAAAGTCAAACATCTTACATAATAAAATAAATAGAGTAGAGTATATTAGTCGCCTTTAAAAAGTTTCTCGACCTCACTACTACACAACAAACAACATTAGGTGAAAAGAAACGCGTGCATGCATGCAATTGCATCGCAACAAAACAAGTTTATAAAACTCATAATTAAACAATATGTCAATATGCATGCTCGTACAATTACAGAATAGTTTTAGCTTGCTTGAAGGCCTGACGCACTAGCAAGAGCAACAAAAAGGCGATCGATCACTGTGGTGTACCACTAGCCAAAATGTGCATGCATGCAGGTTATTTATGTGCTCGGTCGAAGCTTCACCGTAAACACAATGCACTATACACTAGCTAGCTACCATATGCATGTGTTATTATATTTATATAGCTGTTAGTGCGCATGATCTTTTTGATATGAGGATATGCTTATTTCGCGTGGAAAAGTCTGCTTATAATCCACATCATTGCTGAATATATATCTAGCGCCACAATAGATCAACCATGACGTATATCATTGCATCAAAGGTCCACAATCTTTAGTGGTCAACAAGAAAAATACAAACTTGTGTTCTTACTGGGAAATATATACCAGGTCAGTTTGTCGCCTAATCTCCCGCGGTCTCTAGCTGTCTAGCACGAGACACAGATCTACAATTCAATCAACAGAGAGGTTGATGGGTTAGGTAGCTATCAGCCTATCAGGGTGGTAATAATTAGCAAGTCTACTGTCTCTCGATCGTCGCCAAGAAAATATTCACTCATCTATTGTCAACAATACAATAACCCATCTTTCGTCTACTAGCTTTCTTTAAGTTGAACATACCTATATTGGTTATATACTCTATGTGTTGATTAAATTATTTACCTATATGTAGTAACTTTAAACCTTGGGCAAATTAAGGTTCGCCTAATCGGTAGGACTTAGGACACATATGCACGCATGTGAAGGGGAGAATTGAAAATGCAGAAATAAGTTTTCTTTGTTATTTATTGGGTGTCCCATATATTTGTTAGGGCTTCTTAGCCGTACCCAATGCTAATATATATTGATCAAATTATGCTAGTGAATCACCAGTCAAAATTAAATATATACTAGGAATTAGCACATAGTAATATACACTTGTATTATGCAATAGTGGGGTATTTGTATGGAATGTACTGTCCTATCTCATTATGCAAGAAAATGAAAGTCGTGAATTCACAATAGCATGCTAGTTTAAGTTAATGATGTGGTTGATAACTTCTTAGGTTAATAAATTAATTACAATGATATTAATATGATTTAATAGATATATTTCACCATACTACTTCCACCTATAAATTACCGTAAAAATCCTATTTATTAATATACTCTAATTAAGACGGGGGTTGGAAAGACAGTGCATTTGAAATATCACGAAAGTAGATCTATTTTTTGCACGTACGTATGTGTGTGGTTAATTTCTTGATCTCTTGGATAGTGTAGTATTTTGAAATTAAGTAGAAAAATTCCAAAACTTCGGACTTGTTTGCTTGTGCGTGCATGTGCTACCACAGTAGCTAAACTTCACTATACGACAAGTTAATCAAAGCAGCGATGACATATATTCGGTATGCCAGTTGGGTTCCCGGCAAAGGAAGTGTTTGCACGCTATAATTAATTTGTATGGCAGTGAATCAGGCGTCAGTTTTATGCCTGCCTGCAATGCAAGCCAGGGAAATTTTGTTTGCAGCACGTGTAGCAGTCAGCCGTACTGTCCAGCAGGGAATCGAATACGAATATACTCTCAAAGGGAATGAGATCCTCTATGGTTGGCAGTTGTCACTGACATATGTGTCCAAAAACAGTAACAACTGTATCAAAGAGGATCTTTTTCCTTGTCAAAGTAATTTCGTCGATATATTAATGACTGAGGTTTCATTTTAGAATCTGCAATTTTAAAATGCATGTGTATACTTCTTATTTATAAAATAGGGAAATGGATCACCTATATCATGAGTACGCTCCGTTCAGTAAAATACTCCATCGATATTTGTCTATAAATATAAATATTTAGAGGCGGATGTGAGACATGTACTTGAATGACCCTAGTTCAGTTCTTCTGGTATTCCCTCCGTCCTTAAATATTTGACGCAGTTGACTTGACACACGTTTGACCGTTCGTCTTATTCAAAAAATTTTATGAAATATGTAAAACTATATGTCTGAATAGAAGTTTATTTAACAATGAATCAAATGAAAGTAAAAGAATTAATAATTTTATAATTTTTTAATAAGACAAACAGTCAAATATTTATAAAAAAGTCAACGGCCTCAAATATTTAAAGACGGAGAGAGTATATATAAAGTACAAGTAAGCCAACATTTACATATTACGTGTAGTGTTGACGGATATATGTATACATATATCAAACAATAAATCTTCGGTTTAGCGCCGTGGTGGACGGTCTTAGTGAGAGTGCGAGACCGAACCCAATTAAGCTAAAGCTAGCTCTTCTTTGACAACTGAAGGTTCCTGGAACGAGGTTTTTCTCTCCGGCTGATATAACTTGACACTAGTTAAACATGGTGCAATTTAGCACGTAAAAAGCTAAATGCCTTATTTTAGCTCAAGTTGTAGCATCCGCTTCGCTAATGCAACATCTGATTGGTTTCAATTTGGCCTCTTTAATCCTTTTATTTTTTTTCGCACTTTTCTTTCTCATGTGGCACATGATAGCTACAGGTTCATGCTAAAGAGACTGATTTCACCAACCAACAATCCTGAATGCATAAAGGCATATATGCAAGAGCTAGCCTGCATCCGATCAAAAATATTATTTTATATATCTTGTCTTAATTATTTAAGTATAAAATAGGATTTCTCTTCATGCATGCATGTGCGTGCTGCTAGCTATACTTAAGTAGCTTTCCCTTCGCCGCCACCCTTTGAATTATTTAAATTATTTATTTATTTATTTTTGGCAGCCTCTAGTAAAATATTAAGTTAATTTCACTAAAATACATGTTTTATGGTCTAAGTTGCAAAAAATACATATACTTAGACACTTGTCACTTAACTACATATATTATGGTGCTAATGATTATTGTAGTTTTGTGAAACATTAGTATATATAGTTAAGTGATAAATGTCAAAGTATATGTAGTTTTCTGTAACTTAGACCATAAAACATATAGTTTATTTATGTAGTTTAGTGAAATTTACTTTAAAATATTTTATGTGATCCGTTCTCAAAAGGATAGCATACGTCCTAGTACAATACTACTGCAATCAAACTGAAAACATTATTAGTAACAAATGCAAAACTCCTGCTAGCAGATTTGCATTTATAAATATACTCAAAACATGTCTTATTAAAAATCAATAATTATTATCATCATCATTGGTTCATCGTTTTCTTTTGTGAACATGAAAATCAGTAAAGCAGAGCAATTGTAATTTCTTCCCACCTTTGAACGGGAAAAATGGAAATGACACGCCCAACAGAGTGAACAGGAAGAAGAAGAGAATCATATACTCCCTCCATTTCAATTTAACTGTCATTCTAGCATTCAAAATTTATACCAAATTACTTGTCATTCTCACTTTTCAATGTATTTTTTGCTAAAATCTTCCATGTCTTTCCCTATTTAACATACCATGTAATCAACACCACCATATATCACTTAATGGAGTACTAGTACTACTCTGTATTGGCATTATTGCATGACCGGCTGGCTGGGATTTACAAGAGCATCTATGCTAGGTTGATTAAATAAAAAAGATGTAATTAATAGGGGTATAACAGTACTTGTTCCTAGCTCCATAATCTGTCTAAAAAACTCAGAACGACGGTTAAATTGAAACGGATGGAGTATACACCATTTTGTGATTACGAAAGGTAGACTGAAGTGAAGTAGGTATAAATGTGAAAGCACTCGGTCGATCATTTACTATAGCTCGGCCCGAGAATTCACTCTGATTTTACGTCAGTCAAACAAGCATGTACTCCTACCAAACATGATTTACGTGTACGCTATACTCGGGGACGTAGACTCGGTCAAACATATGTTTACAAGGTGGATATATGTGATAGCTACCTACCAACGCTAGCTAGATTAACTGATTTTTAGATAATGAAATTAATTGCAGCCTTCCGCTCGAAGCTCTGAACCATAAATTATAACAAAACTTCAGCATTAATCAAGATGTAGCATTGCAAGCATAGCTATACTGATGGAATAGCTAAACATGATGATATAAAGGCCAACACATATTTTAGATGAATAAAAGTAGAAGTAAAAAGCTTTTGCTAGATCACCATCTACATAGACTAATAGATTTCTCCAGGGATGAAAAATATTAATTAATTGCATCCTTCAATTTAATTTCGAGTGATATTAATTAATTTACTAGCAGATAATCTCTAAACATCATAATGTGGTCGTTGCCATGTTGGCATCTCAACTTGGACCTAGTGTTTTCATACACAAATGTAATAATCATGCGCGTAAAACATGTTTTTTTGGGGACCAAGAGAGGTAGCCTCTCACATTTCCATATCATCAGAAATGACGAAGAACGAACAGAGCACGTAAAACATGTAGTAGGAGGCTGGACGTACAAAGTGCTAATGTTCGCCGCCAACATGTGTGTTAAAGGCGAGAAGAAAAGAGAAGGAAAAGAACATTTTAAAGGCAGAATATTTATGTAGACTTCTTTGGCTACAGCTTTTCGGCTAACAAAAGAACAACATGCATTTGTGCTAACTAAATATTTAAATAATTAATTCAACGGATAATTAAGTGCCGAAAGACAAGTAGGACGACGCAGGAAATGCTGAAAGTTTTCAGGCTTGAAGCACTCTTGTTTTCCTTTGTCCAAGCGAGCATACAGACATGGCGACTGTAGAAATAGTCAATGTGGCCAATTATCGATGAAGCAACTTCTGTTCAATGGGTTTCTGATCTTCTGGTAAGTGGTAATTAATTAAGGCCTTGATCAAGCTCGATTCCATGGCTAAGCTGAAATGCATGTGCTCTGTTGTTTACTGGTAAGCGTTAATTGATTTTGTTTGCATTGCTCTGCGTTGCGCCATAGTAAAATACAAGTGGACTGAACGTAACAGTAATTAATGACTCTGTTATTAGCTGTAGGCAATATTGAAAATTCTATAGCTGCACGCAAGACAATGCTAATTCCAAACTCTCCTACAAAGTTGCAGCAGAGCAAATATTATATTATCAAGTTGAAATATGTTGAATAATCAGTACAACAATACTATTCCAAAAGCTACTAATACAAGTTCGCATACAGTGTCACGACTCACGAGACTTGTTATTATGTTTGGCTACACATTCAGCAAGCACATTCCTGAATTCTCGATCCCAACAACCTTGTCCGAGCAAGAGCACGCAGTCAACACACACATGCATGTTCAAAGTTTCCCATGTTCTTAAAAAAAAAAAAAGGAAACAGAGGAGATGCTCCACTAGCAGGAGAAGCAGCGCCTTCGCTCGCTTGACCCCACCAACCGTTTATTATTTTCCCGCGCTTAGAAAATTCCCGCTCTTTTCCTATATATATCGCCGCGTCTCCGACCCACCGAATCGTACATCCAAACCAAGCAAAGCAAAATTAAGCATCAAGCTCACACCTCCTACTACTCTCTTACTTGCCTTGCCAATTAATTGTCTCTCTCACTGCGAACTTATCCTGATCATCTTCATCTTCTTGTTGAATTCTTGAGGTGATTGATCGATTCGACAGCAATTAATGGAGGTTAAGGTGTTGAGCAGCAAGCTGGTGAAGCCGGCCTACAATGGCGGCGTCTCACCGGCCGTCGAGTACATCCCCTTATCGATCTTCGACAAGGTGACCTACAAGATGCAGATGGCGATCATCTACGCGTTCCCGCCGCCGGCGCCGTCGACGGCGGCGATCGAGAAGGGCCTCGCCGCCGTCCTCGCCAATTACCGCGCGTTCGCCGGCCAGCTCGGGAATTCCCCCGACGGCGGCGAGCCGGCCGTCGTGCTCAACGACCGCGGCGCGCGGCTGGTCGAGGCCGTCGTCGACGCCGACCTCGTCGACATGGCGCCGGCGAAGCCCACGCCGGAGCTGCTCCAGCTCCACCCGGATCTGGAGCAGGGGCTAAGTGAAGTCGTGCTGCTCCAGCTCACCAGATTCAGGTGCGGATCGCTCGCCGTCGGATTCACATCCAACCACGTCGTCGCCGACGGCCACGCCACCAGCAACTTCCTCGTCGCGTGGGGCCGGGCCACCAGAGGGCTTGACATGGGCCCACCGCCGGTCCACCACCACGCCGGACTTTTCAAACCCCGGTCGTCGCCTCGCGTTGACCACGACCACCGTAGCCGCGAGTACTACCTCCCCATCGCCGGCGAGAAGCACGGCCACGGCGACGGCGACGCCACTGAAAACATCGTGATTCACAAGGCGCATTTTACGAAGGATTTTATTGCCGGGCTACGGGCGTCGGCGTCGGTGGGGAGGGGTCGGCCGTTCAGCCGGTTCGAGACGATCCTGGCCCACCTGTGGCGGACTATGACGCGGGCCCGTGGGCTTGGGCCCGACGAGAAGTCCACGATCCGTCTCTCCGTCGATGGCCGACACCGGCTCGGCATGCCGGCGGAGTACTTTGGCAACATGGTGCTATGGGCTTTCCCAACGGCGACTGTCGGGGATCTCCTCACCCGTCCGCTAAAGCACGCGGCGCAGGCGATCCATGATGAGGTGGCGCGAGTTGATGGCGGGTACTTCCGCTCGTTCGTCGACTTTGCCTGCTCCGGCGTCGCCAATGACGAGGGGCTCGCGCCGAGTGCTGTGCTCAAGGACGTGCTTTGCCCTAACGTTGAGGTGGACAGTTGGCTCACGTTCCCGTTCTACGAGCTGGATTTTGGGACGGGAAGCCCAACCTACTTCATGCCGAGCTATTTCCCGACGGAGGGGATGCTCTTCCTCGTGCCGTCGTACCTCGGCGACGGTAGCGTTGACGCCTTTGTCCCCGTCTTCGCTGACAACCTCGACGCTTTCAAGGAGTGCTGCTACTCCATGGAGTAAATTGGGTACCTGATCATCGAGTCAATCGGTTTATTTATTATTACTATGTTCGTCATACAATATAAGTATTTCTAACTCTAATCAGGACTAATGGTTGTGAGCTAGAAATGTTTATGGTTCAGGACGAAGGTAGTGCTAGTTAATAACACATCAATCAAGCAAAAGGCTAATTAAGCTTTAGCTAGTGATTGGCTATCCCAGCTCTCGTTCGTACGTATGCATGCATGGGTACAAATGGATAGGTGATGGCACAAAAAAAAAAAGAAAAAAAAAAGAAGAAGGTTAAACGGTACGTGCCAAATTGACAACGCTATTGGGTGGTTAGAGGTCAGGTTATCAATTTGGTGAGGGGTGGTTATTAGGTTGAAGCTCAAGTTAAGACGCTTGTTTACGAAAACCACCTGCTTAGACAGTACTCGATCCGATCCATCGAGGTGTCCTTTCATTTGTTATTCTTCTCTTCTTTTTTATTTTGGTTTGGTAATTGGATTCATTTAGTTTGAGAGATTTGTTGAGTCAGGGGCGGTTGAATCAGGGATGTTCCCATGTTTCACCAAGTTTTGGATAAATCTGTATCACACACATGTAGACTTCGTATGTAAACTGATATCTGTTGGTTGTTTAAGAGGTGAATGGGAATTTGCTTGGAATTCGGCTGCAAAACACAAAGAATGAACTGAATTTTTCTCTGTGCATACATTGACACGTGTGGTGGTCAGTTCTTGTGAGAAATACGATACATGCCTACATTAAGTGTCGATGTCATCGTGTCAAGTAGCTAGTTCGAAGAGACAAGAAACATCGTGGTTGCACCTAACCTGCTGGCTGCTGCTGAATCCGGTCCAATTCAATATAATCCATGGGCATGGTCGATCGACGTGAACCACTCCACCAACCACAACCAGAAAAAGCCAACAAAGCCGGCCCGACCGGTTTAATCATTCTGTGTCTTGCGCGGTGGCAGGTGGGCAGGAGGGGGATCCGGATGATTAAGAGGTGGCTTTAGCTTACATCTGAGCCGTCCATCCATGATCCAATGGCTGGGAACATTTTTCTGGAGACTGTTCTTGGACAAATTGCGTACAGGCTGAGACTCTAAATGGAGAAGACCAGAAAGGAACTTCCTTTCCCTTTTCAAGCATGGTTGGATTCGGGAAGATGTTCCTGGTCAACCGGTCGGTCAACTTTGGCAACCAAACATTTCCAAATCAGGGAATTGAGAGGTACTGCAATTTGCTTAGGTACTCCTTCCGTCGACCTTAGAAATATCACCACTGGAGTTCAAATTTTGTGTCAATATTATATCTACGGCATCTACCTATCATCTGTTAGTTGGTAAATTGACAAGTTTTATATTTTCTTTTTCTTTTCAAACACGAAACAGACACAAGTGTTCATGAACGCTCGCACGCTCTACTCTATGAGCACTTTCAAAACTGAGCCGACTTATGTTGAGATTGGCAAAGTCATCATAAACCTCTTGTTGTCGGCAAGGAAGTCGCCTACCATTGCAAAAAATATTCGCCATAAATCCAAGCACACATGTCTAATGACTTAAATATGAGATTTTAATCCGAGTAGATATGTTTGACAACTAGAAACCTAACCGGTTGGGTTGCTTATTATGAACATTCCAACCACTTGGACGCAATGGTGCTGGCAAGCCATGTCGGGAGGCTATCCACAAGGAGTTTGGAAGAGATGTTGACAAAATAGAGGTTGGCACCACTGGACATGCTTCTGGAGTAGCGGTTGCTTCCGACACATAGATACTCAATGAACAATAACAAGAGGAGCGCCAGCATGAATGGACCAACGAACATGGGCCTTGACACATCGATCCACTAGTCAAGGAGGTAGAAGGGGAAAAGCTCCGGTGGTGGTTGTCATGGAACCTGTTGTCGGAAAGCACCACACACGCCACCTTTTGGTGGAGCCGCCGGAACTCCGACCCAAGCGAGTTGTTGGCGAGGTCGTTTATTGTGAGGTTCTTCACCTCTCTTTAGTTTGACGCGATATATGTTTGGAGCCTTGGAGGTAGCCAAGATTGTCTTGGTGACGCGGAGCTCACTATGGAGGTAGTTGCCGTTGACATTAACGACCTTCAGTGAGACGAGCCGGGAGAGCTAGCCGGGCAATGGGCCACTGGGTCCTAGAACCTAGGGTTTATAATTCTGAACTTACCACAGTTTTTGCCAAGTGTCAGAATACCGAAATCCACAAAATCAGGTAGGAATTTACCAATTTTCGAACAAGATTTACGAACCAAAAATTAAATTCAAATACTCGAAAAGTACCAAAATCCGGCCAATTTTACTAAAATTTCCACCGAAAAGTTTTAGATTTCGAAAGAAAAATTGACAAACAAAATCCATTGGGAATTAATCGAAATCTGGTCGGAATTAATCAAAATGCGGTCAGAATTATTGAAATACCGAGTGGGAAAGCACTTTTTTTTTTCTAAAAATGTAAATAATAGTGGGAAAGAGCTAGAAAATGGGAGATATTACGGTTGATGTAAAGATGCACCTAACAATTTATTAAAAAAAATTGACATGACCTATGCAATAAATTTGATAACTTCACAATGATAAATACCGAATATGCAATATATATAATGGTGAATGCGCACATTTAAAACATGTATCACTCACAAGTCACAAATAAATATGTGTCATGAATTCACAACACAACCGTATGAATTATATGCGAAATATAATGTATAATAACTTATTACTGAATTTTCTTTGTATTTTCATATCATCTCAAATTTTCCCCTTCAAAAATTTCATCTAGATTTAAATATTTTGAAAATGTTTTATGCCAAAATATAAAACTAATGCCATAGTATTATTAGAGATTTTTTTTTTTAAAAAAATCTATGATTCTAACTTTAAACTTCAATGAATTCTACGAAAATCTTAATGTGTTATAGATTCCGAACCACCTCAAATATCTAATTCGCAAAATCCAATCTTATTTCGGCGAAATCATAAACCCTAGTAGAGCCTGGACACCCATGCATGTGGGGGAGGTGGAAGCAGGGGATTCCTCTCTTCCGGGTGAGATTGACAGAAACTGTGATAAACGATGACACCATACAAAGTTTTCCGATGTACACTGGCTGTGAGCTGATCTGAACATTTCCGATACGTGCATCTCTTTTAGATGAATGTCGAGAGACCAGTCACAATCAAAACCGTCATCTTTTATGAACGGCTCAGATTTATGTTTGGCCGCATCCGAGTACGAGATCGTGTCAAACCTTTTTCCCTTTTCTGAAAGAAAGAGAAAGAAAGATGTAGCTGCCGGTCAACTGGTTGGTCAACTTTGTGGCGGGCACCTCAGTGTTAGACTGGGCCTTATTTGTGTAAACAAATGCAAAGGCCTAAGCCCACTCCAGCGCTCTATCACGGCCCATTTTGACTACCCCAAGTACCCAACATGTAGTTTTTTACTTGTGTTACGTACTGGAGTATGACTTTTGTCACGAAAATAGATTTTTGACGGGTTAAACGCTCGACCCATCGATCAAGCCAAGTTGGCAAGTTGTTAATTAAGCATGATTCAGACAGCCATGCATGGTTGGTTGCAGAGAACCAGTCACAGATTAGGGAGATGCATATGCATATGTATCAGCAATGCTCAGATCGATCAGCTCACAGGGGACAAGCTAGCTAGTGGGTTAATTACTGCTAGCTTCTGTGCTTCATCCACTGGTAGTATACTTCCAACGAGCAAAAGCACCTATGTACGGACTCACCATCGATCATCGAGCAGGGCAATGTTTTTTTTCTTAATTAATTACTGTCCAGAACGGCTTTTTGTTTACTGGTATGTCAGTACAAAAATGCAGGTCAATTAATCTAGTTTGTGGATAATTATTAAGCCACGTACCTACCAAGCACGTACAAAAATCTTAATTAATTATTAATCTAGCTACCCAATGGGATCTATCACTGATTCACTGTTACCCATCGAAAAGGTGTACGTGGCTGTATACGTACGTTAATTAGTACGTATGATCTTGGATTAGCTTGTGCGTAACGAATTAATATATTCTTTCGAAGGAACTTAAGATAAACAGTATCATCATTACGCAAAGAGATCTCCCAACTACAACTAAAGTTTGCACTTGGGATATCGACACGACCCGACGTGTTAACAACTTAAACAAAAGTTATTGTCACCACAGAAGCTTCAGGCGAGACCATAATTAAAGCATGGCCTAATTAAGCTAGCTATCTGAATGCCACGTGTACATCTAGTATTAACTGGATCAACAAAAAGGAGAGAAGGAACAATATGATTATATGCACACAATATGGTTAATTAATTAGTAGCTCGGAGGTTGCCAGGTCGGTACTCGTAAACCGCTAACTAACGCAAAAGCATCTAGGAACAACTCCATGGGATATACTCCTACTTATATATACTGTTCGTATATTCGATTGATTACGACATGTGTACATTAATCTCTGAAAGAGCATCTCTCCTAATCTGGAGTATTGTATGTATTGTTATGTAAGGGGCGGAGCTACAATGTACACATCGGGGTCAGTCGACCCCGATGACTTTCGGTGAAATACATGGTTAAATTTCTTAGCCAATAAATATGACACCTATGACCCTGGTGATTCAATTTTCTAGCTTCTGGTTATGTATAAGGACCAGCTGCCTGTACGCGTACACAAGCTAATTAACAGTAGTATTACCGAATCAAGAAAAAGGGCGAAAATTTGTTCAAGTCTAACCTTTTTTTTTTTTAAAAAAAGGCTCTGATCAGTCGCAGAATCACAGTCACCGGTCTATGTACTATTCCAACAACTGTTGCCTAGACTAACGTCCCTGCACATTCTTCATCTAGATGAAAATTGATTAAGATTGTCCTACACTGCAGAAGAGAAGATTGAACTAGCAGAATCATCGACCAGCTATACAAGATGCAGCCGTAAAAGCATGCATTGACGAACGTGTGGTGGTGTCACAACATTCCAACGCTATTAGATTCTTCCACATTACACAACTATATCAAACACATGGTAAAACGGTAAAAGTCTGCGTTTTTCTCCATCTGTGTACTGCTACTCGTATGTCCCACTCAGAAGATTAGTACATAAATACACAATACAACACTTTTATCTCTTTCAGACATAGGCATGTAGTCCTGATCCTCGGAATATATGAACAGATATTTTACCATGTAGGTACTACCTCTATCCGGTTACATAATTTTTTACGTCAGTAGTTAAACTTTTAAACTCTGAATATTAATATCTTTTAAAATATTTAGTAAAAAATTAAAGATTGTATGTATATATATCTGTCTAAAATATATTTTTATTTCTTAGTATATTCATTTATGTCTAATAAAAAATAATGATCAAATTTATATTTGAATACCATTATTTTAGAGCACTTTTAAGCTCTTCTTTCAACCAAATTCCAAGGATTTTTAGAAGTGTACATAACGATCATACCTAACATCTTATTATCTCCACCCGTATCATGTTATAAATCATTTTAACTTTAGTTGAAGCCAACTGTCTTAACTTTCACCAAATTTTTAAATCAATACCAGCATCCAAATCACCAAATAGCTTCATTAAATTTATAGTTAAATATATTTTAAAGTAATTTTGTCTTGTGTTAAAATTGTTACTAAATTTTTACTATATTCTTGGTAAGACTTAAATCAGTTATTAAAACAACTTATAATACGAAAGGGTGGGAGTAGCAAGTACTACCCACGTTTCGTAATGTAAGACATTTTGATTTTTTTTCTTTATTGCAACACTTGACTATCTATCTTATTAAAAAATTTAATGTAAATATAAAAAGATTAAGTCATAATAAAGTAAGCCACAAACATAATAAATAATATTTTACATAAGATATAATTAAATATTTTAATAGAAAAATAAAATGTCTTGCGCTATATAAAACGGAAGGGGCATTACTCATGGTCTATGGCTGCGAGACCTTGCGGGTAGCAAGGATAGTGCCGAATAATACGGTTGCCTTTACGCATGCAGGACGACAACGGCGGTGCTGCCTGCAGCTGCGGTACTGTTCATCGCTAGCGGCTGCTACCACCGACGAGATCAGACCTGACCTTTTCCCTTCTCTTCCTGAAGCTGCTGCAGGCTGATCGATCGATTCACCAAACATTTTTGGTGTGTTGTTGGGTGGACAGTACGTGCACTATCGCTCGCCGTTTAAATATTTATTTTCTAAACATATACCAGAACTCCAGAAGTCACGGGAACCTTCCGGCCTGATCCTCGACTGCTGCTGATGATCATCACCTTCTAGCCATTCGAGCTTAGGCTGAGTTTAGTTGCCCAAATTTTTTTGCCAAAATGTCATATTAATGTTTAAACCCATATTTAAAATATTAAACATAGACTAATAATAAAATAAATTACATATCCGAACTGTACACTGCGAGACGAATCTTTTAGGTCTAATTACGTCATGATTAGTCATAAGTGCTACAGTAACTAACATGTGCTAATGACGGATTAATTAGGCTCAAAAAATTCGTCTCGCAGTGTACAGTCAGAATATGTAATTTATTTTATTATTAATTTACATTTAATACTTTAAATATGTGTCAAAAAATTAATGTAATGTTTTTAAGTTTAAGAATCTAAACGTGGCCTTAGTATTAGCCACTTATCATGATCAGATAGACTGATCATTACTCAGCTCTGACTACCTATGTAGTGCCCATTACAAACATGTAAAGATGTAATCCGGACATGTGTCACGGCACACACCATTCGCTTTATTGCTTAAAATTGCTCTCTCGCCGTACGTAGCTGTGTAGTGAAGCAGAGATAAAACCGGATCCAACTTTATGACTTTTTATTAGGTTTCTAAATTTTTCTTTTTATATATCTTGGGTAGGTCGTATGGAAAAAAGTATATTAATGTGTTTATATCAACTTCCCACTACAAATATTTGCTCGTGGTTTGTTTTGCAAGGGTTTTTTATCGTTAATTAATCTGTGTCTAATTAAGTCTTAATTTTCTTAATAAGTGGCATCGGAATTCATAGTTTCTAACATGGGGCTTGTTTAGTTTGGTTGTTTTTAGAAGTTTGGTTGTAAAATTAGAATGATGTGATTGAAAGGTTGTGTGTATGATAGGTTGATATGATGAAAAAGTTGGAAGTTTGAAAAAAAAATTAGGAACAAGCGAGAGTAGATGTTTACATACGCTTTAGCCTGAAGCGTACGTACGTGTTGGTGTCGAAGAAAACAAACGTGACACCGGCCACTTTGGTCCACATGTTCAGGCCGCGAGATCGATCGAGAAAGAAACCTGTGTGGTGCGGCGACACTGCTGCGTGCACGTACACAAACGTCGTAATCTTCATTATAAATCTGAAATCTAGCTAGCAGAAAACTGATGTTGATCAGATGAGGATTAATTCAGGGAAGAGTTTGTCATCTCCCACACGGTTTTAATTCTCTGAGATGCCAAAAGAGCGATATATTGGAGCCGAAACTTTTAATCGTCACAGCTATGTAGCAGTAATGACATATTTCTCAGCAGCTAGCATGTAATAATTAATACTCCAGTACGTGCAGTTACTTCTCTTAACGTACGAAATTATATATGTCATCACTACTGGCTACCTGTGTACCGTGTATATAGGCCTGTGTACATGCATCTGCATTTTTCTTTCTGTTTAAAGCTGCATGGGTTCGTCTTTTTATTCTCAAAATAGAGTACACACATTCTCAAACTTATAGGAGTATATATACACACCATGTTACGGTAATGAGTTAGTTGATGTACGACGACCATGGCAATCTGAAACCAAAGCAAGGTTCGCGCGGTGTGCTGATGCTGATTGGCTCCGGTGACTTTCTCCACAGCAATGCATGCAGGTTGAACTTTTATTTTCTATCTGCTACTTGGAAATTTCAATGGCTTTTAGTGACCAGTAATTACTATGGCTAAGCCATACTCACCTACTCCCCTTGCAAGCTGCTTATTTATAGCCAGAGCTCACCTTGTCACCAGCAGCAGTGTACTTATCTATATACCAATTGCAAAGCAACAAAAGGCAGCAATTAATCGCAAGAATTAACTGCCTGCACGATATATCGATCAAACGAAAAAGAGTCAGGCATTGAGATCGGTCGATCGATCGATCTTGTAGCTAGCAATGGAGGTGAAGGTGTTGAGCACTAAGATTGTGAAGCCGTCGTACCCGGAGGGATCGCCGGCGCCGGACACGACGGAGTTCGTGCCGTCGTCGGTGTTCGACAAGGCGACCTACGACATCCAGATGGCCATCATCTACGCGTTCCGGCCTCCGGGGCCCTCGCCGGCCGCCATCGAGCGCGGCCTCGCCGCCGTTCTCGCCATCTACAGGCTCTTCGCCGGCCAGGTCATCCGTCGCCGCGACGGCGACGCCGCCGGCGAGGCGACCGGCGTGGTGCTGAACGACCACGGCGCGAGGCTGGTGGAGGCGATCGTGGACGCCAACCTCGCCGACATCGCGCCGGCGAAGCCGTCACCGGCGGTGCTGCGTCTCCATCCAAACCTCGACGGCGGCGAGATCAAGGAGATTGTGCAGGTCCAGCTCACGCGATTCGCGTGCGGGTCTCTCGCCGTCGGGTTCACGGCGAGCCACGCCGTCGCCGACGGCCACGCCACCAGCGACTTCCTCGCCGCGTGGGGCCGCGCCGCCCGTGGCCTCGCAGCCGTCGCCGGCGAATCGCCGCCGCATCACCGCCCTGACCTCTTCCTCCCCCGCGACCCGCCTCTCGTCGAATTCGACCACCGCAACGTCGAGTACTACCGCCCGCCGCCGCCGCCGCTCGCCGGCGCCGGAGACGAACACCACAAGCATGGCGGCGACGGCGTGGTGATCCACAAGGCGCACTTCACGAAGGATTTCATCGCAAGGCTTCGGGCCGCGGCGTCGGATGGGAGGGGCCGACCGTATAGCCGGTTCGAGACGATCCTGGCCCACGTGTGGCGGGCCATGACGCGGGCCCGTGGGCTCGGGAACCCGAACCAGACTTCCACTATCCGGATCTCCGTCGACGGCCGACACCGTCTCTCGCCGACGGCGCCGGAAAACTACTTCGGCAACATGGTGCTATGGGCGTTCCCGACGGCGACCGTCGGGGAACTCCTCAACCGTCCGCTAAAGCACGCCGCACAGACAATCCATGACGCAGTGGCGAGGGTCGACGCTGGTTATTTCCGGTCGTTCATTGACTTTGCCAGTTCCGGCGCCGTCGAGGAAGAGGGGCTAGCGCCGACGGCGGTGCTCAAGGACGTGCTTTGTCCGGATCTGGAGGTGGATAGCTGGCTGACATTCCCGTTCTACGAGCTGGATTTCGGGACGGGAAGCCCGACCTACTTCATGCCGAGCTATTTTCCGACGGAGGGGATGCTCTTCCTCGTGCCTTCTTATCTCGGCGACGGCAGCGTTGATGCCTTCGTCCCTGTCTTCGAGCACAATCTCGAGGCCTTCAAGCAAAGCTGCTACTCCATGGAGTAGTAGCTCAATATAATCAAGAAAGAAGGTTATCTGTGACGGCCTCGTAGCCCTCGCTTATAACAGGTGGACGCTTGAGCTTAATTAGCTAGATCGCTTGCTGCTTATTAATTGCCTATATATTGCGTTGCGTTGTGTTGCATGCGATCGATTGCGTGCATGCAAAGGCGGACCGTATTTTCGATTCTGCTACAGTATATTATTACGGTATGTGTACTGCCCGTATGCATTGTGCATGGCCAGATCGGTACTTTAATTTGCTGGTGTTCTAAGTTAATTGGCGTGTTGCTTTTGTCGTCTGCAACATCTCTGATCCGTGATCAGCTAGTAATTAAAAAGTGTCTTTAATCTTGTCTTGTACTTGTACACATGCATGTTCGATGTCTCCCAATGGACATTCTGTTGCAGGATGTATACATATATCTAGCCTACTTTGAAATATATTGTTGTGGTTGGTATATGGTATGGGTGTGGGTTAGATCTCTTTGTGTGGCATATGTCCAACACGATTGACCTTTTCTCTATGAAAACACATTCTCATCTTGTTTTCTTGTGGTTTTTTCTTCTATGAGATGGGGCCTATTATTTGAATTTTTCGCTAGATAGATGCCTGGTTTGTTAGAAAGGGCTTGATATATTTGTATGTAGGGTACCGTACTATATATATATATGTTCTTATTTTTTTCATCCTAGATTGTTCCCTTTGGATCGATCCTTTTTGCCGTGGAATCTGCTCACGTGCATTAGTTAAGGTGTGTCTGATGATGAATCATATTACATACTTGTCGGCATCCATCTATATATATAAAGAATACTTCCTTTTGTCAAAAATATTTAACGTTAGGAGAGTACTTGACTAGGGGAAATACAATTGAGAATTCGTCCAAGGGGAAATTGACTAATAGCAAAGCAAATAATGTAGTTTTTTTTTCTTGTGAATGCTTTACGGTTTGAAGGCGTGTCGTATTTGGTTCTGTATCGGTTTTCCAAAAAGTCCGGAATAAATCCAACATACAAGAATATCTATTTGTGGCATGTTTGTACGTAAGAATACTTTTAGTATGTGTATCTTATTGGGTGTAAGGCAACTAAATGCGGGTGGTGGAGACTACATATAGCTAAATAACCAACAAGAATTGAGTAGGGGTATATATTCATGTGGAGTAGTTGCTCATTAGTTTATTAGTGCCAGTCACTTTGACATTTTTCTACCAGAAAAGTACCTAATACTTCACAATACGCATTATGAACATTCCCCAAAACACCCCTGATCAATAACTCCACTGATGTATCTCTCTCTCTACTTATTTGTGCAGTACAATCCACACACACTACCAACCTCTTTTGTTCATCAGTCATCCGACTCTGTCCGATTCATCAATTTCTTTGTACAAATTAGTTCAGTCAAAAATACACCAAATACTACGTACAACTTGTGTTATTGTGCAGGTAGGGATATGGATCAGTACTACTACTTAGTAAGTCCTAGGAAACTTGTACTCGTCTGGCTAAGAAAGGGATAGATATATATGGCGATAGCAGCAGCCCAACAATTGGCCTGTCACTATAGAGAGAGATCGATGAGATCAAGTTGCAGCACAGCATGGTGTTGATTGTCAAATTTGGCACAGTGCATGCGTCTTGTGTTTTTTCGGCGGCAACACAATGGCCGACCAAACGAACTATGTGAATGCACATGACACTACTGTTTCCTGTGTGAAAAATTATATTTGACAAGGCGGAAAACAGGACACACGATCGAGCTTTCGCAGACTGCTAAAAATTACTCCCTCTGGTCGTTTTTATTTGGGACAATTTTGTTCTTACTCCTGTTTTCAACCCTAATTGTGATTTTACACCTGTTTTTGAACTTTGTGTTTTTGCCCTTGTTTTTTTAATTGAAGCTCATGTTTGTCCCCGTTCCGTTAGATCCACTTAACGGTGTTAAATCTATGTATATCATTTGTAGATCTGCCCCTACTTTTTAATTACTTTGTGATTTTGCCCCTGCTTTGACATTAAATATTTAGATATTATTTTCGTCTATGTTTTAACATGATTTTTTATAGATTAATTTATTGATAACTAGTTCAAGCATAGTCTTGGTATGAATTCTAAGCATGTTTTGACTTGGTTTTTAACACCGTTAACATCACTTAACGGAATAAAGGGTAAACTGATCTTTCAATTTGAAAAAACAGGGGCAAAATCACAAAACTGAAAAAGTAGGGGCAAAATCACAATTAGACAGGGCAGAAATGCAATAGCCCTTTTTATTTATAATTTCATGACATTTCTGACAGCAAGATAGTACTTGGTGCAAGCTGTTTTTTTACTATTGGAAGCTATATACTATTCTGTTTCTTCCAAACACCTAGATTTTATATTAAATTAATAAACGGAATATACAAAATACCAGTTGAAATAATAACGAAAGATCTTATATATAGATCTAAAATAAAAATTATCATTAAAAATTGATTGTCGCACGTAGTTGTAGAATTAACAGTCTGTGAAAATCAATTGATGATTCCACTGGCCTTTATTACAGGCTAGAAAAATGATTTTCATAGAGTTTCATGTACTCGTGTCGTGTGCGTGTGCGTGTCTGTGTGCACCGGCGGCGTGTGCGTGCTGCGGCTACTGAGACGTTGCACGTCAAGTCAGTCAGTCGATCGGTCAGACACGTCAGGGTGTATATGTAATTTGCGTTTCATCTGACCTCGATCAGTATCAGTAGGTGAAGCGATAGTGGACTTCTGCACACAAAAGGAGATATACCTTTCTGATAGATATGCCTTTTAGTTTGGTTATATCTGGTCTCTTCGATCGATCTCCCATTGGGTTGGGTTGTCTATTTATCAACTGAATTTTCAGATAACTTTTTCGTACTTTTCGATTAAGAGGGGAAAATAGATCGGATATTTTCTGATCGGAGGTCAGCTCTGAATTCGAGCAAATTGATGATGATACGGAATTTTTTATATAAAATTAGATGGATTAGGATTAGATATGATCGAACTATAATCCTGCGGATGAAGATTTATTCGGTTAAATTCAAATTATCTGACAAAGTGCTGTTCACATGGTCGTCCAATTTTAAATCATATCATATATTATTATCGTCCAATCATATTATAATCCATACCAATTATTCACATTTTTTACCTTATAGACCGTATTGTAAGTTTGGAAAACTAATTAGTTTCATTATGCATGCTAAGTTGTTTTAGTGTCATTATATAATTGTCTATATATGCATGTATAATCCAATAAGATAGATGTATTATAACCTGAGTCTGCTCCGTTTCCATACCATTTTCAATCAATGTCATGTAGTAACTCATGTCCACATCAAATCGATCCGAATCCGGTAATATAACGTGGTTAATTTATAGCTAGGATATTATACTTGGTCAGAATCAGCTCCGTCCAACTACACTCATGATCAATAGCATTTTAACGAAAATTTTTCAGAACTTCGTTGCTAAACGAAGAACTTGGTCGCGCGCGTACGTACGTGCATTTCAAGATCGCACGAATTCAAGTGAAATTGACCCTAAAATGCTGCAAAATGCATGCTAACGAACACGTCATGCATCCCACGTACAACACACTACAACTCGTGAATTGTGACAGTCTCGTTTAGAATTAAATAACTGCGACTAAATCTTCTGACCTATTTTGCTGAGCTTAATTATAACAAAAATGTAACATCTCAGGATGTAAAATTCATCCATAATACAATCTACCTACTCCATATGATTATTTGAATGGATCATAGTCAAAAGACTCGGTACGTGTACGTAGTAGTTCGCAGCAGGAAACAGAGGAACTTAATTATATATATATCATCGTTCATCACTTGAGTGAGCTAAAAGATACTCCATATGGCTAGCTCGGTCCACGATCTTGGAAAAAACTGCCTTGTGTGAGCTAAGATCAAATTAATAATGGTACTACGCAGCTTCTTCTGGGAAGTTAATTGTTTGCAGTGTCAACTGTGTGGTTGGTCAGACATTAATCATACAAGTATACTCGATCAAGCTAAGTACAGTGGCTGATGGAATGGAACTTTTATCGACGTGCAGTTCATTAATTCATGTGTCTGCTGTTATGAACAGGAGTTCCTGTCAAAACTGGCCCTTTATTTTTTTTTTTTAACTTCAAACACGCCCTTTTTATTATTCAGAGGGATTGGGTAGCTCCCCATTCACCAACACCGAAACATAAACTGGGAGGGGGTGCAACCAGACTCTGGATTGTCCTGGGTCCCAGCTAGCTCCTAACTAAGCAAGTTCATGTGCAATATTATTACAAGAACGGGGCCCTTTACTTTTCCAAAGAACAAACAGACTGAAATTTTAGTATTGAAACGAAAAGAGAACCAATCAACCTGCAGAGCCTCCGTTTCGGCCAGGTAAAGCACATATATAGGCCTTAATTTATAGTCAAGCCCATCACTATACTGTTAGGCTTGGGCCAAAGGTTTATATACCCTTCAACCCCCCCCCCCACCCCCACCAACACACACATATTAACGTTGTGTAGCATTCTTCCAGAAAATAAATGACAAATTATATCACCTAAAATAAAATTCTCTCACATAACTTTCCATTGTCTGTGCACATCATAGCCCTAATAAAAACTACTATGCAAATATTGTATGTTTTCAGGAAAAATAAACATGAAAACTGCACAGTTATACGTATGTATATCGTGAACATGTATTAGGTGATCCATGATTCATGTAACACACTGGACAGATCTGTACCACGAAGGAACTAAAAGTCTCCTAATAAAGTATTCGCTGTCAAGTCAAATGAATCTGGCCGGCATCATGGAATCACAGATGTCCAGAACTCCAGATTCAATGAACCGCATGTCCCAACCGTTCAGCCTGTGCCATCAAGTAGCACTATTCAAGTGTACTCACTCATTTTTGTTTGATCCCTTGAATGAGACAGTCTTTATATTAGTACCATATACTCATTTTTGTCTGATCGATCATACGGTAAGAGTATTTTGGACTACATCACTGCACATTGCGATAGTTTAAACATGAATGCATCATGCCGAGATTATGGAAATGTTCACGACAAACCGATCAAATGGCCTCTCGGCCAGTACGACCTTGCAGTATTGTTGGTGTAGCCCACTTAATTTGATCATTGTATTGTTCTCTTGGGCTGTATTAGATAGCCCAAATAAGGCTCCAAGCCCAGTGCTCAATTACCGGGCCGAATCGTCCTGGCTAAGTAGGCCACCTAGCTACAGTACTCTTTTTCCTTTTTTAGAAGACAAGAATAACCATCACAAAGAAAACAGAAACGGAATATATGCTGCGAAACGGGATCCTGTCGAAATGTAATAGCGTGAAATATCGGACCTGAAACCTGGGTTTTCGAACGAGATCCCGTTAGTTGTTCAGCATTAGTTGTTGTTCAAGATATAAAGAATTAAAGATTGAATTACCAATGCCGTCTCACGCTTCCTTCTTTTCGAAAAAAACGAGATGGGGGGAAAACACGTCACACTTCCAGAAAATCACATTTTGATAAATCTGAACAGTAATGTAGCCACCAGATCAATGCAATGTCTTGTTGTTTCACTATCGCCACGTGACCACGTGTAACGCTTCACTATATATTGTCCCCCAAATAATTAAGCATCACATGCGAAAAATGCCAGATCGCGAGTATTCTGTACTTTGGCTTAGTTATGTTTTCCCTTTTGTTTCCAATCGGACTCAGAGTGCACAAAGCTCACACAGTTTGTTAATGTACACCTTGCAGAAGAATAATGGGCAAAACACAAATTATCAAAAAATAATGTAACGTTTAAATTTCACATCTATCCTAGGAATAATGGCCAAAAAACAATTTATTAAAACAGGAATATATAATATGATAGGGCTAGTAGTAAAAAAAAAAACGAATATGACAAGGGTAAGAGATAGTACATAATAGGTTAGAAGATTGGAAAACTTCAAACATGCAAGGGCTCCGAGCATAAGATTTGATGGTTTTTTAGCTAAAAAATAGACAAATAATGTGAGGTGCAGCATGCAGGGCTAGCGTAGCTATACATATGCGTGAGCTTCGATGAGGTTGGGAACTCGAATTCCATCCATTGCGTTGATTTGTTAAAAAAAAATTCCCACGTTCTACGTGGTCTAATGGCCATCAACTTTTTTTTAAAAAAAATGTCTGACAGTTTATTAGCATTTCCTATATGCAATTAGCGTTATGTTTGTATAAAAACGTGCCGCAGTGCTTTGCTAACTCAATTAAGAGATCAAGGCCGATGCACCGAAGCTTTGTTTACTGTCGGTGCCAAAGGATCATCGTTAAGCGATATCTTATCACTGACGTGCCCAACACGAGTTTACTTAAGAAAGGAAAAAAATGAACTAAGTGAACCAACAAACTAACCAAAAGCAAGACCAAAATTTTCTTCATTAATCTGTTAAAGTTTCACTATTTTTCCTACAACCTTTTTCGCACTAAATTCACATGTTCATTATTTTCTCTCCTCGTGAGTTTTGTCGCGTGAAGTTACACACTTCGCTGGACTACGCAGCAGCATCAGGTGTGGATAAGGCATTCATGTGGGTCCCACGTACGATGCATGCTGACCTTCCCCTGCCCCTCCTCTGGTCCCTTGGCAACTCCCAAGAGAGCTGCACTGCAGCAACACGGATGGATCGATAGAGTGCTACCACAAGCTAACGCCCCTGACTGGCTGGCTTTTATAAAAAGTCCATTCAGCTTAGCCAACTTTTATAAAAAATCCATTCAGTCTAGCCATTTTCAGCCCAGCTCAGTCAGCCGAACAGGACCTAAGCTAATCTATGCACTGCGGAACCGGATATTCGGACAATGACATGTGGGCCACAGCTAATATGCTCACTGTTCAGGTATTAGACATAGCTGGGTTTCACGTTCAGGCTGAGATTGACATTGTTGAATGTGTCATTGTGCCTAGTGGCTAACGACGACACATCCATCACACTCACACCGATTATTATTGATTTATAATAAATTAGTTACATACCCGTGCGTTGTAATAGGTCGTGCCTTGATTAGAGATGAAACGTTAAGTTGGATTGAGAACAAAGGACCAGATCAAAGCTATTTATTATATATTCTAAATTCAGACAAGAAGATGGTTGTGCACGCGATATGTGTGCAGACGAACACGTTGTGCGAACACTAGCAGAAAAAGTAGTAGTGTTGCTCCGCTTTACGACCAGAAAAATTCGAACATTTGTTTAGCTTGGGAATGATCATTTACCCTCTTATGCCACGTAGTGCATGATCTTAGACAACTCTACGAGTTATTGCCTCGAGAGAGAGTGTGTTTTCTTAATTTAAATATAAGTATATGATGATATACGATTCAATCTCCTGCTTTAGAGCATAATACCCTCTCAGTCCAAAAATATAAATATTTAGTGTTAAATACCACACATCTTAATATGAACCTAGTTATTTTTTTAATTAGTTGTCCTATGATGCGTCACATTCCACTCAAAATGATTATATTACTGAACAAAGGAAACCCCTTTTTTTTTTGCAGCAGCAGTTAGTATATGATTGTCGTGTGTGTTTTACTCCTAATTTGAGCATGTTGACATGCGCTGCACGTTGGCTCCCATATTGCCGATGAGATCATCCCATCCGGCCGGCATCCGAGGGGATGCGATCGATGAGAAAAGAAGAAAAAGCAGCGAGAGGGAAAGATCAGAGATGAGGGATTCCATCAAGAATCAAATCTGCATCCATCAGTCTTCTTCGCTAGCTTTTCCCAGCGCCGAGTTGTCGCCGCGTCAGAGGCCTCCTCCTCTGGCGATCAGGCGATTCCCGATTCCCATCGATCCCTCGCCGATATGAGGAGAAGCAAAAGTTGTACAAAATGGATTTATCCGAAAGCGACTCGGAGTGATCGATCGATTGATGGTACTCAGATACTGTGCAAATCAATGTGCTTGCCGTTTGGAGTCTTAATCTAGTGGCAATTTTTGACTGAACCTGTGTGCTTAGTTATTATTATTCAGCTACGTGCAAAATGTGCCGTATATATGTTAGTTGGCAGGTGCAGTGTTTGTTTGGAGAAAAAATTGCGAAGTTTATGATTCTCAAAATTAGAACTTGGGGGATTGGTGGAGGAGATCTGCTGACACCAAGTAGATCGGAAAAAGGTTCAGAGATGTAGTACTGATAAGGTACTTTAGTTTTCGCAGTATAAAATTGTGCATTTTCAGAACCATTGAAAAATCTGGGCAGGACAATCTTTCTGTTTTTAACACGCATTTAGTTGCATGAGTCTTTGCTTAAAGAAAAAGAATGTAGTAAACTCTTGGGATATTGACGTTTGTTTAGGCGTATCCCGTTGGAGAAAAACAGAGCACGTGGCAAAAAGAGAGAGAGATTAATACATGCTACCCAGAGTATTACTGGCTACTAGTAGTCTAGTATTGTGTGCTAAGGATAAATCTGTACTTAATAATGCATGCTCGTACAATATCTGTATCGTAGACTATTTTTGTACCCGTGGATTCGGATTAGGACTAGATATTTAATCATTTATAATCTGATCGATGATGTGTGCTCGTACTATGTGGAAAATATTGCATAGTATGCAGGTCTTTGTCTGGCGAAAATATCAAAACTCAGTATTAATATTATTTTTTTTGTTATTAGTCGAGGAATTTATTAGAAGAGAACCAAGAGATGATTCGCTGACCCAAGCGGATCGGAATTCGGAAGATATGTACTGGTACTGCAGTACGGCTAGGAACAGCCTAGTTTTCATAGTAGTACGAAAATGTTCACTTCAGAGTTCAGAGCCATATAAAAAAATCACAGTACAGCATTATGAATTATAATCCACTCTGGTTTTGATACACATTCTGATTGCATCTTGCTTAAAGAAGAAAAAAGAATGATCACAAAATCTTTTAGGATGTGAACTTATGGTCACCGTATCTTGTTGGAAAGAAGTCAAGAACAGAAAGAAGAGTAGTAAGAACAAAGTGCAGAACTGAATACTGAGTTACTGACTACAACTGAATACTGACAGTGCAGAACAAATTCAGCACGGACAAGCTTTGCAAGACTCTGAACTTCCCTCGAATGAGAACCCATCGGATGTCTGAAACTCCGAATTGCTGGCAAAAATTCAGAGAGAAAGCTGCTAGCTTCAATCCCAGCCATGAAAATTTTCAAACAGCAGTAGTAGAACTCCCAACCCCCATTACCCCAGATCCTGCTGACTGGGTTTCACATGGAATCCACTAATCACTCATCATTACAGCCATAATCTCCATCATTATTTAGGCGTTTTAGGTTAATTGTTAATGACCCAAGTGGGGGCTAGTGCTGACCAATCCTCCTTATCCACCCGGCCAAAAAAAACGAAAAATAATGCAACTGATGCTGCAGCATGAGGAGGACGACCGACGACGCGGCTACCAACTGCCGCTTCGCTCCGCTCCCGCGGCGGCATATTCCCTCCTCGCGCCTTTTTTTTATCACTCCCGAGCCACCCCGTCAGCTCCGTCGGCTCGTCGCGCGCGGCCGCCAGCTAAGCCATCTTCGTGAGCCTTTTTCTTCTTCTTCTTCTTCCTGTTCTCTCTCCTGTGGCTACAGTTGTGCGTTGCAGGTTTTGTAGCTGTGGCTACAGTTTCTGCTAGCTAGCTAGCCCAGCACACAGCTTGATGATCAGCTTTCATTCACGCCGGATTATATATGCGTGGAACACTTCTAAAAGATAGAATTTTCTATAGAGCTATTGAAAAATTTTAGACGTTTGTGTTTCGTAGAACAAGACTTTGATCAATAAAATCAATGTTTTAGATTCGTATTCGAAAGTAAATCAAGTAAAAACATATTAGTAAATCGGATGTTTTATTGCCCTAGCAAGACAAAATAAGCCCTATATATAATTAAAAAAACTAAGGGAGTGTTCATTGGACTACTTGACGCATGGTTTATTCCTTAAATCTTACTTTGTTGTGTTAATAAAGTAGAGTATCCATTTTATTCCATCCGCATTATTTCGAACCCGGGCCTTAAGCAGTGGACAAAGTATCATAGTCAAATTGTCTTGATATTTCTGCAAGGCATATGTTTTAGTAAAAATGAACTATGTGATACTCCTTCTTTCCGTAAATAAAAGCAATTGTAGCAATTTTATAGATAGGAATGATTACATTTATGGATGGAACGAGTATTTTTCAACTTAGATAAGTTATAATTCTAGCATGAAAATTATGAAACACGAGAGTTGCTTTACAATTAGTTTCCCAGAAAAAGGAGAGATATTTTAAAGTTTTTTCTTTCTTTCATGTCAAAGTCATCATGGGATAAAGATGTTCCACGAGAAAATGATGCGGAAAATCGAACTCCCAGCAAGTCAGTGAAATATTATTATGAGGTTTATGTCTCATGCATATCTGGTGCTTTCGCTGACGTTCGTGTCTCTGTGTGGTAGTTCTTGATTTGCCGAATACCAATTTTCTACTGTTAAAGATATTAAAAAAAATATCACGTTGTCGGGCTCAGAATTTGCCGCCTCCAGTTCAGATGAATAAGCCCATTTCAGCTTCTCCTCCTTTTGTTGAATTTTTACAGATCCAGCGAAGAACAGGACTGAATAAATATACAATCCTATCTTACATTGAAGCACCTGCACATGGCACAATGAACCAGACCAGCCAAAATCCAAAACCAAATTGGCCATCCACCTTCCTTTCCATTTCCACCCCCGTTTTCTTGCAGCCTGGACAAATCCCCAAAATTCAACCAAACTTTGACCCCTCTCCTTTTTAATTTAAAAAAGTTTAATTTAAACTCACTAGAGATTTTCTCTTTTAAAAGGAGAAAAATTCAGAGGCAAACGTGTCAGCTATATAAACACAGACACACACACTCTCTCTCTCTCCGCCACCACAGCCGCTTACTTGCCTTTTACATTTTTTTTCACCGGAAAAAAAAGAGGATAAAATCACGCACGATAATATTTTCTCTTCTTCCCTTTCCTAATTCCGCCGCGAGATCGAGTCGAGGAGACCCTAATGGCGGTGGAGGAGGCGGCGGAGAGCTGCGGCAGCCATGCCGCCGCCGCGGCGGCGGCGGCTGGCGGCGGAGGGGGCGGGGCCACGTCGACGTCGTCGTCGGCGGGGGCGACGAGGAAGCAGCAGCAGCAGCAGCAGCACGGGCACAAGCTGGAGGTGTTCCACGAGGTGCTCCGGCGGCTGCAGGACGAGGCCCGCCGCGAGGGGTTCGAGGAGGAGCTCTGGAACCACTTCAACCGCCTCCCCGCACGGTGCGAATCGATTGATCATGATGATGGTTTCCGCGGCAACGCGAATCGAGCGCGGCGGCGGCGGCGGCGGCGGCCGTGTGAACTGATTTGGGGAATTGGGGTTTTTTTTGCAGGTACGCGATGGATGTGAACGTGGAGAGGGCGGAGGACGTGCTGACGCATAAGCGGCTGTTGGAGCAGGCCAAGGATCCGGAGCAGCGGCCGGCTTTCGCCGTCAGGGCCGTGCAGGTGAGGTGTTGCCACCTTCTCGTAGTTTTTTTTGGGAAGGAATTCTCATCTCAACGCCACTGATGCAATTATTACTGTAGATAATCCAGAACGCGAAATTTTGCAGTATTATATATAGCTTGACTTGATTTCACAAAATTATATGGTTTGACTGTTTGCTGATAATTGTTTGGTTGGGTAGTCTGTTTTCCCATTGGACATTTCTCCATTTTTGAATTCGTTTTCATTCTCTGATTAAGTCATCAGCTCGATGGTTGCACTGCGTGAGTCAAATTGCGATTTTATCTGCTTGTGGTTTGGATTTTCAGTCAGGAAATCAGAAACTTTCTTCCTGATTAGCTTTTACGCTGGATTTTGATTCCGTGAAGAACTGGGTCATTGCCATTCAGTGCCTTTTGATTCCAACAGGCATTTGATCCAGCAGTACACCGTTTTTAGAACCAATGAGAGAAATCCAAGGTTCGGTTAAAACGAAACCGATATCCATTCATCCTGTTCAAATTCATGAATACCACTGGTCATTAATCGGTGTTCCAGGACAAATTGCATCTAAAGCTCCCATCCTTGCAAGCCTAACCATATTTTGCAACTAGTGACTTAACGAAAACACCAGTCTGTTAGATCACTGAAGGCAGTTCAAGTGTTTTCATTGTTTCAGTTCTTTTCATTACCAACAGTAGGAAAGCATCTTAATGCTTTTCCCTTGACATCATGTGTAGATTGTACTTGACAAATTCCATGTTTGAGTTGTTATTTTAATATAAAATATTTGTGTGTAGGCTCAGTGTCCCGTTTACCAAAGAAAAGGTCCAACATTTTACGAATCATGCCCTTTAACCACTTTGAATTATAGTAAAATACAAAATTTTGGTATTCTTGTGGGTGGTGATGCACATTTTGGTGTTAAAGTAATATGAACTTTTACATCTACACTTTCTGTGGCAAAAGTCCCTTGAATATTTACTTTTTCAAGACTAGTGCATCCATGCTTTCATCAACTGACTCACTGCTGTTCTTTTGTTTCTAAGTGATGATACGTTACTTTTTGATTTTTAGATCCTAGTTTTGATACAAACTTTGCAGTTTTCTTACAACTGTTAACAACTATTATCAATCATTTGTAAAGCTTACTTTTGTGTTCATTATCCTTATTGGAAAGCCTTGATTCATTAGGTTTCTCCAATTCTTGATGGGAATCAGACTGATGCTGATTCGAACACTGCAGGGGAGGAAGTTGCTTCAAGGCTGTTGAACAGGCAACAAAGGTATCTGTTTTTTTTTTTCCCATCTATACTTAATATTTCTTTGGTTCTACAAATGATTAACATTGTACTTTACCATGTTTTAATATGTAAATTTTATATTCAGCATCCACCCTCCTCCTGCCTTTGGTTCGTCTACAAATCTTGAGGCCCTTGCGTTCGAGGCTAGCAAGTCCCAAGGGCAAGATCATGATAGCACCTCAGATAATGTTAACTACAGGTTAGTTGTTGCTGCTAGTTACCTTCGTGCCCTCTATTTAATCTTAGCAGTACCATATATTCAAGTTAAGTAACTATATTTTGTGAGTAAACATTGCATATGATATTGGGAAATTCTAACTGTTGCATATTTTATGGAAGTGCTTGTTTCCCTGCAGCATGCAATAATTCTTTTGTATTTTGTGACCTTACAGGCCCATGCATGAAATCACCTTCTCTACCATTGACAAGCCAAAGCTTCTTAGTGAGGTAAACCTGTCATGTTTGAGGATTCCATTAGAAACATTTTATATGTTCTAAAAATCTTGACTGATATGGTCTATATCTTGATTAAATATTAACAGTTAAAACTGAATTTGTATTCATTAACTGATACCATGTTCTTGAAACACCCAGCTCACATCCCTGCTTGGTGAACTTGGCCTAAACATTCAAGAAGCACATGCATTTTCAACAAATGATGGCTACTCGCTCGATGTGTTTGTTGTTGTTGGTTGGCACGATGAGGTATATGAACATTTTGCTGGAACTATGCTGGTTACTCACTTGATGATGTCTCTGCACCACTGTGCACTTGTTATCACTTGCAGCAGGAGGAAAAAAAAGCTTGAGTGCCCCTCTACTTGTCTATGATTTTAGTTGGTCAATATTTTCCATCAGCATTTTTTTTACATATCTCAAAATGTCGTGTACGTGATAATTTATTATAATTATGGATGGGAGTTGATCAATCCAGGTAACCACCGATCCGTTGTCAATCCGTGGGTACTGAGTAGTCGTTGACTCACTCTATTTCAACTCAAAAATACATTTTTTCCACTAGGGATGTAGAAAATGTGCAGTTTTTGGTTAACTGCCGGTCAATTTGTACACAGGTGGGGTACTTCCATCCGTAATTGTAGTGTAACATTTTATAAGGTTATAAGTCCAATTTTTGCTGAGTCAAGCCTTTCTAATGAAACTAGTTTGCACATTTTGTGCGTATGCTCAACACTCTGTAACTAGTGCTGTGGATCATGCTGCTATATCAATCATTCAAGTAGGTGATGTTGGTATATCCGAACTTCCCAATAGCGTTGCAATAAAAAAAAATATTTAAACAATATCAGAATAAAAACAAGACCCATCAGATACCTCTGATTTTCATATTTATTACATATATTTCCTTCAATGTTTAAATTTTGTTTATCTCTTTGTTTTTATAGGAAACCAAGGAATTAATAGAATCAGTACGGAAAGAACTTGGCAAAATTGATGAGGTGAAACGCATAACTTCTACTTAATTGTGGTTCAGTCATTAGCTATCACATGCTTATTTTCTGCTTGGTGTTGAATTGACAGACACAGGGGTGGTCTACATCTCATTCATGGTCTTCTCCAGTTGAAAATATGCAGATCGGGGAGAATTCAGCAACTGACCATGTTGAAATACCTACTGATGGTGCTAGTGAATGGGAGATTGATATAAAGCTACTCAAATTTGGGAATAAAGTAGCATCTGGATCATATGGCGATCTGTGAGTTCTTGTTGATAATTATAATCAACATCCAATATGTGCTTTGATGGATCACTTAACCGATCTGTTTCTCTTCCCAGTTACCGGGGTACATACTGCAGTCAAGATGTTGCTATAAAAGTGCTCAAACCTGAGAGGATAAATGTGGACATGCAGCGAGAGTTTGCCCAGGAAGTATATATTATGAGGTATGCTACAAGATCTGCTCTGTCTCTGTGATTTATTTGTTCTGTAATGCATTTATTTTATTACTTTAAGTGTTGTTTCTTCTTTTTTACGATGAATTCCATTGCACAAAACTGGCCATAGTTGCACCTAACTTTATCTTCATAGCTAAAATGCGGTCCTTCAATTGTGATCGCTGTTTCCCTGTTAACATCTTACTATATCAACCTTTTGTTTGCTTATGGATTGTTCTCTCACACTATGATGATAACTACATGTAACTGCACCGCCCTTATGAATCTGCATCTCCCATTAGTTCTTCCATGTGCTTTTTGATTCACATTTTGATGGGCTATATTTTGGATTTTAGGAAGGTTCGCCACAAGAATGTTGTACAATTTATTGGTGCCTGCACTAAACCACCGAATCTATGTATAGTCACAGGTATGACAACAGAAAATGTTAGCAGTACAAGTTTTCTGTTTGTTTGTTTTGATGTATTACAACAAGCGAACATTGTATCCTCCCCAGAATTTATGTCAGGTGGGAGTGTTTACGATTACCTACATAAACATAAAGGTGTATTCAAGCTTCCTGCTTTACTTGGAGTTGCGATGGATGTTTCAAAAGGCATGAGCTACTTGCACCAAAACAATATTATTCATCGAGATTTGAAGACTGCAAATCTCCTTATGGATGAAAATGGGGTAAGTAATGCAGGGAAATTACTCTTTAATACAAATGCTTTGTGCCTCCTATTTTTATTTTCCTCTACCTGGAAATATGCTAAATAAATGTATTTGCAGGAACAAGTTCCTTTATTGTTGTAACTTGGAAGTTCTTTATGATGAATTGTAGTGTCAATGCAAACTCTTTTTTTTTTCTTTGAATGTGTGATTTATACAACGAAATTAGATAAGCTTGCTTGAAAAACTGTTTTTACCCTCCTGCAGACAGTTAAGGTTGCTGATTTTGGTGTTGCACGAGTTAAAGCTCAATCTGGAGTAATGACGGCAGAAACAGGGACATATCGTTGGATGGCTCCAGAGGTGATTTGAGTATTGTTTGGTGTTAACTATGCTAGCATTATCATTTACAAACTTGACTGCTTATTACCCCTCCGTTCCAAAATATAGCAAACTGCTAGCATTCAAAATTTGTCCTAAAATACTGCAACTTATCCATCTACCTCCTCATCTCATCTCAACTAATCACAACCATCCCCCATTTTATTTCACGCACTTCCTTTATACCTGTTCAGAACCCCATAAATCCTTATATTTTGGGACATAAGTATTACTTTTAGGTGGAACTTGGCTGTTTATATGCCCATAAATCTTTTTTGCTATTTAATGTAGTGCTGTAAAATTTAAAATATACCTTCCAAATGGGATCATGAGCTTGCAACAGCTGTAAACTAGTAGCTTAGTGTACTATTATGTTGTCAATTTGTATATCACATTGTCACCTCATAAAATTCTACCTTTTGTAGGTTATAGAACACAAGCCCTATGATCACAAGGCTGATGTTTTTAGTTTTGGAGTTTTGATGTGGGAACTGCTCACAGGGAAGGTACTTTTGTTAGCCACCTGCTACTCTGTTCATTCTAACTTTGAATCAATTGTTTTGGAATGTATTTATAATTGGTATAACATTTTTTTTGCAGATTCCTTATGAGTACCTGACACCATTGCAAGCAGCTGTAGGTGTGGTTCAGAAGGTAAACATTGTTTTTCCTTTTACATGGAGTCTTATGTTTTTGTTTTGTTTAGAACTGGAACTTGTATTCAATTTGTCATTCCAACCAAATAACCACATGATATCACTATATAATATACTCATATATATTTTGGGCTAAAATATCACATGATAAATGTCTTCCTTTGAGTCATTTTTATTCCATGATATCATGTAGATGTTTGAGATATAAATAATGTAACAATCTAACAGGTACAGCTTCAGGAAAGTATATACACCATTACAGCATGGAAACCTTCTACTTCTAATATAGTAAGTTTCATTTGCAGGGATTACGGCCTACAATACCAAAAAATGCACATGCAAAACTTTCTGAGCTTCTTCAGAAATGTTGGCAGCAGGAGCCTGCTGAAAGGCCAGATTTCTCTGAAATATTAGAAACTCTTCAGAGAATAGCAGAGGAGGTTTGTGATTGGACTTCATGAATACGTACTTAAATGATTGAAGACTTATGCTCTTGTCAACCAATATTGTAGGTTGGTGATGAGCACGAGGGAAAGCACAAGGAAAAAATATTGGGTGGACTCTTTTCAGCTCTAAGGGGACGTGGGCATTGAATGGTGTGGTTGTACATGTTTTCAGTCCATATGGAAGGATCTGCTCAAAGATCTCGCCAGTGCTTCGGAACGCCCAGCGCGAGTAGCTCAGTACATTGAGATACATGCCTGCTGCAGTCCAATTGGCAATTTTCAGACGCAGGTCCATCAAGCTGTTGTCATATTTTTTTGGCTTACAAATCCGGGTTCAATTACAGATGTAACATAGGAAGAGTTGTTGTGAACTGTACATTATTGATCTGATTCTTCTACTAACGAGTTGTAACTTGTAGCTCAATAAGCAGCCAAATTTGGGCGTAGTGTATTATTCTTCCAGACTCTGGGGTTTAGTCATGTTATCTTTCTACTACCTACTGCTTACAGCTCGAGTGCCCTGCATACTTTTTGGACAATTCTGTGCTGTACTGTTTCTTATGTCTATGCCAGGCTGTTCTCCATAACTGTGTTCAAGAAGGGTGTTACAACACAATGATGCTCACATGCTCTGTCAATCATGCCGTGTAGTAGTGCCAAAAAAAAAATGTAAATAGCCTGCAAGTTGTGATCTGAAACTAGGCACTGCATGTTCAGCTTTGCTCGTGACAAAGACCGAGTAAAAGTTGGATGCCCTCTGGTGCCAAGATTTTGTCCTTGCATTGCTGTGAGAATAAAAGATTCTTAGTGCATCCTCTACTGTCATGGCAACGTAAATCATTCCTACTGTCGTTCAGGTGCACTTCGAGTTTGTACGGGGAGAACCGTTTGATGCTAAACTTGCATAGTTAGCATTGCCTTTTCTATTCTCTTCCCTTTGATGAGCAGATCAAGGTTTCTGCTTTCCCTTTGATGAGCAGATCAAGAAATGAATAAAGTTGCAGTGCAGCTGCATGGCACTGTTTGATGCTAAACTTGCATAGTTAGCATTGCTTTTTCTATTCTCTTACTCCCTCCGTCCCATAATATATGGGATTTGGACTATTCATGTGTAAAAATCAAACATTCGTCTTATTCAAAAATTTAGTGCAAACATAAAAATTAAGAAGTCATACTTAAAATGCATTAGATAACAAAGTAAATAATAAATAAAATATAGAATATTTTAAAAAAATTTGAATAAGATGAGCAGTTAAATGTTGCGGTTAAAAACCCTAAATCCCTTATAATATAGGACAGAGGGAGTAACTGTTTCTGCTTTCCCTTTGGTCAGCAGATAAGGAATGAATAAAGTTGCAGTGCAGCTGCATGGCACTGGAGCGCTTTTACACTTACCCTCCAGATGTATTGTTTTTTTCACCTGCTTTACTTGATCTACCGGTCTTGTTTAGTTGCTGAAAAGTTTTTGGCGAAAACATCATATCAAACGTTTGACTAGATGTCGGGAGGGGTTTTTGGACACGAATGAAAAAACTAATTTTATAGCTAGTCTGGAAACCGCGAGACGAATTTTTTTAGTCTAATTAAGTCATCATTAGCACATGTGGGTTTCTGTAGTACTTATGGCTAATCATGGCCTAATTAGGCTCAAAAGATTTGTCTCGTCATTTACAGCCTAACGGTACAATTAGTTTTATTTTTTATCTATATTTAATGCTTCATGCATGTGTCCAAAGATGTGATGTAATGTTTTTAGGTGAAAATTTTTGGGAACTGAACAGGGACTAAACAAAATTTAATGCACCAGTTTTGTGTAGTATCAAAGGAGCGGAAAAATTATAACTTTTCTGTGATTATAACCTTGCCAAGGCCAAATAGCCAATGGCTCTGTCCAGATCAGTAACTTCTGTTTGCAGTCATATACTTCCTCCAGTCATTAATATATGACGTTTTTAACACTAATTTTAGTGTTAAAAATGTCATATATTAAAATACGGAGGGAGTATTTACCAATTACCATGGCCAAGTTAATATTACCAATGCCAAATTACATACAGATGCAGGAAATTTCATGTTTGAGGAGTCATGTTTATAGAATACAGAGCAGGAAAAGGGAAGCACAAAATCCTCTGCATGTTGGATGTACGCTAGTATGGTTTTTGTACGATTTTGTCTATAAATAGTTAGGTTTGCTATGTTAGAAAAATGCAATTCCTTGAATGCCTGCTAGAATTTATTACTTAGAGGAGAGATCAATTGGTTGTAGGTCAACCAATCTCAGTAATCTGTTTTTTGTTTGTCATAGCCTTTTATCTTTCCCTACTTTTCTCTTTTTATTTAACCAACCATTTTGGTCTCTTACAATATATGGCCCGTCCTTTAGTTATCTACTTTAAGCATCTTTTCTTTGCTTGGTCCAAGAGTGGAGTTACTATTCTACTTTAAGGTACCTATTCTATTTGAGAGTGGAGTTACTACATTGATTTCGCATTGTTTCAGCATTGGAAGCATAGGCACTTGCCCTCATGGCAGGGCTTGGTACTGGAGCACCAATTGTGAAGTTGTATCATGAGAAATCTATGATCTTACCTGATGTGTCAAGGGTGCTCGCATGCCTCCATGAGAAAAATATCAATTTTGAGATTGAGACAGCCTCTTACAAGAGCCTACTTAGACTCCAGGTACTTGTCTAATTCTTGTAAACTCATTACAAGAGCTTATTCATTGTAAACTCATTATCGCGCTCTTTTTCTTTGCACTCTTCAGGCATCATCCCATGCTCCAGTTCCATTCTATGACGGACCTATATTTCTGGAAGGTAATTCTTCAAACGATTACCATCCCATGTCGGATGTACATTTCTTGAAACTTACCTTTTCTATAGTTAAATATAATAATCTAATCAGCTTGCAACAATCAACAAGACTAGGTAATGTTTTGGGCTATATTTAGGAATATATATTACTAACATGCTAAAACCACATAGTCTGGCAGCAATTTTATGTAGTTCTGTTAAACAGCCTAAATGAACTTGTTATGAAAATTTATTCTTGATTTTTAGAAAAAAGAGAGTTTTTTTTTTGGCTAATTCTCCAGACCACATCTCATGTTAATTAGTATATGGCCAGTGATGCCTGATTAGAGCAAACCCAGTAGATACGCTATCATCGGCTCAATTCCCTTAATCTCTCCATTGGAAGCCGGGGGAAGGAACTGGATGGTGGAGGAGGGGTGGCTGGATTTGGAGGTGGAGAAAAAGGATGGCCAGATCTGGAGCTGGAGAGCCGGCGCCGCTCACTATGCTGACCCGCTCCGGCCGCCGCCCATCGCGCCTCCCAGCTCCCAGCTCTGACCCCTCCTGCTATTGCTCGCTGCCACCTGCGCGCCCAGCTCTGGCCGCCGCGCCCCTCCAACTTCTGCTCGCCCGCGGCCGCGACTGCCGCCGCCGCTCGCCATCGCCCACCATCTGCAGGAGAAGAAGAGGCAGGGGATACAGGGGTCGGGCTCGGGCGGATAGGGAGGAAGGGGATTTTTTTTTTGTCCCCAGGGAGGAAGGGGATGGTAGCACATAGCCACGTAGGAAAGTTTTTTCCTTCGTTTCCTTAAAAAAAATATATACTCCGTACATGCAATTGTTTCCTAAAAAAAATACTCCGTACATACAATTGTTTCCTTCGTTTTTTTTCTAAGGTTTTCACTTAAGTATGTTGCTGTAGACTATTCTTGCTAGGTGAAGAAATTCGGCCAGGGTAGTTGGTTTGGGTAGTTAGAGATAATATAAAAAATATATGGAGGATGTAGTACAGATGATCTGTTGGAGTGAAAGGAAATATGAGTAAGGAATCTTTTTTGGATGGACATCTAAATAGTCATATGGAGAAACAAATATGGATGAGCTGCTGGGTTTGCTCTTAGAGACCATCTTGTTTGAAAGCATACATTCGACAAGCAAATTAGTCCTCACACTATGCACTTAAACAACTGCTACTAGATACAATATGATGATTAACTCTGTCACAAAAGCAGACTAAATAGAGCTTCCACAAAACAGTAGAACACAGAATTCACGTGTTTACTCAGGAGGATCTCATCATAGTTTTTTTTAGTAGCAGTTTGTTCTTGAAAGATAGATGACGTAAAATTACTCAAATGCCCATTTTGTTGCTGTGCTAAGATACTAATTTGGCTGCAAGCATCCTAGACCAGAAGAATTGATGTGCCTAGTTGTATATGAACTTGATCACAGAATTATGCATTAAAATTGAAACATAACTTGCAATCAAGTTTATACTTTATACTATGTAAGGTATGATGGTAATATAATATGATATCATTTCCATCTTGTGCGAGTTCTTTTAATTGATTTGAGGACAATAAAGGATTTTATTTACTGTATCTGTATGCAAAGGCGCATAGCCTTGCAGTAATGTAGCACAGACTGGATAGACGTCCAGACCAATATCACATTTGCAAAAACAACATCCCAATCCCAAAAGATAATGCAAGTTGGATCAATGTGGGGAGTTAGCTCTTTGGAAAAAAACATGGAAACAAAATAAAATTCACTTGAACCCCTACATTGAGTTGACAGTTTTCGAGGGTCCATAACTGCTGATGCACATTGTAAAACAATGGTTTACCAACATCAACAGCTTTAGGGCACTAGTACTTTATCTGAAATGTCCTTATATTCCATTAAGGGATGTTCCTTTGTAATGCTACTGAAAACAAAGCCTTTTAAAACAATACAGTTCATCCTTCAGTCCAAATTGATTATAAGTCTTCTTATTTCAGAATCCAGAGAAATCTGCCGCTACGTCGCAGAAACTTATGAACATCATGGATACCCATTCCTCCTTGGAAAAGATGCCCTCGAGAGGGCTTCGATCGAGCAATGGCTCCACCATGAGGAGCACACTTTCAACCCTCCAAGCCAGGCCTTATTCTGCCACTTGGCCTTTCCCATGGATGATGAAGATGATAATATACAGATGCAAAAGGCTAAACTAGAAGAGGTTCTGGAAGTTTATGAGCAAAGGCTCAGTGACAGTGAATTCCTTGCCGGCAACAAATTTACCCTTGCTGACCTCGTACATCTGCCAAACTCCCACTACATCACATCATCTTCCGAGTTTGTCAAACTCTATGACTCAAGGAAGAATGTGCAGAGGTGGTGGAATTCTATTTCTGCCCGGAAATCTTGGCAGGATGTACTGACGTATATGACAAAGGTGGAGCAGCAGCACAAATCGGAGGAACTTGAGAAACAGAAGCAGCAGGACTGGCAGAGAGAGCATCGTTCAGCCACCAGACGTAGAATTCCACTTGATTTACGGAAGGATACCGGCACAAGGCCTCAGACTGTACTGGTTCCTCCTCCTCCTGGTACTTTCTCAGCATCTACCATGGCTCCTCAGGCAGAGCAGCCTCCTCCTGCTGATAATTTATCTGAGAAGGCACCAGTATCCTCAAGCCAAAGTACTACTCATAAATCGTTGACTTTCCCAAGCAAACTAACTACCTTGTATTCTACCCATCAAGAAATTCCACCAGACTCAGCCCAAAGTACTCAAAGAACAAGCTCTTCATCTACCCCAAGCCTAGGTACCTTCCCTACCACATCTGATAAACCTCCAAGAATTCATGCTGATCAGTCCAGCATTAGAGATGTCTCAGTTCCCTCTGACACCACTAAAACAGATCTCCCCACTAGACCAATGCTAAGTTTGTCCAAGGGAGTAGGAACCTATATTGAACCTACCCCACAAAAAATTCTAGCATTGTTGGACAATTCCTCTGAATCTGATGTGCCTAGCAGTGGTGTTAGTCATTCTCAAGCCGGCCCAGGAGCAGCCAAAGAAGATTCTGACCGACTCAATGTATCTGATTTGTATGGAAGTCACAGAAAATCTACTGGTGTTTATTCTGAGGAAAATGAATCAATATCATATACAGATAATTCTTCCAACAAGCTCCGCTCTACTGAAGCACACCAGATGCTGCAGGCTAAGCAATGGCACACAGCCACAGCTGGGTTACGCAATCTCCAGGGGGATATAGATAATTCAACGCCTAGTCGACAAGTAAAACCAAGCAAAGATGTGCAACAGTACCCACTGCAAGATTCAGAGCAAGCAAGCATCAATCCTGTTGCTCAAGAACCAAAGAGCATGAAAGACCAACTAGTCCGAGGGCCAGAAATTATAGCTCAAACACCCTACACTGATCAGACAAGGGATGTTTCTTCTCGTCATTGGCGTCATGCTGCTGCTGCTAGAGGAATTTCTAAGGATGAAGAATCATCTGATCGAAGGAGACAAGATGCTTATTTGGCAGAGCATTCAATAGAGGATGATGATTCTCAAGATACAGCCCCAAGAGCAACAGAAGATTCTACTGCACCAAGGGGAACAATGGATCATGATGCTTATGATACAAGTCAAGGAATAAAGTCTTATGACTCTGCACCATCTAGATTGCAACCTATGGATGCTTCACATGATGCTCCTCTGGCATCAGCGAAATCGACAAATGAAAGTTCACGCACAGCCACGCCTATTCCTACAGGATACCAATGTGCTCAAGACTTTATCCAGCAAGTTAGGGTAAGACCTAAACAAAGGCCAGTAGTGCCTTATGATGCCCAAAGCAGTACTAAAGAAGAAAAAATGGTTGAATCTCCACCATCCAAAACACAAATGTCAGGTTATCATGGACCTGATTTTTCTCTACCAAAAGAAGTGTTGAATGAAAATGGATATGATGTAAATGTACCATTTCAATCAAGATATTCTGATGACAAAGATAATTGGAAGCACGCTAGAGATACCACCACTTCAAAGCCTCAAGATACAGCTGAAGAAACAAAGACATCTGATTCTGAATCATTCGAAGCACAAACATTATATTCTCAACAAGCTATTCAACGAAAGAAACCACCAGCTGAAGATCCATACTTTCCTGCTTCAACATTCAAGAAAAGATATTTTGTTGATCAAGACAGCACCAAGGAATCTAAGCAAACTGCTTCTAGGCCAAGGGTAGAGGCTCAAGATAGCTTAGAAGAAACTAAGGCTGATGAGTCTGCATTGCCTAGAGAACAACCTTCAGATATTTTGCAAGCTGCAAGTCCTCCCTCGAGGCAAGCAGAAGGTAAAGATGCTCGCATCTCGACTCCACTATTCCAAGAGGGATATGCAGATTCTCAAGTTGCCAGCAAGCAACATAGAGACTCTGATTCTATATCAAGGCGAAAAACAGCCCAAGATGCTAGAGTCACATTTGTAGAATCAAAACCTGCTGATTCCACTTCTGCCAGACAGTGGTCTTCAGATGATTGGCAAGATGAGGGTTCTCTCCCTATGCACAAAGTATATGATTCTCGTGGCTCAACTGTACCATTTCAGGAAACCACCATGAAATCAGAAGATACTGGTAGACAACAGATGAGAGGTCAAGGTACTAAAGAAACAAAGTTATTTGATTCTGCATCGCCGCAAGTTGAACCCTTGGATTATCAAAGAAGTGATTCTCATTTGCAAAAGCATGGAGAAATTGAAGATCCCCATGATACAATTTCACTACCCAAGAAAACCTATACTGATGTTGAAGATATCACCAAACGTCCTGGAGACAAAATGTTGGGTGAGGGTGCTCAAGACGGCTCTGAAGAAACAAAGGCTATTGAATCTGTGATGTTTAGGACCAGAGAACAACCCCAAGATACTCATCATGCTGCAATTACTCCACTGAAGCAAGCAGCAGCCAAAGATTCTCTTGGTGTGACTCCACTTTCCCCAACAAGATATCCAACTTCAGAAGACACAAGTATGCGACCCAGAAGAATTGCTTCTACACCAACAGAGAAATCAGTTCAAGATGGTAGAGATGCCTTTAGAGAATCGAAGCGTGTTGATTCCACATCATCCAGAGAGCAACTTTCAGATGTTACGCGATCTGCTGCCTCCCTCCCAAAGCAACAAGCAGCTGATTCTCGTAGCACAACTATGCCATTTCAAAGGAGGTACCCTGATATTGAAGACAACACAAAAAAACCAAGAGATAGGCCAAAGGAAATGGTGGGTGAGGATAGTCAAGACGGCTCTAAAGAAACAAAGGCTCTTGACTTTGCAATATATAGAGACAGAGCACAACCCCAAGATACTCAGCGAGCTGCAATTACTCCATTGAAGCAGGCAGCAACCAAAGATGCTCTTGGTGTGCCTCCACTTTCTCCAACAAGATATTCAACTACAGAAGACACCATTAGGCAAACAAGAGAAACTGCTTCTAAACCAACAACAAGAGCAGTTCAAGATGGTAGAGATGGATTTAGAGAACCGAGGAGTGTTGATTCCACATCATCCAGAGATCAATCTTCAGATGTTCAACGGGCTGTTGCTCCCCTCCCAAAGCAAGAAGCAGCTGATTCTCATAGCACAAATATGTACCTTGATATTGAAGACGCCGCCAAAGAGCCAAGAGATAAACCGAAGGAAACGGTGGGTGAGGATGCCCAAGACAGATATAAAGAAACAAAAACCGGTTACCCGACGATAGTTACAAGCAAAGCACAGCCCCAAGATACACAGCAAGCTGCATCTACTCCATTGGAGCAAGCAGCAGCTAGAAATGCTCTCGGTGTGACTCCAATTTCCACAACAAGATATCCTACTTCAGAAGGCACCAGCAGGAAACCCAGACGAACTGCTTCTACACCAACAGAGAAAGCAGTTCAAGATGGTAGAGATGCCTTTAGAGAATTGAAGAGTTTAGATTCCACATCATCCAGAGAGCAACCTTTAGATGTTCGACAAGCTGCTGCTTCTTTCCCAAAGCAAGAATCAACTGATTCTCATGGCACAACTATGCCATTTCAATGGAGGTACCCTGATATTGAAGACACAACCAAAGAACCAAGAGATACACCAAAGGAAACGGTGGGTGAAGATGCACAAGACACCTCTGAAGAAACAACAGCTCTTGGCTCTGAAATCTTTAGAGGCAGAGCACAACTCCAAGATACTCAGCGAGCTGCGACTACTCCATCGAAGCAAGTGGCAGCTAAGGATTCTCTTGGTGTGACTCCACTTTCCCCAACAAGATATCCAACTCCAGAAAACACTAGCAAGCAAACCAGAGAAATTGCTTCTAAATCAACAGGAACAACAGTTCAAGATGGTAGAGATGCCTTTATAGAACCAAGGAGTGTTTATTCTACATCATCCAGAGATCAATCTTCAGATGTTCAACGGGCTGCTGCTCCCCTCCCAAAACAAGAATCAGCTGATTCTCATAGCAAAACTATGACATTTCAAAGGAGCTATCCTGACATTGAAAACACCACCAAGGAACTAAGAGATAAACCAAAGGAAAAGGTGGTTGAGGATGTTCAAGACAGATCTAAAGAAACAAAAGCTCTTGACTCTACGGTACTTAGAAGCAAAGCACAGCCCCAAGATACTCAGCAAGCGCAACCCCAAGATTCCACGTCATCCAGAGAGCAACCTTTAGATGTTTGGCAAGCTGCTGCTTCTCTCCCATATCAAGAATCAATTGATTCCCATAGCAAAACTATGCCGTTCCAAAGGAGGTACCCTGATACTGAAGACACCACCAAAGAACCAAGAGCACCAATAAGATACCCAACTTCCAAAGACACCAGCAGGCAACCCAGACGAACTGCTTCTACATCAACAGAGAAAGCAGTTCAAGATGGTAGAGATGCCTTTAAAGAATTAAAGAGTGTCGATTCCACATCATCTAGAGAGCAGCCTTTAGATGTTTGGCAAGCTGCTGCTTCCCTCCCAAAGCAAGAATCAGCTGATTCTCGTAGCACAACTATGGCATTTCAAAGGAGGTACCCTGATATTGAAGACACCTCCAAGGAACCTAGAGATAAGCCAAAGGAAATGGTTGGTCAAGGTGCACAAAACACCTCTGAAGGCACCTTCGAAGAAACAAAGGCTGCTGATTCTAAATTGCTAAGAGAACAATCTTCAGATACTTGGCAAGATAGAACTACTCCACTAGAACAAGCAGTGACTCGTGATGGTCTCAATGTGTCTCCATCCAAAAAAGAATCTATAAGTGATGAAGACAGCAGCAAGAAACCTAGAGGAACTGGTTCAATGCCTCAAAGAATAGCAGCTCGAGATGATAATGGCGCCTTTGAAGAATCAAACCCAGATAATTCTGTCTCATCCAAATTGCAACCTTTGAATGCTTGGCAGCTATCTGTCCCTCCACCCAGACAAGAGATTAAAGATTTCCCCAGCACAGCTGCACCATTTCAAAAGAGATATCCTGAAGACAACACTAAGAAAGCGGGATACAGTGCTTCTGCACCAACACACATTGCAGACAAAGGTGCTAAACATGACTTTGAAGATACAACGTTTGATGACTCTGCATCATCCAGCAAAAAAACCTCAGATACTCAACAAGCTGCTTTTCCTCTATCAAATCAAGTAGAAGCTCAAGATACTTTGGATGGAGGCAAGAAAAGCATAGATACCTGGGATAAAGGAAGGGAAAGCAGAGAAACCATTTCTGCACCAAATGAAATGGTGGCCAGAGATATTCTAGACATGTCCGGAAAAATCAAGACAGATGATTTTAAATCTAGGGGGCAATCTCCTGAAGGTCTGCAAGCTAGTTCTCAATCAAGGCAGGTTGTGCCTGAGAATGCTTATGGTGCTACTAAGGGAGCCAAAGTCTCATTCACCGATGAGACAATACAGTCTCCAGATGTTAAGGATACCACCAGGAAATCCAGGGCCTCTGAAGAAACTAGAGGCCCTGTCTCCACGCTAGACAGAGTGCAACCTTTTGGGTTTCATGATACCCAACATGCCAATGAAGAATCTAAAAGACCGGCTGCTGATCAAAGAGACGATGTTTCAACACAGTTTCAGTCAGATGCTCAAGATAATTCAAAGGAAATTAAATCATCATTTACAGACGAGAGAGGCATGGGTCCAAAACATTCACAAGCAGAACCTGGAAGAAATGCTCAAGCCATAATAAGAGAAAAAATATTCTCAACTGAGAGCCTTAGGGATATGCTCAAAGAAAGTGAAGGCTCTACATCCGCAGCCGCAGGACAGCGTATAGATTCTGTGGTGAAGAAAACACGTTCCGCTGACCAGAAGGGCTCTACAGCTGTACAAGACAGACATGGACAAGATCGAACCCTCCCAGCTGATGGGAAAGCAGACGATTCTACTCCAAAGCTTCAACTACCTCCTGGTTCTCCATCTGCCTCTCATGAGAAACAAACTGCTCCAGTACCTCCTAGAGAAATATTTCGTGATGACTATGGCACTGAATATCCAATGAGGAGAGACATTGTTGATGATCAGAAAGAGGTGACACCCCTTTCGAACCAAGAACCAACTTCCCAAGCACAACAGGCCTCAGAAACATCACAGGAAGCTGCTCCTGATGAAGATGAGTCTATGAAATTATCTCTTGATCAGTGGTGGCGCACATCTAAGCCATTGCAAGGTGTAACTCCTATTTCTGGTGATGATGTGACTGGGTTGTCTACTGATGATCAAATGCCAACACCAATGAGCCAAGAGACAATTCCTAGTGCTCAGGTTGCCAATGGAATCACCAAAAGATCTGTTAAGCAAACAGAGGAACCACCTGCACCAGTAGTATCACAAACAATACTTCGTCAGCAAGCCAGACCATCTGCACCAATCACAAGAGAAGCTCCAATCCCAGATAACGAAGGTGCCATGAGCAAAATCCAGGAAGTTTCTTCTGATAGTCATCCAACTGATTATCCAGCGGTACCATCTGTTCCAACTCAAGGACAAGTTCCCCATGCACCACAGACAAGTCCTGGCCAAGAAGGCATAACACCTGCGCAAGGAGAAATGGATTCTTCACTCTCAGATGCCCAATCTTCTTCAGAAAAGTTTCAACAACCTGCCCCTGATGAGTCAACAAAGCCATTTATCTCGAGTGAAAAACATGGTTCTCATTTTGGACCTAAATTAGAACATAAAAGTACTCCATCAGGTATAATTTCTGTGTTTACGTGGAGGAACAGTTTGTGGCTTCTAGCAACCATTTATTAAACTATAACTTCCTCAAAACTAACTGTTTCACCGCATTTAAGGTCATTTTTTAATGTACATGGTTCATTTCTTATTTCTGTTTGCAGAACCAATCCCTTCTGTTGGATCAAGAAGTGAAGAAGCTGCTGTTGATGAAGCCGAACAAATCAAACCACCACAAAAATTCATGGGCCATCAAGACATACGGCATGCACCAGGCATTTCTGGAATTACTCCTGATGACAAGCTCAACGAGGAAACAGTTTCAACTCAAGGACAAGTTTATAATGCTCCATTTGATTCTCAACCACATGATGGATCACCTCCTAATGTACATAGTGCTTCTGTGGAAGAGAACACCACTATCCCTCTTAGCCAAGCACAGAGATCGGACGAAAGGCGTGATTCAATGCCAACTCATCTTGATGTCAAAGCTTCCAGTGATGATCAGTCAACTACAAAATCTATAACCGTTAAAGAGGCACAGCAGCAGCAGCTACCAGCAAAGATTGAACCACCACCACCACTTTTTGAGACTGTGAACTACTTTGATGAAACCTTGGACAAAAGTAAGCCGTCCGAACCATCATCTTTTGATAAAGAAGTCATGCCACCTAAATTAGTTCCGCCATCAGCTCGAGATCCTCGACATGTTACTGTGCCAGATGGAGTAACCCCTGATGAACATAAAAATATTATGGCAGGTAACCAATTTATCTTTGTAGGTGTCGGTATGTGAAAAAAAAATCACGCATTAGCATGGTTGTGACAGTAATAAACACCCTTTCAATTAGCTATTACGCTGGTTATAATGTTTGTTTCTCTTTTTTTAATGAAGATTTAACTCCTAGACAACGCTCTTTGCCTGCTGAACCAACAAAAGAAGAGACTGTTGTTGATGCATCTGATGAAACCAAGGCATCACAAACAATCATTGGTCAACGAGACATATCACCTGCAGTAAGCAAAGAAAAATATCCATCTTCAGATGTCCAAAATGATCCTATGAAAGTTCAGGAAGTCGCTTCAGAGGATCAGCGCATCAATCAGTCATTTCCAAGCCAAGACCAAGCTCCTAATATTGAACCCACTCCTGGCACACGTGATGGAGCCTTCTCTGATTCGCGTGGTACCGTTTTTGAAGAACCCATCACACATATAACAGGCATGACATCAACCCCAGACATTCAGCACGGTATGACATCAGGTGAAGTATGTTGTGGTGAACAGAATGTTAAAAGAACTAAATAATGGTTACTCATTTGATGAATTTCTTAGAAGCAATAATTCTGCCAGTAGTAATGTTCTGTCTCGCATATCAGGTCAAGTCTAAGTTTCTTTCTTATATTTCAGATCAAGATTCAGACCGTTACTCGGAACAGCCTTCCTCTGCTAAATCAAGGAAAGAAGAAAGAGATGTTGCTGCAGCTAATGAAACCGAGGCAACACAAATGACCTTTGATCATCAAATCACACAGCCCATGCCGGTCCCAAGTGAAGCTTCAAAGGAAGCTCAGGAAGGTGGCGAGGACACAATACAACCTAAGCAAGAGAAGCAACTACCGTCAGCATATCAACCATCCCAACCTCCACAGAAGCTACTTGGCTCTGTGCCTGCTAAAAAATCATCTACTGATTCCTCTGGTAAAGTTGATCCACTGAAACAAGCCAATGACGTAGCTCCTGCTGAACACAAAATTGCTTCATCAGGTAAAATTTCTCTCTTCGTGTGGAGAAACAGTTTACTGCCTCTAAAACCATTGGATGAACTTTAGTGTCCTAAAAAAAGATAATTTCGTCGAATTTAATGTCATTTGATGAACTCATACATAATTTGTTTCTTATTCCTCTTTGCAGAAACAATTCCTTCTGTTGGGTCAAGAAAAGATGAGGCTAATGTTGATGACGCTGAACAAATCAAACTAGCACAAATAAGCATGGGTCCTCCAGACATACAGAATGCACCTGATGGCAATCTCAGCAAGAAATCAGTTTCAAATCAAGAACAAGTTTATAATGCTCAATATGATTCTCAACCAGGTGATGGATCACATCCTAATGTGCACAGTGCTTCTGTGGAAGAGAACGCCGTTGTCCCTCCTAGTCAAGCACAGATATCAGACGAAAGGCGTGATTCAATGCCGACTCGTCTTGATGTCAAAGCTGCCAGTGACTATCAGTCAACTACAAAATCTATAACTGATCAAGGGGCACAGCAGCAGCAGCTACCTGCAAAGATTGAACCACCACCACGACTTTATGAGACAGTGAACTACTCTGATAAAACCTTGGACAAAAGTAAGACATCTGAACCACCCTCTGTCGATAAAGAAGTCGTGCCACCTAAATTTGTTCCACCATCAGCTCAAGATCCTCAACGTGTTACTGTGCCAGATGGAGTAACCCCTGATGAACATAAAAATGTTATGGCAGGTAACCGATTTCTCTTTGTTAGTGTGTGGACAAATGACTTGCATTAATATGGTTGTGACAGTAATATACACACTTTCAATTAGCTTTAATGCGGTTATAATGTTTGTTTCTCTCTTTTTTTTATGAAGATTTAACTCCTAGACAACCCTCTTTGCCTTCTGAATCAACAAAAGAAGAGACTGTTGTTGATGCATCTGATCAAACCAAGGCATCACAAACAATCATTGGTCAACGAGACATATCTCCTGCAGTAAGCAAAGAAAAATATCCATCTCCAGATGTCCAAAATGATCATCTGAAAGAGGATCAGCACATCAATGGGTCAACTCCAAGCCAAGTCCCAGTTCCTAATGTTGAACCCACTGCTGACACACGTGATGGAGCCTTCTCTGACTCGCATGGTGCCAATGTTGATGAACCCATCACACATATAACAGGCCTGACGTCAGCCCCAAACATTCAACATGGTATGACATCGGGTGAAGTATGTTGTGGTGAACAGTGTTAAAATAACTGAATAATGGTTACTTGATAAATTTCACAAAAGCAATAATTCTGCCCGTGGTAAGGTTATTTCTCTCATATCAGATAAAGACTAAGTTTCTTTCTTGTATTTCAGAGCAAGATTCAGACCGTTACTCAGAACAACTTTCCTCTGCTCAATCAAGGGAAGAGCAAAGAGATGTTGCTGCAGCTGATGAGGCCAAGGTAAAAGAAACGACCTTTGATCATCAAAGAACAGTGCCTGCACTGGTCCAAAGTGAAGCTTTGAAGGAAGCTCGGGAAGGTGGCAAGGACACAGCACGTTCACATGAGCAAGAGAAGCAACCGCCGTCAGAAAATCAATCATCCCTGCCTCCTGAGAAGCTACTTGGCTCTGTGCCTGCTAAAACATCATCTACTGATGGTGCCTCTGGTAAAGTTGATCCGCTGAGACAAGACAATGAAGTTGCTCCTGATGAACACAAATCTGCTCCATCAGGTAAAAATTTTCACTTCGTGTGGAGAAACAGTTTACAGCTTCTAAAACAATTGGACGAACTTTAATGTCATCAAAAACTGATAGTTTCACCGAATTTAATGTCATTTGATGAACGCGTACATAATTTGTTTCTTTTTCCTCCTTGCAGAAACAATTCCTTCTATTGGGTCAAGAAAAGAAGAGGCTATTGTTGATGAAACTGAACAAATTAAACCACCACAAATAAGCATGGATCCTCCAGACATACAGAATGCACCTGATGAATATCTCCGTGAGAAATCAGTTTCAAATCAAGAACAAGTTTATAATACTGAATATGGTTCTCAACCACACGACGGATCACCTCCTAATGTGCACAGTGCTAAAGTGGAAGAGAACGCCACTGTCCCTCCTAGTCAAGCATGGAGATCAGACGAAAGACGTGATTCAATGCCAACTCGTCTTGATGTCAAAGCTGCCAGTGACGATCAGTGGACTACAAAATCTATAACTGATCAAGGGCCACAGCAGCAGCAGCTACATGCAAATATTGAACCACGACCACCACTTTATGAGACCGTGAACTACTCTGATAAAACCTTGGACAAAAGTAAGCCGTCTGAACCACCCTCTGTTGATAAAGAAGTCATGCCACCTAAATTAGTTCTGCCATCAGCTCGAGATCCTCAACATGTTACTGTGCCAGATGGAGTAACCCCTGATGAACATAAAGATGCTATGGCAGGTAACCAATTTCTCTGTCTGTGCCAGTGTGGACAAATGACATGCGTTAATATGGTTGTGATTGTAATAAACAACCTTTCAATTAGCTATTATGCCGGTTATAATGTTTTTTCCTCTTCTTTTGTGAAGATTTAACTCCTAGACAACCTTCTTTGCCTGCTGAACCAACAAAAGAAGCAACTGTTGTCGATGCATCTGATCAAACCAAGGCATCATTGAACCAAGTCCAGGGACTTGGTTCTTATAGCGAAGGGTCCGCAACTGATGAAACAGAGAAGGCACCTATGATGAGCTCTCCACCAGCCGCAGATGCTCCACAAGGTACTGCACCATTGAAAGTTATCCCTGGTCTATAGAAATTCACTCAACTATGTACTGAATTTTATTTTAGCTAATCAACTTGTGGGTAGAAGTTCTTGATGGTACAAATATCAGGTTGATCATAGAGGAAATTTGCTTGTTCAGAATCCTAAATAGTGATCCTCCACTTTGAACCCCTCACCAGTTCATCACAATAAAAACATTACATAGTTCTATTATGCCTGCAATGTAATGTTTGGACAAGCTTCTCATATTTACACTCCTGATGAATCTGAAACCACTGCCCTCCAATTATAGGTACGGATCCTGTTCGTCCTTTACAGGAAGCTTCTCTTGATTTTTCAAGCCATGAGAAAACCACTGCCTTCCAAGATGGTCAGGCAAACAACGTTCCAAATGTCAGTCCCACTGTCTCAACCAGCCAAGTAGTTAGTCGATCTGTAAACGGTGCTGAGACTAAAGTGTTCTCTGAAGAAACGGTACCATCAAAATCTCAAGAAAATTCTAAAGGGGCATCAACCAAAGAAATACCCGAGCAGCAACAGAAAACTGACCTGTCCAGAACAAAATCATCTAGAGATGATATCAAAGAGGCCAATGGAGTAGGCGCTAACATCTCAGCAACTCCTGGAGACATACAATCTTCAACATCCAAGGGAAGTGCGGAAGTAACTGAAGGAGCCAGGAACCAACCAAACGTTTACCAAGCTTCTGTTCAATCACCACCGGACAGCAAGGAGCAAGTTGAAGAAACTGAGGAACAGGACACTGGAACTGGTGAGTCTGAAAGAACAAATTCCCAGAAAAACATGAATCAGATGAACAATGGAACATCTTTAGGGGAAGCTTTAGACCAATCAGGAAAACAGGGTTCGGGTGTTCAGCCAATAGGCAGCGACAAAAACAATCTTTCAGAATCAACCAAGGACACATCAATTGGCATCCCAACATACAACAAATCTGAGAAGAACTCAGTAACTTCTGCAGAATCCACACAACAACTACAAGCCAAAGATGATACTCAAGTTGAAGAAACTAAGACACCGGCCTCAGGGACAGACCAGCCTAAAGAAATAGATCCCCAAGCTAATGAACCACCCTCTGTCGATGATGTCATCATGTCACCTACAGTATCTCCTGATGAACAAAAAAATGCTATGGCAGGTAACAAATTTATCTCTTTCTGTGTGTAGTGTGGACAAATCTCATGTATTCTCCAAGGATAGTTACTGGTTTTAATAATGATAAAGACCCTCTAAATTTGCTACTATGCTAGTAATAACATTGGTTCTTGCATTATTGATGAAGATTTAACTCGTTCTACAGAACCGCCTTCCTCTGCTGACCCAACAAAAGAAGAGACTGTTGTTAATGCATCTGATCAAGCCAAAGCTTCAGAAAGAATTATTAATCAAGAAGGTATGACGCATGCTACCGAGCATGCTTCAAGGCAAACTCTTGAAATGTTTTCCACTGGTAATCTCATCGATAATCCAGTTGCAGGCCAAGAACATGGATCTTTTAGTGAGGAGTCAACTACTGATTCACATGGTGCCATTACTGATGAGAAGGCAGCCACATCTACTTCTGGTCATGAGAAAGGCTCGGATGCTTCTGTTTGGACAGCAACTCTTGATGTTCATCCGCCAACTGTAAGAAGTTTGCCTGAGAATGGGACACTGCCACCTGCATCACGTCAAAATGCATATGTTGAGGCCTCAGGCGAAGCTAAATCAATTGATCAAGAAGACATGAAACCTATGGCAGGCCTAGCATTAGCTCGGGATGATCAACGTGGTACCGCAAGAGATGAGCTTGCCTTAGTGGAACAGAAATCTATAGTCTCAGGTAGTGTTGTAGTTGTTTTTTCTTTAGACTTAACAAATGATGCACAATTTGTAGTCATGCAAGGAACTTCAAAACTAATATTCTGCACTATCTGATGATTTTTCTTCCATTCCAGACCAAGATTCCACCCACTCTTCACAAAAACCTTCCACTATTGAACCAAGGGAAAATGACATTAGTGGTTCTGCCACTGATAAACAGATGGTACCACAAGCAAAATTTGGTGATCAAATAACACCAGCATCAGATGTAAGTTTACCATTAAGGGAAGTTCAGGAAGCCTCCCAGGTCGATCCTCATGCTAATGAATTAGAAAAACCACCAATGGTGAACCAAGATCAGGCTTCTCATGATGGTGGCTCTTCTGAACAACGCAATGGACAAATTACTAATGTACATGATGCTAATGTTGACGAGAAGATGCAAGTTCCATCTAGCAAAGCACAAGACAGTACGGAATCTATAACTGATCAAGGGGCACAGCAGCGGCAGTTACCTGCAAAGATTGAACCACCACCACCACTTTTTGAGACTAGGAACTACTCTGATGAAACCTTGGACAAAAGTAAGCCGTCTGAACCACCACCTGTTGATAAAGAAGTCATGCCACCTAAATTAGTTCCAGCATCAGCTCAAGATCCTCAACCTATGATAGATGGAGTAACCCCTGATGAACATAAAAATGCTATGGCAGGTAACCAATTTCTCTTTGTCTGTGTCAGTGTGTGGACATATGACGTACATTAACATGGTTGTGACAGTAACGAACACCCTTTCAATTAGCTATTATGCTGGTTATAATGTGTGCTTCTCTTTCTCTCTCTTTTGAAGATTTAACTCCTAGACAACCCTCTTTGCCTGCTGAACCAACAAAAGAAGAGACTATTGTTGATGCCTCTGATCAAACCAAGGCATCACTGAACCAAGTCAGAGGACTTGGTTCTTTTACCGAAGGGTCCGCAACTGATGAAACAGTCAAGGCACCTAAGATGAGCTCTCCACCAGCCCCAGATGCTCCACAAGGTACTGCACCATTTAAATTAATCCTTGGTGAATAGAAATTCACTCAACTAGGTACTGAATTTTGTTTTGGCTAATCAACTTGAGGGTAGAAGCCCTTGAAGTACAAATATCAAGTTGACCATGGAGGAAATTTGCTAGTTCAGAATCCTAAATAGTGATCATTCACTTTGAACCCCTCACCTGTTCATTATAAATTTATAATAAAAGCCTTATTTAGTTCTATTATGCCTGCAATGTAATGTTAGGACAAGCTTTTCCATACCTACACCACTGATGAATTTGAAACCACTGCCCCCCCAATTGTAGATATGGATCCTGTTCAGCCTCCAGGGGAAGCTTCTCTTGATTTTTCAAGCGATGAGAAAACCACCGTCTCTCAGGATGGTCAGCCGAACAATCTACCAAATGCCAGTCCCTCTTTCTCAGCCAGCCAAGTAGTTGACCGATCTGAAAAGGGTGCTGATACTGAAGCGCCATCTGAAGAAATGGCACCATCAAATTCTCAAGAAAACAATAAAGGAACATCAATAGAAAAAATATCCAAACAGCAACAGCAGACTGATCTGTCCAGAACAAAATCATTTAGAGATGACATCAAAGAGGCCAATGGAGTAGGCGCTAACATCTCAGCAACTCCTGGAGAGATACAAGCTTCACCATCCAAGGGAAATGTGGAAGTAACTGAAGAATCCAGGAACCAACAGAACACTTCCCAAGCTTTTGTACAATCACCACAAGACAACAAGGAGCAAGTTGAAGAAACTAAGGAGCAAAATACTGGAACTAGTGAGCTTGACAAAGTAAATCTCCAGAAAAACATGAATCAGATGAACAATGGAACATCTCAAGAGGAAACTTTAGACCAATCAGGAAAACAAGCTTCAGGGGTTCAGCCAATAGGTAGCGACAAAAACAATGTTTCAGAATCAACCAAGGACACATCAAGTGGCACCCAAACATACAGTAAACCTGAGAAGAGTTTGGTAACTTCTGAAGAATACACACAACAATTACAAGCCAAATATAATTCTCAAGGTGAGGAAACTGAGACACCGGTCTCAGAGACGGAGCAGCCTAAAGAAAGAGATCCCCAAGCTAATAGTAATCGCGATATCAGTAGCCAGTCTCAGGCACAGGCTTCAGATATATCCGAGGGGCAAACTTCAAGTACTGAAGATATGAATGGGTACTCTAGAAAAACAGATGGCTCAACCAATGACACCACACCTGGAGACACCGAAGATAATCCATCTATATGAATTGCAACCCATCAACCTACCCATGATCCTGGAGTGCACTACTGAAGAAATATCAAGGAGAAGCCGTTGCATATTATCTTATTTATTCTTATTGCTTTTTTTCATATAATAAGGCCATCCCTTTGTCATACTTGGATGATGCCACGGTCATTCTGAACCAAGTGATTTGCTTGATTGTAAAAGTATTTACATTTTATCTGGGTTCTTTTTTTGTTAATGATGAAACTGCAACATTTTATTTGATATCCTCCGGTGTGGTAACTCATATTTTGCATTCAATTTTATTATGTGGCTGCTAGTTGTACTATCACTAGAGAACAGTAGCATGTAGGCCTCCTACAGGTACCTCATGCCCAGACTAGGTTTCCATTGAAACCGAAAGATGAGAGAATATCTAATTGAAAATCAAGCAATCAGAGGCCTGTTGTGCAGACAAATCATGCTACTCCATATGAGGAGGTCCATGCTCCATTGACGAACACAGGACAATCATGGCATAACAAAGTTCAGTATCTAATGTCATGTGAATATATCACTACAACTAGCTAATAATCTGAGTCCATATTTGTTACCCTTCAACTGAAACCAAAAACAGGAGAAGCTTCATTGGAACATAGCAGACAGTGTCGCAGTGAGACATAGGTCTGCACTGTGTAATTCACAGCTCCAACTTCACCTTGCCCACATGAAGCATACTGTCAACTTCTTCAGTAAGTACTCTTCTTGTGCCCAAAAAATGACCTTAATCATTCAGCTGTAGTTCTCGTCTTGTCTCACCCTGATCCAGCCATTGTTGAGGATGGCCCAAGCTTGATCCTCTCATTGTACTCCCGCATCTCCCTCTTGTACCTCTCCTTGTCCTTGCCACTGCACCTGTAGTAAACCTGAACAATTCCAACCAAATTATGCATCAAGATTCGATTTTTATCATCAGCAATGGCGGCAATGTGAGTGTGAGAGGATCAGACGAACCAATTTGTCGTCGTGATCAAGGCGGTTCCAGGCTTCGCCGATCATCTTGGTGTAATCCCTCTCCATGTTTGGGTGTGTCATCTTCAGCTCCGTGTGCTTCTCCTTGAAGAAGAAATTGTAGCCGCTCCTGCTTGGCTTCGGCTGCCCCGGGTCACGCTGCTTGCGTCCTCGCCGGCGCCGGCCACCGCCGCCGCCATTTCTGGGTGTCACCGGCGGCGGCGGAGGAGGAACGGCGACGCGGTAGAGCACGCCGCGTAGCGTCTCGGCGGCGATGTTGACGGTGACGAAGTAGCCGCCGTCGAACTTGCCGTCGATTGTTCCCGTCACACTGAAGTTGCAGGCCTCTGCAATCCATCCAGCAATGGAGGAATTGGAGATCATCATCACTTCATCAGTGAAGAAATCAGTGCAAATGAGATGTAATCCATGGCGAAAAACGCCTACCTCCGGCTAGCCGCTCCGGGGGAGCCATCGTCTTCTCCGGCGGCGGCGGCGGCGGCGGCGGGTGATCGGAGCTTCGTGTCACCGTTCTCCTCGGCGTCCTCATCATCGCCGACGCTGCACACAAGATTGAGCATTCGAGCAGCTCAATCACCAAGTAATCGAAAACCAAATCTTGCGAAGATTGATTCTTGGACACCAAACAATCCAAAACCAAATCTTGGAAAGATTGATTCCTGTACACTAAACACTCAAAATCCAAATCTTGCAAGATGAAGAATGATTCTTGGACATCAAACACTCCAAAACCAAATCTTGCAAGAATGATTCTTGGACAGGAACTTGAGGGAGCAGAGAAGGATGAGATTGAACCTGAAGGAGGGAGGACGGCACCATGGGCTCTGAAGAAGTAGACCTGCTCATAGTGGTAGAGCAAACTGAGATAATACCTCCTCATCACGTAGGACGCACTCGTCGTCGTCGGCGAGAATCTGAACTGCGCCATCACCTCCCGCCATCTCCTCTCCTCCATCACCTGCAACAATCATCCATTAGAGATAAAATTTCACCATTTGCAATCGCACATTGCCTTGATGACTACTTAATTCCTTACTTAATTATCGATGCAAAGAAATTTCTAACCTTTGCAATGCCACCCCTGCTTGTGACCTCCACATAGAGAGTATGCAAGTCCAGTTCTTTGCCTCCAATCACAGGGATCCTGCTGCAAGTAGATGCATTGGTTACTTAATTAATTAACAAGAACTAGCAGTGAGGAGAAATGTATGGAGTAGTACATGAACTTGGTGCCCATGAGGGAGTGGAAGCGCCTGAGAGTGTCCATGAAGGCTGCTCTGTTGCCGGCGACCTCCTCATGGGAGAGAAGAGCTGGTGGGTACAGCTTCTCATCGGCCATGGCTGCAGCTGCAGCAGCATTGGCCTCCATTTCTTCTTCCTTGTGATCAACTCCAACCAGCTGCTGCAGCCTGCAAGTACTGTTTGTACGAGTAGTACTGCTCGATATCAGATGAAGTAGTACTGTTTTGTTTTAAGGCTGTGTTTAGTTAAAAAAAAAACATTCGCCAAAAATAAATGTTTAGACACACATTTAAAGTATTAAACGTAGACTATTAACAAAATAAATTACATATTCCGACTGTACACTACAAGACGAATTTTTGAGCCTAATTAATCCGTCATTAGTACATGTTGGTTGTTGTAGCACTTATGGCTAATCATGATATAATTAGCCTCAAAAGATTCGTCTTACATATATAATTTGTTTTAGTATTAGTTTATATTTAATACTTCAAATGTGTCCAAACATTAATATGATATTTTTGGCCAAAATTTTTTTTTTCATCTAAACACAGCCTAAGCAGTAACTTTACTGAGAGGAGCGATATTTTTTATGTCTAAATCATTGAATTTCTAGACCCTTTTGGTCTTTGGGTCAGCAGATGATATTTATTTCGTCAAGCGGTATTTTTTTCTTTTGATTACCACATTGCCTATAAAATCTAGAGCAAAAATAATCTAGGTTTTTAAAAATCGCTCTTGGTAAAAATCATAAAAAGACTGCTAAACACTGAATTAATCAATTCATACACTTGGATACTTCTCAATTTGTTCAACCATTTTCCAATGAGCATTTCATAACTTCATAAAATGGATCAGAATACGTAAATACCAAACTGAAAAAGTTCAGTATACTAATCCTCCATGTCACTAGCCTCACTAAAACAGGACAACACATTTTTATAGGTATTAATCTTAAGACTAGAGAGTTGCTCAAACACACAATGGAGTAAATTTATGCTACAAGCTTTCTTTATGTGATGATCCATAAAAAATGGTATTATCCGTATTCTCTAAAATAGAAATAAAACCAGAGTTTGCAAGATTGGGAAGATTATTTGTGGGAGGATAGGTAATCTTTTGCCAAAGGGTAGGATAGTCCTACTAGTAGCTTGTTACTCTACTGTCTTCAATGGAGGTTTTTTACGGTTGGTGGGGGAAGAGTTTTTTTTTAAAAAAAATGTGGGGGAAGAGTTAACGCCATTGCCAATGTAGTACTACCTCCGTCCCAAAATACTTGTCGTTTTAAATTTTTGTTTTGTAACATTTGACTACTCGTTGTATTCAAAAAATTATAAAATTATTATTTATTTTATTTGTGATTTGCTTTATTATCGAAAGTACTTCACGTGTGACTTAATCTTTTTTATATTTGTAATAATTTTTTAAATAAGACGAATGATCAAACGCTAGAAAACAAAAACCTAAAACGATAATTATTTGGGACGGAGGGAATACATGTTTGTGAGTGATTTCTTATCATAACCACTATTTTCCGAATAATTTAGATTTAATTCCGAATAATTTAGCTTTGTGACTGAATGCGTGTTAAAAGGCAGGAATTGCCTCTCGGAGCTCTCACTGTTCCCAACACTCTGAAATCAGCGGATGGAAGTGTGCAAAATCGTAAATCTGTCAGCTAGCGCAGAGAGAAACAGCACAAAGGAGGAATCCAGCTACAGCTAGCCACTGGTTCTCGCAGGTCGCAGCTTTCCAAGAGGCGAGAAACGAGAAAACTACTCGTCGATGGCCGGAATCGATTGATCGATGGATGGGTGCATCGGCACCGTACTGGTGATGAGTTGTGATGATTTACTTGTGATGACAGCAAAGATCAGCAAATCGCTGCCCATATCTTTTGCCTCAAACACAAACCACATCGATCCGCTACTCTCTCCTCTCTCTCTTGATGGAATCTGATGACTCCATTTCGCAGGCCATGCTTTGCATCAGACCTGGACTCTGTAAATTGTTTTGTTTTATTTTGCATGTTTATTTTTTCTTTTTATTATGTCACCAAGTAAACATCCCTTACCCTGGTGGGCCACTCTCAAAGGTCGAATTAATGTAGGCCTATCTTGGTGCCTTGGTGGCCCAACTAATCAGGGCCCAACAGGCCCACATAATCAGAATTTCGGCCCATCTGACGGATACTAATCTACTCCGTGCAGATCCTTCTCCGTCTCCGTGGAGCAGGGATCGACTAATCTTCGGCTGCGTTTAGTTCAACCCAAAAAATTTGGCAAAAAGTCACATCAATCTTTAAAGTATTAACGTAGACTAATAACAAAACAAATTATATATTCGGACAGTACACTGCGACACGAATCTTTTGAGCCTAATTATGTCATGATTAGCCATAAGTGCTACAATAACCAACATTTGCTAATGACGGGTTAATTAGGCTAAAAAAATTCGTCTCGCAGTGTACAGTCCGAATATATAATTTGTTTTCTTATTAGTCTACGTCTAATACTTTAAATATGTATTCAAAGATTGATGTGACTTTGATGTGATATGTTTGAAGTTCAAAATATTGAAACTAAACGCGGCCTTCCTCTCAAGTTTATCCATTGTTTGGTTCATGGCCACACTTATGCAAAAATTTTTCTTACTTTTTATGATAACACATGTCATCAACTCAAAAAAAAAATGTGACACACTCTTGCTTTGTTGGTTAAAGTATGGCTTACTTTTTCCTAACCACAATTTAGCCAATTATGGTATAATAGTATGGCATATGGTGGCAATCTTAGTACTCCGTATAGTATCCAAACAGCCCCAAGATAGAAATTGTAGTTTATGTGTAATTTTCTTGTGCAAAGAATAATGCTCGTTTCACGATTTACATATTCACATAATCACATTACCATGACAGATTTACAGTTACTCCCAACTCGATCGATCCCTTCGTCTTCCTTGCACGCGACGCGATGACTCTGTCACTCAAAGCCGATCAATGGCAACGCCGCCGCTGAACACATCCGTCAATGCCGTCGTCGAGTCCATGGCCGCCTTCATCAGCTTCACACACTGCACAACAACACACAAATCCCCTCCTAGTTAGTATAAAAACTCATCAACGGCGGCGGCGACGGCGAGATCGCCGGAGACAAAAAAAAGCTACCTCTTTTGGTCCCAAATCGACGGTCATCTCGTCGAGCGCGGAGCAATCCTTGACATCAAATTTCTTCAGCAGCATAATGGCGGAGATGGTCGACATCGGCTTCACGGTGAGGTCATCCATCACAAGATAAGTCACCACCTCCTTCACCAACCCGTTCTCGCCGGGATCCTCCTTCGCCGGCGGCGAGGGCGGCGCCGGCGCGGTGTCGCCGCCGCCGGCCCACCTCATCTCCACCGTCATCGGCTGCCGGCACGACGGGCACGCGGTGCCGGACACGTCCGTCACGCTCGTCGGGTTCGACCGGCACGGCGTCGCGTACGCCGAGCACCGGAAGTACCTTCTCGGCGGCGGCGGAGGAGGAGGAGGCGGCGGAGGAGGAGGGAGCGGCTCGCCGAGGAGGCGCAACGTGGCCGGCGGCGGCGCGGTCGCCGCCGTGCCGAGCAGGAGGGCGTCGCGGGTGTCCGGCGAGGGGTGGAGGAGGAAGGCGGCGTCGAGGTGGCGAGCGCCGGCGAGGAGGGTGGAGAGGGAGCCCGGGGCGGGGAGGCCGTGGTTGGCGAGGACGCGGGCGGCGAGGCCGGAGGGGACGCGGAGGAGGCCGAGGAGGAAGTCGACGGCGTCCTTGCCCGCCTCCGCGTACAGCACGCGCCGGGAACGCTTCTCCACCAGCAGCTTCAGCTGCGGCCCGGTGGGCTTCTTCTCCGTCGCCGGTGCCGGCGCCGCCGCGGCGTCGGCCATGTCGGAGCAAGTCGTGTAGCTGCAACTACAAATTCTCTTCTTTTTTTTTTCCCCCTCAACTGTCGAACAGTCAGAGTGCGTGCCTCGAACTGTATTGCAGATTTGCAATGTACAGCTTATATTTGCACATGAAGTTACTTTTACATGAGGGTTGCAAGATTTGGAGACTTGAAGTGAAGGAACAAGTAAGAATATTTGCCAGATGATCCAAGAGGATTAGGATTTAGGTAGGCATGGTATATTTGCACATGAAGTTACTTTTACATGAGGGTTACTAGTCTTGCAATCTGGCAATGTAACCGTGTGATTCTGGGACAAGGTGTTCTTTGCTTCGTCCTCTCATGCTCCATGGAGAAGCTAACCCGAAGCTAGCGGCAAAGAGGCAATCTGCTTGCAGCTGCAGAGAAGACAAGAAATGGCAAGGGTTTCATAGAGTTGAGGAAAATACTCCCAGCAAAAGATCAGGATAGATTAGGATCCCAGCAAAATTCTGATCAAATCACATTCAATTCATCAGTTCAGTAGCTGTGAATCTGTGATCTATCCCAGTTAATATAAGCAAGACTTGATGGTCACTGAAGAGCGTCAGATCAATTCATTAGGTGCCATATACAGCAGCATCAGAAAATCATGATACATGACCATGGTTACAAGTACAAGAACATTCCACTGCAAGTGCAGTTGATCGTTAGGGAACCGATGCCTCCAGGGACAAAAAAGAACTGCAGCATCTGAACTTCATTCAATCACTTGCTGCTAAACTAAACCAGCTACTAGTATAAACACGAACAAGAGTACATGTCTGACAGAGGCAGCTACATGAAACTATGACTTGTTCAGATGTGATCAAGACTTGACTCAGGGGTCATTCCTTTACTTGTTGTAAGTAGGGGATAGACGACCCTTGGCTCGCTAACAAAGCACAAAAAAATGAATCATGTTGCTTCTGTACAGGGAAAATCTAGCTAACGACCACAGCAGGATGTGTTGAAACCTGTTGACCTTGCTGAGACACCTCTAAAATCTGAACTTTCTTCGCTGGCTTTCAGTCCCTTTCAGGGGCATCTCCTGCATCTTTCCTTGCACTCAGGTTTCCAGCATATGTCCAGACTTTCTCTATATCACCAGAAAACAGCTTCTCCACTTTAACTTCTTGTTTTGCTGGTAGGTTGGTTTTGGTTAATGGAGGCTGTACTCTTACAGGGCTGCCTGTAACTGGAGTGGACGAGCAGAAAGTGGGTGTAGCAAAAGGAGAGGCATACGGTGTATGCTGAATTGAGAATGGACTTGGGGAAATCCTCTTCTGAACCGGTAACCCAATGCCACGATTGAAGATTGAAACAGACTCAGCAGCAGCAGATTTCTTCGTTGCATCGTCCACATAAATTACATCATCGATTCTGGCAATTATGTTAAATGCCAAGCTCTCCAGAACCCTTGAGTAACTTTCTAGTATCGACTGCCCAACGTCCTGGACAAGAAACACACACAAAAAATTGAATATTTTGATTATGTTGACATGTAAGTTAACTGATGTTAAAAAAGCAAGATTCTAATGATCAAATACTTGTATGGTTCAGATCTTAAAATATGTTGTACTTGATTTGAGGAATAGAAGGTGAATGGATGCAAGGAATTACCTTGTTATATTGGATCTTGTTCATGTCAAGGGAGGTTTGCGGCAAACCAGGGTATCGCAATCTTAAGCTCTGCAACAATCCATCAGCTCTTTGGGACAAAACATGACTCTTTTCTGTATCTCCAACAAGGCCCTTCACTTTTCCACCCCAAGATTTCTTTGGTTTCGCTTGAGGTGTGGATTTCTTTTGGCCTTTCAGTCTCCAAACATGGATGGCAGCCTCTATTCTATTTGCTACTTCAAGCGTGTGATGCTCTGATGACAGATCCAAGCAATCGAGGAGGCATTCCGGTGAGAATTGCTCAGCTGTTATATACCGGTAAATTATCTCACCCAAGCAAGATTTACCACTCTGCAGAAAAGAAAAAGATTACTATGTGTAAAACTTAAGGAAATATTCATGGTCAGTAAATAAGTGCTCTCTCAGGAAGGCACTAAAAACGTGAATACAAAAAACAAATTCCGAGAATTGTTCAAGTACAGAAAAAGGTACAGTAATAAAGATGGCGTGGAATTTCAAAATTGTGTGTTTCTAAAGCACGTTATGCGATAAGCCTACAGCCAGCATCTAGATACCATATTTATGATCAGGTTTAGCAATGTATCTAGATGTTGGCTGTAGTATACATAGCTTTAACTAGAATATGCATCACTACTCTTAGTTTTGCACACGATGGTGTACATGCACAGACAAATTGAATTTGGGCCCAGGTATCAGCTTACAATACTATCCATCCTAACTTAATTTATACAATGAAATTCTATGCGTTCTAAAAGCCATCAACTTTCAGCTTCAGCTGATGATTGTTAAGAACACTTTCAACTTTTCATTAAAATGGAATAATGGTTGAAAGATAACAGATCAGATGCTAACAACATCTTGCCACATAAAGCAGGAAGGAGTAAACTAAGACAATGCGAGAACCCCTCGTATACATATGATGCAAGAATTTCACCTAAAAGGGCAACAATTAGCTTCTTTTGAAAACAAGAAAACGTTTTCTTAACTACTACATGCATCGAAGCATTCAAGGAAGCATTGATAGTGTTGGAGTAAGACACATTAACTCAATGAGAGCAATTAAGGAGAATATATATGGTTGATTTCTTCATCAAATTCCATTAAAGCTGTACTACACATGAAATGATTCCTTGTGAAAAAATAGGGGCCTCTAAGAACAAGATTGAAAATAAATTGGATCGGAACAGAAGATACTGCGAGAGCATCATAGCTAGCTCAAGAAATTGTACCGCATCGCCATAACAGCACCCAGCACTTCCACCACACATCTTTTACTAATAGACACATTAATAAAGCTACATCCAAGCATGTATACTGAGAAGAAACCCTCTGCACTGCAATTTAACACATTGGTCCACTTTTACCAGCATCGATTGTTACTAGCTAGTACCACCAACACGAGTTGCTAAACCTGAAGTGCTTAGTGTTTACCTTTGGCAGCGACTCTAAGTACACTTCGGGGATCTCCATCTCCGCGAGCACATCACTGTTAATCGCCATAGCCGCCTTCAAAATCTGGTTCGCACAATCCCTATCCTGCTGCAACTTCCTCCTCGCATCCTCTGACAACCCCTTGGGCGGCACACGTGGGCACGGCAGCCACCATTTCTCCTCCTGCCTCACCGACGGCCGCCCACACGACGACGACGAGAAGGCCCCGCCACCACCACCATTGTCATCCACCAGGATCCCCCTATCCACATACCAAAACTCCGTATCCTTAAACCCATCTATCATGGCGAGCAGCATGGCGTCCAGCTTCTTGAGCGCCGGTAGGTTCATGTAGAGGTCACTGCGTGGCCTCGGCACCATGACCTCGAACTGTCCACCGCCGTCAGGAAGCTCCTGGAGAGATGGGGTGAGCTCAACAATGGAATCCGCGACGGAGAGCAGCCAGTCCATCTCACGCGTCCACATCGCCTTCCTCGCCGCCGCCAGTGGCTCCAGCCTCCACAGCTCGCCGAACACGGTGGCTGGATTCGGAAAAAACAATCAGACCACACTATTTCCTCTTCTTGTGAGAAATCAGGGCAATGTGGGTTTACTCACCGGAGAGATTGGTGATGGCGTTGGAGATGGCAAGCGCGGTGCAGACGCCCTTGCCGCTACCAGACATGTCCTCGCCGAGCAGCAGCTTGGCGAATCGCTCCTTCATCATGTCGACCTCTGGTGAAGCAAATCAACAAACACAAAGCAGGCATCACAAAAAAAGCAAAGTTGGAGTGAGATCTAAGCAACGGAGAAGAGAAGAGTTGGAAGCGAACCGGAGATGTCGGCGGAGGGGGGCTTGGAGGAGGATAGGAAGAGGGCGGCGGCGGAGGTAGGGGTGGGGAGGGAGGAGGAGGAGGAGGCGAGGCCACGGGAGGAGGAGGCGAAGCGGCGGGTGGTGGGAGTGGAGGTGACGTCACTGGAGGTCTCGGACTCGCTGACGTCGGCGCTGGGGCTGTAGCTACCGCAGCAGCGGTCGGAGCCGGCGTCGTCCTCCGACGCGCTCGCCATTGGCGACGGCGAGAGAGAGCTAGGCAACGCGGCGGCGGCGGAGGCGGAGAGGAGGGGGGAATCGCATTCGGATTCGGAGGAGGAGGTGAGGTGGGGTGTGGATGCGGCGACGGCAAGCCAAGGGGAAGCGAAGAGAAGAAGAGGGGAAAGCGATGGTAGCGAGAACACTGATGACTGATGCGCGGCTGCTCTCCTTTTTCTTTTCCTTTTCTATTTTTTTCACTGCGTATTTAAGTTTTGTTTAATACGGAGTACTTTAGTTTAATATTAGTGTTACGGTGTATTTCGGTCTTCGCGTAGTTATGGTTGATGTTATAGTTGGTAGTAGTAAGTACTCCTATGCAATATAGCATATTGCAACCGTATAGTACTATATTGTAGAAATACGGCAGGCTAGGGGTGGTCAAAAGAAATGCAGTAGTAGTTCAATAGTACTACTACAATAAAAGTTGGGAAGTTTTACGAATAAAATTACGAGTTTGTCATAGGGTTTTGCTACACGTTAGGAGCCTATAAAAGAAATTTATTAGGGTTGTTTCCGCGCGTCCGATTTATATGTCGAGATTCATGCTGGTTTATCGGGTCTGCTTACTGGTTTTGGGTTTGGAACCATTAATTTTCTTGTGGCTTATGTGAAATAGTTTAAACAATCAGAGCCTATTAATAATTAAAAGGATTTTTTTATACTAGTATGCTCTATATTAAAATAGGGTCAACAAAAAAAAGGAAAAGGGAGCTTCATTAACTGAGAGAGATAGAGGAGATGGACCAGCACGTAAGCATCAGTTGGTTGGATTTGGCCGGTAGCGGGGTGAGGACGTCGCCGTTCCGTTCCGTGTGCCGTGGGAGCGGGCCCGGGGATTGGAAGGTGGGCCATACCCGTCAATGGTTTGTGCGACCTGGGCCCACCTGTCGGCTCCACTGATGATTGTCCTTGGACTGACCCGGCCCACACAATGGAGTTCGTCATTGAAACGGAGGAGAATGAGAATGAGCGAGCGTATAGCAAGTTAAGTACAAGTAGCCACTAACCAATAATGATGCCAACTCCGGCAAAAGAAAAAAAATCAAGTCCCTTTTGATCAACAGTTTAGTTTTCCCGTAAACTCACTGTAACACAGTACTAGTACTACTCCTCATGCTTGCAATTCTTCATTGTTTGACTGATGAGATTAATTGCTCTTAATTTCTCTCTGTTTATTGCTGTAGCCTCTCGGGAACGGATGGTCTAACTGGTGTTTATTAAGGTCGTCTAGCTGTATACGTATATGGAACGAGACATGCGACAAGTACAGTACGTAAAGATCAGCATATAGTAAATTAGTAATGATGTTTGACACTATGGTCAAACTTGCCAACAAGTAGAGAGCTGGTACTCGTATATATGCACTGTACCGTGTACACGTATACGAATACGCTGAGCTCATTCATATCACGTATACATATATGCAGCCAGAGAGTACAACGTGCGTGGTCCTGTACATGCCTGTGTACTCTTGTGTGCTTTGGTGGCAACCATGCAAACGTAGCCGTGAACACAACGCAAATTGGGGTACGTACGTAGTAGTACAGTGTACTCTCCCATGCTAAAATGCATAATGACAATGTCTTTCTAAGATACGTTTTGATTATAAAATAAGAAAAATTATATGTCATGTGCTTCAGTATATTTATAATAACAAATTAAATCATAGAGCAATAATTAATATTATGTAATATTTTTTAATAAAATAATGATCAAACTAATAAAAATCATTGGTATAATACATTTCGAGAAATATAGACTGGTGATATACAGACTGGCTCACTCTAGTCTCCTACTCCAACAGCAATCATGGCAAGTGTGAGACATGTAGGGCCTCGGGATGCGAGCCCTCTCACCACAGTCATCACATGCATCATTAGTTAATCGCATGCATGCCCCTAGCTCCCTTCCATCTGTGGGCTCTTCTGCTCTTCCAGTTACTATTTGGATGGATCTGCTCTAGCACAAGTTAATTAACAACATAAACTAGAGGTCAATATGTAAGCACAGGACAGGCAGGCTTTGACGAAGAGGTACTGTTCGAAGAGTTCACACGGAATTCAGGCGAAATTTGCTCGGTTCTTGCAGAAATTTGGGAAGACTAGCTACTTGTTGGTCGATCTCCATGTATATATGCGTGCTGGTGAGAGATGGATTGGCGCACGGTGTGCCGGGTGAGACATCATTGCGACTTTCGTATTCACGTGTACGTACTACGACTTGCTCATATACCGGAGTATTTTAGTGCGACGCCTAATCCAAGATAAGAAGATGCAAGCTCTGTAATTACTTAGGAATAGTTTTTTCCTGTCCGTCATCTCACTCTCTCACACACAGAGAGAGAGAGAGAGAGAAGGCGAAGAACTGAAGATGTACTTCTTCTTCCTACTGATTCTTAACTGTGTGGTACTCTACTGTAATTTAGTGTAGACGTGTAGTGTAGTGTGTAGTGATCGCATAGGAACATGTCATCCTTTTCCATGGCCGTCGTGTGGCTTGATGCATAGTACAGCTGCAAATTCCGACCGGCAAGGAGGACTAGGAGCTATAGCTTTGTAGGGCACTGTGCCTATGTGCTTGTCGTCAAAAAGTCCAAAGGCATTTTTGCCCCCATTGCCACGCCTACCACATTGCCAAGACATGCATTATTTGATGGTGACTCTCCTAGATCGAATTGCAGCCATCAACGGGACAAAGCATCTGATCGAATTAGCCATAGCTTAATTACTACTCCATTGATCTTCTATTCTTCTGGTACAACTGTAGCACATATAGGCAGTGAAACCAAAGGGTGCACCTACTAGAGTAGACAAGGCGAAACAAAGACTAAAATTTTACATACGTGACACTACTAGCTGTGATGATATGCTCATGTATTGATTTTATCTATGCTTGTGCAGGTACACACTCTGCTAGTACATATTACTATCTCACATAGAGTTAGCACATCTACAGCTCTGCTAATTTGGGTTATCTTCCATGTAACCTTCAGTCCTTCCCCTTATCCCTACAACAAGAAACAATAATCTCATCTTAATCTTAAAGATCTCTGTAGACTGGTTGGAGTATACGTACTATTCTAGATTTCTAGGAGTGGAGTACTTGGGATCCTCTGGCATGAGGAAGAAGGGACAGAAAACAGTGCCATGACGACTTTGGATTACTCTGGACCATTAGATCGGCCAAGAGAGTCGCATGTGCTGATCTTTTTTTTTTTCAATACAGTTGATCAAAATAGCTGTGTTGCCCAAACTACAATTGTTTGCCTACGTATGCTCTCCTAGCCTCATATAGTTCCATTTTGCAATGAGCGTACTACGTAGAAGTACATACGTAATTAATTGCTAATTTGCTACTATGTTGGTTGTTGGAACAAATGAATACGTATGTTGGTTGCTGGAACAAAATGAATACACATTTGCTAGCTATTATTGCCTTCGTCCTTAAATATTTGATACCATTGACTTTTTATATATGTTTGACCGTTCATAAAATTATGTTATTATTAATTATTTTTCTATCATTTGATTTATTGTTAAATATACTTTATTTATATATATAAGTTTATATGTTTTAAAAAAATAAATAAGATGAATGATCAAACACACGTCAAAAAGTCAACGGTGCTAAATATTTAAAAACAGAGATAGTATATACTATCCATCATGAAAATCCCATTCTGCTTGCCCATCTACCTTGGATGGAGTAGTGATTTCATACAACGAGTGCTTGTTTGGAACATAGGATAGATAAGTTTAATTTTCTGCATTGACTCAATCGGCAAACTGGTTGATCAACAGGATGCTTGTTCTGTCATCGTTAGATCACATATGTGCAGTAAGATTTCCTTAGCATCTTTCTTCAGACAACCGCTATAAATTAAACGCATACCCATCTATATGTGGCGTCTCCATATCCTCCATACCGATCTTTGTGTGCATCTCCAACTCGATCGAACAAATAATATGGCTGCTAACAGGCCGTTGGACTAAGAATTTAGATTGGCGAATGGATCCTTATGATGGGATACTTCCATCTTGGGTGTGACTGTTCATTGTGCTTATGTGGTGAATGATGATGCCAGCTTATGATATCTCAAGATCCCGACACTTGAGGGAGGAGATTCTTCAAATGCCGAAACTGTTCCCTTCATGTTTGGGTTTTGTTGCCATTTTTTAATTTGTTATTTTTTTGGCAATATTTTACTCCACCTTATATTTCTTTTACATAACCATGAAAGAATGTGTGTGTACAAAGAATGGATCAATACGGAAAATCTTGTATGTCACCAGACTTGTTGGTTCACCGATAGACGATGGATTTCCGCTCAGAATCAAATGAGCATTACATGAGGATGAAAGCAAAATACGAACGACGACGTTGGGATTCCGAAATGTCCAACTGGAGATCGTTGCCGGGTGTAGAAGTCAATATAAGGTACTTTGTTTGGGATATTTTTAAATAACAGTATTTTAATGAAAACCATAAAAATAGATGGTATGGGACGAAATTTATGGGTTTAGCACCTGTCGACACTGCAAAGGCTGATAGGTATCTATTCGACGTACCGAGTGATGACATGATGGCTTATCAATACAAAGTGTGATAATTGGGCCCACTTCTATCCTGGTAGAGACTTGTCGTCATACCAATAACGATAGGATCCGTCACAGAGGGCAATCGACATCTCAAATGACGATAGAACCCACTACATAGGGCTTTGTAAAATAATATTTTTAGTTGACCATATAGAAGAATCATGGTACCGTGGAAACTCAATCGAAACTCCTATACTTTTGCAGAATTATGGGCATTTGGTTATTTGACACCGTGGAATAAAAGGAAGAATACCGTGCCATGAGCCCATGATACTGCCATCTGGTGAGTACTATAGTACACTGCTATGTACCCAGGAAATCCAGATGTGCCCTGGTGGAAACTTGAGAAAAGCTTCACATACCCACGTAAAAAGAGCCGTGCAGCCGCTACGCTCGAGAGATTCTTTCTCCAGCTATTACATCGACGGTATCTTATCATTTCTTTTGCTCAGTCCTTTTTCAGCTCATCATCACGTATTCCCTACACTCGTACGAGTATATGCAGTATGCCGCAAAAGTATCGGGCATCGTTGGGACTTGGACACCAACGCCCTATTACGTACTTACTCCTAGCCTGTTAACAGTCCAACAGTCTCTGAAATGACTGGATGGCTACTGGTTAAGAGCATATGAACTGAATTTCGTATGAAATGATTAATCTCCTACATGCCAGACAGGGCACTAGCGCTTTCTATCAAATCTTTTCAAGTGTTTTCAAGGAAAAGGAAATATACAGTTGATAAAAGTAAGCAATGTATCATTTGCAGATCCGTGCGGGGCACTTATTATCATTACAATGGCAACCCAACACTTGCATTAGCCCAGCTCTTCATTTACCTGATTTATGCCCCCAGAAAGCCTTACCTTTTCTGACACTGCACACTACCAAACTAATGCAAACAGCAGGCATTGATTTCTTTACAATATTTAGTCACGATTATAATACATCACTTACAATGATGAGGGGATGCGTTTGAGCAACACATATCCAGAAAGCACGGCGCGGTTACGTTCTTTGACCTTTGTTTGATAAAGCACCCTACAAGAACCAATCATTCCATGGGTTTGTGGGCGAGAAATCAGCAGCTATAGAAATTCAAATAAAATATATTTACCTCTGGCCTTCGAGCCACATTTCAGTGACTAAAGTTTCCCCAGGATAGACATGCAGAAGAAATCGACCAAAGATGCCTTTTACTGCGGTTGGATCTCCATTGCAGAAAGATTTGATGACAGCGCGGGTCGCAAATCCAAGGGAACAAAGGCCATGCAGTATTGGACGAGTGAACCTACAGACAAACAGGTAAAATCTTCATGTATGGAAAGCTAATTCCAGTTAAACGAGGATCCCACAGCAGTTAACATGTCAAGGCTATACAGATCATATGAACATGACACATAGATGAAAATTACTGAGACACAGCACTGAAGTCCAAGTCATTCCGATATGAATAAAAGTATAAAACGATTTGGGACGACCAGCGAGTTTGTTTATTTGTGTTGAAAAGAACCAAATAAAGCTGGGAAGGGATAACCATGCTCAATGGACTTGAGTTTCTTACTGCTAATTTTATTCCATTTCACAGCTAGTCTGCTACCGTGAAACAATGCTTGCCTTTTTTAGGGAATATATTATTGTTTTTAGAGCATCGTCTATCAGGACTTGTAATAACAAATGAACACTGGAACTTTATCTGACGCAAAATCCAGTGCAAATAAAATTCCTAAATGTCAATATATGAATATAAATACGCCGACCCATATAAAACAAAGTACATAAGGAACACCACAAACAACAGTTGCATACATACCCTGCAACTTGTGCAACCATAGGGTCTGAATGCAAGGGATTGTAGTCCCCAGATAATCTGTACAAGAGTGCCTGAATGAACAATGAGAAGTGATCAGACTTTGAAGAGCAATATTCAAGTTACATACCGGAAATTTAGTTCTTTTACAAAATAGAACTGGTCAGGCCAAAAAATATATATTTTGAACTCAAAACACTTGAAGAGCACATGCAAATTATGATACTTTGGATGATTTATGTACAATGAACACAGTAACTCATCGAACCACTGACCATGTAAGAAAATGGTTACTACAGTTTGATTGAGATGTTGTGTACCATTATTACACAGACACATAATTGCACACACACACGCATAAAATAGCATGTCAAATGAGCAACATGCCTGGGATTGTTGTGTCTGGTCTTCATATACTGCAGAAGGCACTGACTTTGGAATAGAAAAGTGAGAAACCTGGTTAGGGGGATAATTAGTATAGGAGTATGGTCGTGAAGAATCAGAGAAGCCTCCAGCACCTCGCAGGTATATAGTGCTCCTGCATTAAGAATCAACTGCATTGCTTCTCTGTATTTATAATAAACAAATAGTGATGTTTAAATCTTAAGACTATCTCACAAACCTGTTCATACATAAAACTTCACCAGAACTTTTGACATGGGTTGTAGTTTCAATCTCAAGAATAGTTGCTTTCCCTGCATATAGAATAAACCATTTCCCAATTTTGAGCACTAGATCGTTTTGCTTGCTTTGAATCAGTGGGTATAGGATATTATTGATAAAGTGGTTGAAGAGTTCAAAGGATGCAAATGGCAATCAAAACTGATTTCTGATGGTCAGTGGTACTCTGATGGTCTGACCAAACACTCCTGCTAGTGTGGATTAACATTGCTAGCTGAGGGATAATAAACTTGATACTTGTGAAGGTTCAATACAGCAAGTCATCAAAAAAATAGGTTAAGCTCCATGGGAAAGATTTCAGTTTATTGCTTAATAACTTGACCCCTAAGTAAGGACTCGATCTTATCTCTAACTCGATTGGGCTGCGCATGGGCCTCGACCTCTCGGCCCATGCCCATGACAGCTTCATTCTTTGTTTTTATGTAAACACTTCAGCTTTTGTTTCAGATCTAGCAGTGGCATGGTCTAGAGAAATGATAAACATTACTTTCAGAACAAGATGGCAACAAACAGAGAAGATTGAATTTGGTACCTTTGTCATGCAAGCCAGCTACTTTAACCTTGTTTACAATCTGAAACAATAAAAATTAGGAATCCATAAGTTCCCACAAGGGGCGAGGGACTTTCAAGAATTTTCTTCCATCTGATATCAATTAGCTTAAGGAATCTTCAGCTGTGTAGTAACCTATTATATTACTGTCTACTGGGCAATAGTTCTTTCAGAAGAAGAAGAAGAATGTGTTCTTATTACAAAACATTAGAGAATGATCTCCATGCGAACAATCCTGTCTTTATGATAAACTGTCCACAACTAACATAAGTGCACAAATTCAATTAAAGCAGCTCAACTTGGAAGATAATCCATATTTGTTGGTCCACATGAACAAAATTATTTGGTAATAAAGCCATAAAATATCTTTTGGCCAACTTTTAGACCAAACTATGACAAGTATTGTTCTAGTCAGTCATTGCATATACCATGTGTCTCAGGCTCTAACCACAACAATATAAAAATAAAATGTTTTAGGAAGGGTAGGAAAGTTATTTACATTGGCGCGTGAAGGAATTGGCTTGTATATCTCTATGTATTGTTGACCATGCAATAGAAGGCTTGCATCAAAGCTGAAGAACAATGATAAAACGAAAAGCTAAAGTTATTGTAGTTACTGCAGCTGCTAAAAATAGATAAATGGATAAGAAGTGCCAAAATTAATGGTAGCGAAACATGGCATGGAAGGAAAGTAGAACTCATATGCTAATGTAATCATGTGATCAACATCTTACTTAAGGCCAGGTAAATCGAAAAATCCAAGCCCGTTGCTGTTCTTGTTAGGAAATAAAGAAGCAAAAGTAGGAAGAGCCTGCAATTTAATATAAACAAGAAATGTGTTTAGTTTCACACCATTTTGTAGATTAAGACCCAGTGTTTCAAACACATGGAGCAGAGTTTATTGATGACATGTCTGATAGCAGCAGCAGTGCAATGTGTTGGTAATTTCCATGACTATACATGTCTGACTGTTAGATTCACTATATGAGAACAGAATGGCCTCTCGGTATGGCTAAACATAATTCCTGAGCAATGGCTTTACTTTCATTATCACCATCTCATCCAATAAAACAACAATGTTAATTATGAAGCGCTCGTTGCTGAACCAGAATAGAGGACTGTTTATTCACCATAAGCTCGTAACGTTATTCCCAACAGTCACACCTTGGTGACATCGATGGTCAACACAATCCTCCAAAGTGAACAAGCTGTGAAGTATACTATTGCTGTAAGGTGGATGGTGTTCAGCTAAGTACTATACTCAAGCATTAGCACCCAAGTCCTGATAAAAAGCAACTAAGACAAGGCACTGATTGTAACAGCCGATAATCCAACAAAAAGGTTGGTAAATCAGAATATGTCCTGGTAGGTTCCAATTCCATTTTGTCTGTAAATGTGCATCTGGATTAAGATAATAAAACCATTACAGGCTTACTAACTAAGATTCTACACGCCCTACCATACACACGATTCCATATTGCTATCTGGAATCCCAGTAAAACACTATTAGGAGTATATCACAAATCCACAACACATGATTCAGCAGCAACCACAACTAAGCATCAGAACTACTAATTTGCACCTATATCACCAGTACGGCACAATTATATCACGCCTACGAATTCCCCCCAAATCAAATTCAGCAACGCAATCGCAAATAATAGATCATCAGAACAACGAATTCGGACTAAAACGAGAGGGATCAACCAAGGGTGAGCACCTTAATGTGCGGCTGCCCGTCACTATGGTACACCAGGTGCAGCTCCTTCTCGTCGACGGCGTCGGCTCCACACGCCCCGACCCCGAGCGCGTACAGCGCCACATCCCTGCGAAGCAAGCAAGCAAACAAACAAACACCGAACCCCGATCAGATCAACCGAGCGTCGAGCAGGTGGTGGGCGGGGCGAGGCGAGGCGAATTGGTGGTTCACCTCTCGTCGTAGGAGAAGGAGACCTGCGCGCGCGAGAACAGAGGAGGCGTGAGAGATCGAAACACAGGGAGAGAGAGGGGAGAGAGGGAGGTGCGGGGTTGCCTACCTCGGGGAACCTGTGAGAGAGCACAAGCTCGGGGTCGACGGCGGCGGTGGCGGGTGGTTTGGAGCTCGTCGCCATCGTCGCCGGCGGCGGGGTGAGGGGGAGGGTGCGGTGTCGTGTCGCCGACGACGACGGCGAGGGAGTGGCCGATTTCTAGGGAGGAGAGGAGAGGGGAGGGGAGGGGTAGAGGAGTGGATCACTAGTGGCGTGGAAGGGGAAGCAAGAAGGAGATAGAAAAAGTCAAATCGTTGAGAGGATCAGAGTAAAATAACGGTATCCAGTTCTGATATTTTTTTAAAGATGGTATTTCTAGCTTCGGAAATACTCCTATGGAGTATCATATGAGTTTGGAGCTATTACATCCATTTATGTTTTGACATTTTACCTTCATCATTCGTCTTATTAAAAAATTTTATGTAATTATAGAAAATAATGAGTCAAGCTTAAATTATTTTTGATGACAAAATAAATCACAAACAACATAAATAATGTTTTTATAATTTTTTAAATAAGACGAGTTATCCTATATTCTCAAACAGAAACAGAGGGAAGAGGGAGTGGTACGTTATATTACCTCCGTCCTATAATAATTTTATTCTGTGAAGGAGTACTAGAAATTAGATAGATAATTTTCTTTCTATTCTAAACTATTTTTTTTAATTTTAAATAAATGTAATTTTAAGTGTAGATTCAAAACGATTGGTAATCAAAAGCTCTACCAGAGGTCCTCCGGTATCAATGTATTTGTTTCCTTCCCTAGCTACAAGATTCATATGAAACTCATGTGATCTAATTATACGAGACTGTTGCTGTTAGTTAGTATTAATAGCAACGTGGAGTAGCACAATACAAAGGGTGTGCATATCCACATGCCAGTGCACAATATACATGTGAAAGTTTGCGAGTCTGCAGCTGATCGATAAGCATTTGGTTTCCAACAAGTTAACAATCAACGAGAAACCAAATGAAAGAAGTTGCATATATTTTGCTGCAAGGAGTCAAGCCAAGGACAGGATCAGTTGAGCTTCGCCTTGAACTAAGCCACGTTGAGACAATAAGACTGCAACGAAAATAACATTACCTGTTCCATTGGCGCCACATTTCAGTAACTAAAGTTTCAGTAATGCAATGGACGATTACACCGGTAGTATAGTGGCATAGTCGCATGATGAAAACTCTGCAAATTTGTTGATTATCTCGTTGATTTTTTTTACACAATACAAAATTTGATCTAAGCCTTCTATTCTTCCCTCTAAATATACACAGCTAAAATAACCCTCGAATTTTTTTTACACCGATTCAATTCGTTTTTTCGTACTAACGTAGTGTAACTGCAATGTAGTGTGTCAGACCGCCGGCGGCATGTCGAGATGAAACGGCGACAGCGGCGGCGTCTTCTGCTGCACGACGAGCACTGACCCCATCTCCAGCGACCCGTCCGTCGCGAGGATCTCGCCGACGGGGCCCACCTCCGCGCACTCCGCCGCCCACCTCTCCAGCCCCACCACCAACTCCGGCGGCTGCCTCCCTCCTCGCCCCACCACCATCAGCGCGAATTCCCCTCTTCCGCCGCCGCGCAGCGCCTCGACGACGTCCACGGGCCCACCCACCGCCTTCTCCTCGTACTCCCCCTTCTCCTTCGCCACGTACTCTCGCCGGAACGCCGCCACGCACCTCACGTCCTCGTCGTCACCGCCGCCGTCCACCACCACCGAAAGCGCCTCCTCCCCGCCGTCGTCGCTGACGAAGTGGGCCTCGTCTTCGGCGATGACGTCACGGGTGACGTCACCGAGGCGGAGCACGAGGCGGATGAGGGTGAGCTTGATGGCGTCGTTCCTGGCGAGGCGGCACGCGAACGCCACGGCCTCGCGGTCGTCGGGCCCACCGAGGAACACGGTGGCGATGGCCGTGTTCCGGTCGATCCCCCTCGCCGTCGTCGTCTCCTCCCGCCGCGACATCCTCGTCGGGACCCGGAACGCCGACCCGCCGCGCCAGAACGGCCGGTCGGCGAGCACGGCGACCGTGCAGCACGCCGCCGCGCGGTCGAGCACCTCGCGGTTGAGCTCCCGCCGCCGCCCCTCTCGCCGGCACACCATCGCGCCGTCGTGCCGCTGCTCCCTGTGGTACGGAACCATCAGGATCCCGGCCCGTACGTCCTCCGCGCATCTCCCGACGATGTTCCTCGCGTTCACGGCGGCGCCACGGTCGCCGACGTCGATCTGCCGGATCGATAGCCCCGTCGCGGTGATGAACACGTCGACGACACAGTTCACCCTCGCCGCCGCGTCTTCATCATCCTCCTCGGCGTCGAACATGTGGAGGACATGGATGGTCGGCTGAGATCGTGGCGCGGCCGCCATGAGCTCGACGATCCCAAGCATCGCCGGCGCGCCACGGGCGCCGTGAACGCAGGCGAGCATTCGAATCTCGGCGTCCGGCGACGACGAGCTGCTCATGCGGCGTTCCAGCGACATGTCGGCGCAAGCGTAGGCATCCCTCTCCTTCCGGAACATGACGGCGAACACCGGTCCGGCGATCACCGTGCTCATGATACTCCCAACAACCATCGCCATTAACGCTTGCTCCGCCCAAATCCCCTCCGAGCTAGCAAAGCTCATGTCGATCATATTCACATTCCCCTTGACATTCAGTAGCATGCCGAGACGGATCGCGTCGGCGATCGGCATCTTGAGGTATCTCGCGGCGGCGATCGTGCCGGCGCATTTGCCGACGAGGCCGAGGATCGTGAGGAGGACGGCCGGCACGACGATCGCGCCGGACATCGCGGCGAAGTTGATCCTCATACCCATGGCTCCAAAGTAGAATGGCAATGCGACGGCGTGGAGAGGGTACGCGACGGCGTCCATCACGCTCCTCGCCACGGGGCCTTCTCTTGGGAAGGCGAGCCCCAGCACGAAGCTCGCCGGCATTCCGTCGAATCCGGCGTGCTCCGGGAAGTTGCCGATGAACGAGACGGCGAGGAGTAGTATCACGAGCTCCCAGCTCCCGACGCGGTGTTTTCTAGCGTTTCGACGGTTGATGTACCCCACCGCTGGCTTGAGCAGCGCCATAGCGATCCCAACCTTGACCAACGCGAGAATCCCCATCCCCAATCGCTCCGCCGCTGTGTACCCCGGCGTCTTACTCGACGCCAGCTTCATACACGAGAAGACCCCTTCCCCAACGATGCAAATAACGTTGCTGGCGATCGCGGCGGAGACGGCGAGCCTCCCGCTGTCGGTGGCGGAGAGCTTGAGCTCCGCGGCCATCCGTGACACGTCGACGGACGCCGTGTTGGCGAGCGTCAGCATGAGGACGGCGGCGAGGAGCTCGGGGGATTTGACCGGAGTGTGCATCATGCTGCCGTAGATGCCGCCGGAGACGAACGCGGCGAGGAGGAGGCAGGTCGCGACGCTGGCGTAGGTGGCGGCCGTGCATCGCCGCGCGTCGTTCCAGAGCGCAGCGAGGTCGGCGTCGAGGCCGACGTAGAACATGTAGAAGATCCTCGCCTCCGACACGTACCATCCGTACGTGTCCTCGACGTTCTCCACGTCCACGTGGACGATCATCTCGTGCAGCCCCAGGCTGCCCACCATGATCCCCGCCTGTGCAAAATTAACAGGAAATTTGAGAAAATTGTTTCTGATTAATTGATCAGATTAGGGGATTAATTAATTGGAAGATGATTACGATGATTTGGGAGATGGCGCTGGGGAGGTTGTGACGGCGGAGGGAGAGGTGGATGAACTTGCCGATGACGACGACGGCGGCGGCCTGGATGACGATGAGGAACAGCGTGTCAAGGGACACGTTCTGCACGGCGCAATCGGCCGGTGATCCGGCCATTGCCGGAGGCCGAATGCCGACGCCGGCGAGGGGAAGGAAGGATCAGCAGTAGGCGGCCGTGAACGTACGGACGAGACGACGACGTGGTGAGGAGGGTGGGAGATCTCTCCTCTCCTCCTTTGTTTGGTTGGTTGTTTTGTTCGTTGTGTTGGGTGTGGTTGATTAGTTTGGGCTCTGGATGGATGGACGGCCATTGTGTTGAGAGATGGCGGGAAACAGGTTGGGCGGGTACCTGTGTGCGTTCCTCCACACTTGGGCTCACGGCGACGGCGGGCCTCTCCGCGCCGTCTTCCTCCGCCCCTCGCCTTACGGCTGTGTCTCAGCCCTCAGGTACCTGATATAATGTAAGATGGTTTTTGTTGCTAGGTCATCTGATCCCCAAATCGAATTGCATAGAGCTCTTTGTCTTAGTAATGTTGTGTGCTTTGAGCCTTGAACTGCTTTTTTTTTGTCAGTAGCTGTATATCAGGCAGGTAGATTTTGTTAGACTGGCTTAGATAGTCATGGCAAGTGATAATGCCATGAGCTTTAGCTTCTTATTCGTCAGTATTTGAATCTTAAGAACTGAATTATGAGGGTGACATTTAACTATTTTGGCAAAGCTTGCACATTAATGTGGTAGCAATCAGTGTAATTTGTGGCTTGCAGCATAACCTGGGTACAGCTGACTCACCCTGAGTCGCAGTTTTATCTCTAATTATTGCCGATTTAATGTTGCTTGGCTACAATCTCTTCGGATTCGTACCGAGGAGAAATTTTAGAAGAAGAAGATATGTCAGGAATCATTCAGTTTTTACTTAACATACGGACATATAACTTTGTCGGGTTTTAAGAATGGGTCAACATAACATCCTCTCTATTTGTGTAATCATTTATAAGTTTGTCCTCCTGATTATTATTCTTTAGAGGTATCTGAATTATAATCAATTACTGGTTTTTTTATCAGATTACCAAGCTTTATTTAAAAACAATCTCATCTTGTAAACATACACCCATTACATGTAACCTTTGGTGCAAAATACATATGCAAGCAAGCATATCTGTCAGTAGTGAGAAATTTCTAATGACTGGTACACTAAAGAGTGAAGCACGATTCTCTCATCATATTCATTGGCTTTTTCTGAAGCGAGCAAAACACGAGTTCCATTTTTTAGGGGAAAATTCATGTATTCCATGAATACTGCTTCATAAGGCAGTATGATTCTCCTTGAATTTGTGAACCCAAAGGTCCAAACTCTTATTGGGACATCCTCAGGAACTCTCCAGTGAGTAGAATCTCGAATCATTTGCTGTCGACATTGTGCATGATGAAGTTTCGCTTTCCTGCAATTAAATGGTTGAGTGTGTTCTTATCTTTTGCATCAGTTGTAACCTTCTCCCCAGTAGCAGCCATACATCGCCACTTCTTTGTCAATTGGACTATTTGTAGATGTTTAGGATTATATCATGACTGAATTTCTGTGATGAAATTTGACAGAGACTTGAACTGATCTATGGCACTTGCATGTTTCCATTTTCTTGTACATATATACAGAACTTGGAAGTTAGAGTATGTTAATGTTTCTCTCTCTGTGGGGCAAAATGAAGGCACACAGCAAAAAAAAATGATTTGATTTGGTGGGCCATATTTAGTTGTTCTAATTGCAAGCCATTACTATTTCACATGTGGTGGAGCTGTGTCCCGTGGGTATAACTAGCTGTAGGAGTTGAGAAAATATTAACTACTACTTTTCTATTTATGAGCTATATCCCCTTAAACTGAAATTATCTTTTCCTTTTGCTTCTGTGGTTCTAACATCACATAAAGCCGGACTTAGTTGTAATGTGCTTTCAACATGAAACCGTGTCGGAGCTAGGTATGTTTCTTATGATCAATGACCTGCTTGCTGCTAAAGAAAGTATGGCTTTTTCTTGGTGCTATGCGCTAATGTGTTCATTATGGATTCATATTATATTCGTCATGCACTTTATACTTGTTCATGTCATGCTTGTTTAAGACAGATTTAATGAGCTTGTGGCTGTGGTTCTATTTGTTCTTTATTTTTTGTTAGGCAGTTGCCTTGTGTGCGTAGCATACCTTGTTCAACGATAGAAGGACTAGCACATGAATCTTTTTTTTTTGCCGGGGCGGCTGAAGACTTAGCCGTCCAAAAATTTGGGGGAGAAAAGTTTGAAAATAGCTCATAAAATCTTATTGTGATTACATTGGTTAGGATAATGATCCCATTACTCCTGCTACTTTCGCCAGTAGTTTCAGTATAGTAGATTACTAAGTCTTGTCTGTGTAGCACTTTTTGTGGAGCATAGTGGAAAGCACTTTTTATGGAATCTAATTTTGAACTCTTTCTCAGGGGGCATTGGATAAGGGAGAGAAAATTATGGTTGCAGCCATATTCAGGGAATCTTTTTGGATGCCAAAATTCGTCAGCTAAAGCTCCTATACGGCCCTGCTGTCAGCATCAGGTGTAACTGTGTAGGTTACTACGAGGTAGTAGAACATATTACCAATTCTCAGGCCATATCCTGAAGCATTATTACATATTGTAAAACATGATCCTAAATTTGGGAAAAAAAATCAATGACATTGATAAGGAGTTTTTTGTTTTTGCAAAAAAGGTGTTTCTTTTATGTGAATATTGTCATATGGTGTGCTTGAACGAAGAGTTAATCATTTCTCATTTCAATCTTAGGGAATTAATTACTAAAAGTGAGCTATGGTTGGTATTCTGCATCTTCCATGTATCTCTAGTCTCAAAAACATAGCATTGCACACTTTCACTGGAGAAAAAATCAAAAGGAAAATTACACACTTATTTAGAATAAAAAATATTTACTACACTCCGGCACAATGGGATCTCGAGTCCTGTAGTGAACCAAGTAACTCATGTCTGTACAATAGCCTCATTGCTTCTCCAAATTAATATTACTGGAATGTCTTTCTAAGTAAAATCAATACTGGAATACTGAGCCAACTGGAAAATTCTATCTTTACTTGTTACCGGGCTATTTACATCTATTTACACATTACAACTCATGAAGATTTACAAAAAACGAGCACACATCATGAAGACAGTGCTTCTCAGTAGCTAAAATATAGCTAGTGACTGGCTAAAACCAACTGAAACCATGCTGGTGCTACTCTTGTAATTACATGGCATTACTACAGACCTCACAACTGCCTGTTCGACATCTTCTGGCGGTTTTCTCCTAAGCAAGCACATCACATACTCCATCACTACTGCCTCACAAGGAAGTGTGATCTTTTCTTCACCCGTGAATCCGAATTCATCCTCAGATAACCTTAGGAGCTCCACAAACACAGTTGTACTCAGATATGTCAATGGAACCTCAAATCTCTCTCCATCAGCTGTATAAATGATGCAGTGGCCCTTATCTGCAATGGTTGATGAGCAGCGCAGGTTGGCATCTTTGGTTGCTCCCATGATCGTCAGCCTGCGCCTCCCAAGAGCTGCAATATGTTGCCACTTCTTTGCCAGCTGAACTAGCCTCTTAGGATTGATCATGGTGTATTTCTTCTGATGAGATGAGCTTTTGTTGTGGTATTTTGATACTTCAGTTTATAGTGGTGTGAAGTGGCATGTGCTAGTTTCATGAACTTATATAGCAAACAATGGAAAATTGTAGCCATAAGCTACTGGTGTGCGTAGCCATCAGTATGACTATTTAGCAAGAGACAAAGCCATGAACTCTATCCTAAAGGTTGCTATCTCGTTCTTCATCATTGAGTTCTATTCCCACTTTGCTTCTTAGTGTGCACTTTGGGGTCCACTATCTTCTGTGTGTCATTCTTATCCTTTTCATTATGGTAGCCAGTTTATTTTCTTCTTGTTTTTGCATTAGTATTGAGATGGACAGGATGCATTTTAACATTTGGCCGAATGCGTTTCAACAATAATTTTAGGATTACTGCACAAAGACGCGTGAGCTGCTTTGCACACCTTTGTTTCTCAGGGTTTGTTAAGAACTTAAAACCACTGATAAGATACTAAAGATTTATGTGAAAGGTCTGAAAACTCTGTGTGTTTTCTATTTAAGTTCATTAGTTTAGCCTACTTCTGAAAGTAACAAAGTATGGCTTTGTACACTAATTCAATTTATCTGGCCTCTAGGTCTCTTTTGCAAAGAAGAAATATTTTTATAAGACCATAGTTTTTTCATGTATTTATTTTGTGTCTTTAACTAATCAGAAATCCATTTATAAGTCCATGGAAATGTTCAGTTCTTTGGTTTACAAATTTCTATGGGTTCACAATCCATAGATTGTTCATGCATTCTTTCTTGACTTCTTGGTGGACTATCAGGCTACGAGCTTTCCAACTTCAGCATATTGCCAATTTTATGTTCTAATGGTCCAAAAGGAGGTTCCTTTTGCAGACACCATTATGGATTCGGTCAAATTCCAGTGGCAACGGTACTCTCTACCGTACATAGTATCTCTGCCTTCTTTCTCCAATTCTCCCTATGAGATTCATATGAGATTGTTACCGAGAGTAACTTGAACAAATTTGAGATAGAACATCAATATGCAAATAAACACAGCATGCATGTAGTAGTATTTACTAAAATAAATACAGTTTATTGAGGTAGATGTGATTTATTTTAGCATAACAGCACTCCTCTAAATGATAATTGTGCCTCTCAGTAGTTTCTATAATGTAAAGATGTATAGGCTGAAGCCTAAGGTTAAAGTTACTCTTGGCCTAATGTTAGTTCTCAAAACTAATGGCGCTAGTACTAAAATGAAATAAGTGAGGCATATCCTCTAAATATACGATTTCCGGAAGCCATCTGCTGAGTTCGAGTACTTCTCAGTGACCCGACCGCCGGTTCATCCATCGATGACATTAAAGAAGAGCTCCGACAAGTCTTCTAACTCGGTGTCCTACTCAAGAACCAGCGCTCGTGCCGATTCGTCGGTCTGATCAGGCCGCCCACGCTTCCGGCCGTTGAGGTACGAGGACATTTCTGACGAAGTTCACTCACCAAACACTCGAGCAGCAACAACAGAAGCAGCCTCAATAAAAAATTTTCTACCCATTCCTTCAAGAGTAAGGATTGATCTTTTTTTGGTTGACATGATCGATCTTTTTGTGTTGACATCTCTGTTATATGCATTAGTCTTAAATCTGTGATAGATCAATGCTCAGGTACCACTCTCGTGAGATGGCATAGGCACCAAATATTATGTTGAGAACGTTGGTTTCATGATAGAACGCCGAAATCTAACACTAGTGGTGAACTTTCAGCATCTTATGTGGTAAATTAGGTTTCTACTAACAAAAACTACGAAGTCATAGTTTTTCCATCCAAAAAGCCTTTTTATTTTAAGCTCTATATTTCTAGACATTTTGGTAGTTCGACCATGAAATTTTTTGGTTTCGGTATCTTTGGAATATGAGTGTGTGACTTGTTAGAATTTGCTCCTATTGATAATAGATTAAATTTCACTTTGGACCACCTTTTATAACCATAGTTTCATAATAGACTAGGAATATACCCATCTTTTCACATAACAACATATTTAGTTACAATCTTTTGTATATTGGATTAGGGTTCACTTTGAATTCACTAATCATAATTTGATGTATTGGTTTAGGGTTGTAGCTTAGGTCATGAGTTTCAGTTCTTACTAAGACCATTTTTTCTATTCAATTCGCTTGAACCTTAATGGAAGTTATTCTAGTTCTAGTGCTAATTTCGTTCAACAGAATATAACAACAATGAGAGATCAGTCACAAACTCATAATTAAGTTAGTCCCTAATGCATCAATCATTAATCAGGAAACCTGATGTGGTACTAATGCAATCCTATTTATTTATTATTACCAACTAGATTTGTTGTTATTTGTTCTAATATTTCATTGTTATAAACCCGGTCCAAAGTGCATCAAGTAGTAACTATATGTGGTGTTAAGTGAAAATATGGACTTGACTTTAGTTCATTGTAAAACTTTGGCTATTAATGGTGGTCTAAAGTGAAATTGATAATATAGAAAAGGCCTGTTACCTCTATAAAATGAAATAAGTGAGGCATATCCTCTAATATAGGATTTCCGAGTCTAAATCTTGCCCTCCTAGACCTGCCACATGGTGTGCAGTCGGATTACTGGGATCGACCCCCCACTTAGCAGTTAGATCGCGAATCGGCGGCTGTGGATATGTGCGGTGGAACCGTTGTAATATGCAAAATTCGATGGGCTTGTTTGCAAAAATAAAAAAAAGGGCAATTGTGTTTCTACCATTGTTTTCAGTTCTAATTGTGATTTTGCCCATACCTTTTAGGGTTTGTGATTTTACCCTTACTTTTTTGAAATGAAACTGCCGTTTGCCGATGCAGTTAGGTGGGCCCAATATTATTGAGTGGAAGAAATTGAAAAGAGATGGAAACAAATGGTTTATGAAATGTGAGATGTCTGTTCTACCCCTAGGACTAATCAGCTTATCACCTACCGAGTTACGCTGACCAGCTGCAACCAATTTCCCAATCTCCAAATCCTTGAGACGAGCCGAAGGTGGCAGCGCTTCAGCGAGCAGAGGTGTGGCGAGGTGAGAAGCCGGCAACGGCTGAAGCGAGTGGAGGTGACTTGGCGAACAGCCGACGGCGGCGCCGTAACAAGAGGAGGCGGAGACGGCGTGGCAGCTGCAGCATGCATGCGACGGTGGCAGCGAGCAGGCAGTGTGGCGACTGCTGCGAGCAAGTGGCAGCGGCGACGAGCATGCAGCGGTGGAAACGCCGGCAACAATGAGTAAGCCATGCGGTGGCTGCCGCAAACAGAGGCAAGCAAACAGCAGCTGCAGCGGTAGTGGGCAGGCGGTGCCTCGTGGGAGGAATCGCTCTCTGCATTTGATTAATTTGTGCATAGAAGCTTCTTCCAATGTGATCCAGTCTATTTGGACTCAAATTGCTCTCTTTCTTTGCTCTAAAGATAAACGAATATAGAAAGGATCTGTTACAATGCACATTTATGTACCGGCATTAGTAAAGATCTCTAGATTTTTTGGCAATTACCAATGTTTGTGATGCTTGCAACAAATTATTGTCGAAATTTTGTAAAACATATTGCTGAAATTTTATCAATTAAATAGCTGATCTCAAGACTGGACAGATTCACAAGTGCTGTAAGGGTATAGTTGTATTTTTACTACACATCTAACAACGTTAACAAGAGTTAACAGAACAAGGGCATTCTATTCGTTGGTTTCAAAATTATGGGGGCAAAATCACAAACCCTAAAAAAAAAAGGGTAAAATCACAATTAGAAGTGAAACCAGGGGCAAAAAGCCAAAAACACAATTGCCAAAAAAAAAAAAATCTGCCTCTCCAAATCGATCCTCTTCTTCCGGCCAACCCCATCGCCGGCAACCACCGCGCATCCTCCTCCACACCGGCGTGTATGCCCCCTCTTCTCCAGCAAAATTGTCGTTGCTCGAGAGTCCCTCTCCGCCCACTGCTTGCCTTCTTTTCCTCTCCTCCTCCTCCTCCTTATCCACGCGGCCGCCGCCAATAGCCAGGAGGGCTGCTCGTCTCCCCTTCCGCTGTCGCCACCCGATGTCCTGCCACATCAAGTATAGGGTTAGCAGCAGAATCAGCAGGTCTGTGCAATGCAGTGTCTCCGGCGACCAGTGGCGAGTACTACCGCGGGTGGAGATAGTTGGTGTTTTTGCTGCACTTTTTTTTTTTTTTACGAGCAAGAGGCAGAATACAGATTGCAACAATTACATAGTGGTAGGAGAGAAAGGGAAAAAAAAGAAGAAAATAGTATAGTAGTGGATGGTATGATTTATAGACATTGTACATTTGTATAAGAAGAAGAAACTCTGCACACCTGAAGTTTTGGTTTATACAACAATTACAATTGAGCATCCATCAAGTTTATTAGTAGTTTAGTTTCCTGATTGGCGCAGTGCCCCTAGAGTTCCAGCACCTCGCAAATTTGATGTTTTATAGCTGACATTTTTGTTTCTTTCCTATCGAAAATTCTTCTGATTCTTGCCTTCCAATGGTTGTGTGCGCAAGCGGTGAAAAAAGATGAAGTTATTTGCTTTGCGCAGAAGCCAGCATTGACTACTTCCTCCAGGGAAGCTTGCATTGATAGTTTGATATGGAAGTGTTTGCAACGTCTGTTAGACCCAGATGCTCCCAAAGCTTGTTGGCTCCTTTGCATCTTAAGACTGTGTTCGCAGTGTGGGTCATCAGACCACTTCTTTTTTTTTTTTTTGGTTCTGTTTAGGTTGGTGTTTAATCTGCCTCTGAAGGCCAGCCACCGTATTTGGGATTGCTTTGATCCATACATATTCTTCTGTTTTCCACATTTGTTCATGATATGTGAGTAACTGGTATGCATTTGCCATTGTAAACCTTGGTGTTTGATAAATGAAGCTTCTCTCACCTGGTGTGCCTTGTCGGAGCCTGATGTTTTGTATGAGTAGGCATGATAAAAAAACTGCCATAACCAACAGTACAATACAAAGCTTACATATGTATACAAATATGCTGGAGATGATATGAACAAAATGAAAGAGAAATAGACACTTATCATATTGCTTTTTGGCTTTGAAGAAGCTATATGATAAGGTCAAACAGAATTTGTTGTTTCATTTATGATTGATTGGATCTGGTTCAATAAAAAGATAATATCCATAAGTACAGGATTAATTCTTTACTTAGTTTTTAATTTTAACTATGATTACTGGTCACTGTTCAGACAAGGGTAAAAGGCTTGTATTGAGTAGTATAAACCTATTAGTTTTTTACTATTTTAACTATGATCTCAGCAATAACTGAGCTAGATACCGTCCTAACAAGTCATTTTACTTCTATCTTCTGTTTGATCCATACATGGATGGCATGTATTTACGATTTATCTGGTTTTACTTTCTACAGGTCTCTAGGTTGATGACAATGCTCGAGAGCATTGTTTCTTGATGAGATTTTCAATTTGATGAATATAATATACTCACAGCTTACCCCTTTTTGTCTTGAATCTTGTTCATGTGCTAATGGTTAGTCACAAACAATTCAGAAGCTGCATGAAAAAGATTTATATATGATTGGCTGGAACATCATAACCAACTTTCCTCTTAACTTTCACAAGTGCCACAGGATGTGGCTCCATTTTATTGTACTCGTATCTAATACTCCTCATTTTGGGCATACATACATGGATGGAACATTACAAATGAAATAAGCAGACTTATCTGCAGCTGCTCTGTAATTTTTTTACATTATTGAGCACTTTAATAAGTTATAGTGCAATTAAGAAACCATGCTTTTTTTTTAGGGGGATTAAGAAACCATTCTGAGTTATACAAATTTGTCGTATTTGTAATTGTGAATTATCATTTTTAATTGTCTGCAAATTCACAGCATCTCAATTGAATAGGCGCATCAAAGGCACGCCATTTTTCTAGTTACTATCTAATGCTGTTCTGCCAGTACTTCATTTCTATTCTGTATTTCACACTATTGGACAAGTGAAAAAATGGACAATAAACATTGCAAAACTCCATATATCTATCTTTCAGAACATACAAACTGCAAACTGTTGCTGCAAGGCAACAACTGGGGGCATTGTACAGCTCGAATTTTGGCAAGACATCATTACAGAACTAAGGAAAGCCCTCTCAACTTCCTCTGAAGCATTTCTCCTCAGCAAGCACATGACATACTCCATTGCGGCTGCATCACATGGCAATGTAATCCTTTCATAGCTGGTGAAGCCGAATTCCTCTTGGGACATCCTCAGGAGCTCGCCGAAGACCGTTGTTCCGAGGTATGCCAATGGAACCTCGAATCGCCTCCCATCTACCGTGTACACTGCACAATGTCCCTTGTCTGCGACCGGAGAAGATGTGCAGCAGGCATCATCTTCCCTGACGGCCATCTTGACCCTCTGCAACCTCCTCGCTAGCTGAGCAAGCTTCTTGGGATGAATCATGGCTGGTTGTTGTTTGGTTCTCAGGTATGTTTCTTGGGAGTGTTTAGCTTGTGACTTATGTGGATCGAATGATGGTTTCTTGCTAGCTAGCTCAAGAATATATAGGAACAGAGATAGACCTTTTCAGGGGACAAGGCCATGAGCTTGGTGTGTGCAATGGTGTCTCCAAAGGGAGGCAGCGAGATTCAGATTAGAAATTTGCTGGGCCATCACTTGGTGGTGCACTGGGGAGACAATGGTAGTGGTTTAGCTGTTCTATCAGATATATGCTACAGTACTTGCTGCTGAACTGGTGCATAGCTGCAGAGGTCTTGTGTAACCATTCATCCAAAGTCCAGCCTTTAAGGAGCTGCTAAATTTGGCTCACCTTCCTGGCTTCCTGTAGCATCAAGATATTTGGAGATAAAAGCTTATAATGCTTGTTTAAAACCAAACATTTTCTAATGATTTGACAACCTTATTCTCCCTGTGATTGCAGTCGAAGGGGACACAGCACGAAGGTTCGGGTGCAGTCTTTCCTGAGCAGATTTAGGGTTCATTCATTTTCCTGCCTAAAGGTGTGTACTCACTGTGTACTCATTTTCCTGCAGTTGCATATGGGCAGTGGTTAGACTGTTAAGAGCTGTTTGGATCTAGAGATTTTTTTTTTAAGTTCATGTCATATCGGATATTTGGACGTCAATTAGGAGTATTAGATATAGACCGATAATAAAACTAATTACATAAATAAATGTTAATTCGCGAGATGATTTTTTAAAGCCTAATTAATCTACGATTAACAAATATTTACTGTAGCATCACATTCACTAATCATGAAATAATTAGGCTCAATAGATTCGTCTCGTGAAATAGTCCAAAATATGGGGTGAGTTTTATTAATAGTCTACATTTAATACTTCTAATTAGTGTCTAAATATCCGATGTGACAGTGACTTAAAAAAAAGTTTTTGATCCAAACATGGTCTAATAGTGCCTTTATTCTTGCAACGCAACTCGCTCGATACAGTTCCATATCTCAGTTTTCAGCAGTTGTTTGTAGTATCTTGATTTGTAGCATTGCACATGTGACAAACCACTCCCAATTCTTTTTAGATAACACGTGACAAATCATTCCCGTTTTTATTGTAGATAATGGATACAAACAATTCCCACTGGTTGGCATCTTCCGTACATTTTCCAATGGGTCTACTACATCCAGTTGGAAAATGTCAATTCGTCGTTGGTTTTAGCTGGAACCTGGAAAATTGAGTCCATGTCAGGTTGTGTTGCCCCTAGTTTCAGTACAGTGATTCAAGGGCAACTTTTCAAGGCTGTATGTGGCAATCATCAGATAATGTGCATGCACCATTGGACATCCAGATTACAAATTCGCAATGCTAGATGTGCCAAAACTTATATGCATAACTCATGTGGCGTTATAGGGATATCTGTGTGTTACATGTCATCGCATAAACACGCAAGTTTAAATTCAACTTATATAAATTGTGACACAAAAAAAATTAATTATAATAAACGCATACTAGGTAGAATATAACGTTTTTGGACTCCCTATTTCTCTCTCGTTGATTGATAATGAGATTATCTGATCTCTGTGCCCTCATTAAGAAAAATAGAAAAAAAACGACAGGGAAACCATGGATTGGAAATTTGGAATTAGGCGTTGTTTAGTTCTGAAAAATTTTCATCCAAAAACATTACATCTAATCTTTAACACATGCATGAAGTATTAAATACAGGTAAAAAATAAAACTTATTGTACCGTTAGGCTGTAAATGATAAGACAAATCTTTTGAGCCTAATTAGGCCATGATTAACCATAAGTGCTACAGTAACTCACATGTGCTAATTATGACTTAATTAAGCTTAAAAAATTCGTCTCGCGGTTTCCAAACTAGCCATGAAATTAATTTTTTCATTCGTATCTAAAAACCCCTCCCGACATCTGGTCAAATGTTTGATGTGATGTTTTCGCAAAAACTTTTCACCAACTTTAATCATTTGCAACTCGCAAGACATAAACCGCCGTCTTCTGAACACAAGAAAGCCGTGTGGGCTCTATCGGTTGCTCATGCAACAAACACGATGTGATGCTTACAGTAGATCACTAATCATCCGGCAAGATGCAAAGTTGCAACCGGTTCCATCACTCACAGCTCAGGCATTCACCAAATTAACAGCCGGTCCCATGGAAAGTCTCATCAAAATCTCAATGATCCAGCACAGCAGCCTTGCAAGTACGAACACAACTCATGGCATTGTCTCCTGCGGTCCTGACCATCACTTGTGCTGATAGCTGCACTTAAACCTTCTTGCTCTTCCCTTCTTCAGTCTTCACCTATAAATTCCTGACCAGCTGAACACAACCTCTTCATTCAGAAACAAAATTACGAGAGCGATCTAGCCATCGAACCTCACATCAACAAAGTTAAGTGAATTTAATTAGCCCAAAATCAATAAAGCGCAACCATGATTCACCCAAAGAAGCTTGCTCAGTTGGCCAAGAAGTTTCAGCACAAGATGTCGTCTTCAGCCGGAAGGGCCCGGCACACGGCAGTCACCGGCGATGATTGCTGCAGCACGTCGGCGGCGTCTCTCGCCGGAAAAGGCCACTGCGTGGTGTACGCCGCCGACGGTGCGCGGTTCGAGGTGCCATTGCCGTACCTCGCCACGTCACTCTTCGGCGAGCTCCTGGCCATGTCTCACGAGGAGTTTGGCTTCGCCGGCGACGATGGCAGGATCACGCTGCCATGTGATGCGTCGGTGATGGAGTATGTGATGTGTCTGCTTCGGAGAGATGCTTCTGAAGAAGTTGAGAAGGCGTTCTTGAGCTCCATTGCTAGGCCTTGCCACAATGTCGGAGTTCTCAACCAGCAATTTGCTGTTTGTACATAGATATCTCAATTTGTAAATTTTAGGTAGAATCATTCAGATGATCCAGATATTAATGTCACAACTTCTCTTGGGTAATCTTCCATCGTTGGATAGCATGCCTGAAACTCTGAACTTGCTGGTCAGTGGTCACACGGCGAGGGAGATTATGGGCCTCACTATCCAGAGTAGAGTAAATGGGCCAACTCAAAATATCATATAGTTTACATATATAAGATTTCGTTGCATGCGTACCCATATAACAGGAATACGAAAGTCACAGAAAGATATAGGTGGGGTTGGACGAAAACCCGACACACCGATCCGGATTCCCTAAATCCCGCAATCTTAGCACCGCAATTCCAGCGCACCCACTCAGGAAAAGGCCCAGTCGTCCTAAAAGACTAGTCTGATAGAGAAAGGGTGCCTTTCTCTTAAATTTTAAGGTGGCTTCCTCCTCCCAAGCTAAGCAAGGTGGGATTATTCAAAGGCTCACACGGTCGCCACCCGACTACAACTGGGCCACTCGGCCCATCTTGTTGCGTCTTTGTCAGCGAGTAATAATGGAGGATGTCCTCTGAAAGGACCTTGATGTCGCCTGGGGGGTGGATAGGCATTCCTAAAAATTCATCACAACTTCATAGCAAATTAGAATCTCGGGCTTTCCGGTTCAAATCGGAATTTTTGATATGAAATCAAAACTTCCGTTCTTAACCGAAAAGTCCGGCGGATAACAAGATAAACACTAGCTATGAAATTAGAGCTCAAACATAAACTTCTATATGAACTAAAATGTGACTAGAAAGGTA